>RQTK01000519.1:152663-179189 GCA_003991915.1 Elysia chlorotica
ATGATGATGATAATGACGACGACGACGACGATGATGATAATGATGATGATGATGATGATGATGATGATGATGATGATGATGATGATGATGATGATGATGATGATGATGGTAATAATTATTGCAAAAATACACATGTAATACATGTAATTTTGGGGTGTAAAATTCCAACCTATAGCATATAACAACACTTCTTAATCATAACTGACTTGTGAGCAAACGTAGTCGTAGTCTAGACGTAATGTTTACAAACAACAGGTCCATGCTTTCGTGTTATAAATCCAGCTTTGTCCACACTCCACAGTCATACACATATAACGCTGGATTATTATTCTAGATCAAAATCAAGAATACTAGATCTACTCACATGACGCTGATACCATGAATGTGCCTGTAATTCTGAGATAAATAGATCTAGTCTAGATCTAGATCTAGATGGTGTAGAGTCTACTTTGACGAGAGAAATTATGTGTGTAATAAGAGCTGTATTGCTCCTTGTTTTCACAGTTTCGCAAGTAAGATCTAACACTTCTCCCTCTATTCGCATCGGCACTTTCAACATTTGGAATGTTATGTTCAATTGGAAGGAACGGCTTCAGTACATCGCATCTGTTGTAAGTGAAATTGGTAGAGTCAGCATTATCTGGTGCCTAGGCCTAGAAGCTAGAGATTTAGAGCGACTGTAGGTGCGACTTTCCACATTTATCTAAATTTTAGTCCTAGCGCAGCAGAGCTAGCTAAATCTAAGAATCTACATCTTTACTCAGATAAATTGCTTTTAAAGATTGCCTGCAATTTACTCTTGTCTTAATAATAAATATATTTCTATCCAAATAATGAACAAAAACGCTGTATATTGAACTAGGAGAGATTTTTTCTAGCTTAGAATGTTAGAGAGTGGCCTGTTCAAATAATTTTATTGAGCTTGAAGTTACATACATATTATACATGTGTATTTAACCTCTAGTGTGTGTAGCAAAATATGGATCAAATCACTATACACAAGGAGTGCAGAAAAAAATGAGTATACATACATGTTTATATTGTACATTTTAGTGCGTTTCGATAACCTGTGCATTGATATAACGGGGCAGGGACAGGGTCGAACATGGATACAGCGGGAGTTTGAGCGAGCTGTAGAGGAAGAATAAAGAACGGCATTGTTTTGTTTTCCACGCCCTAGCCTAACCACAGCCGCGTGGGATGGGTTCATGGTTTGCACTGCTAAAGTGCGGGACTAGGGGTGGGGAAGGGAAGAGAGGGGTTGGGGGATAGGCTGAAAGCAGGCCCGATGTCTGCGCATTGTGATGCGTAATGTTATCTTACCAGTCAAGACTACTGTTACACAAGTTGAAAAACGCAAACAAAAAAAATGGTCGTAATCGATCGGCGTGGGGAGAGGGGAGAAGGGGGTGAGATGCGTTAGGTCTATGTGTGTAGGGACATGGGCTAGGTGGGATGCGTAATGTTATCGAAACACGCATTCATGATTCACTCCTATGTCCTAATTTCCACTAGCTATAGTCTATACAAATATGCAGCACAGAAGGCGAATTTTACGGCATTAATTCCTAATTTCTACTAATCTGCCATCTGCATTTTTTGCGGCCGCAAATATTAGGGCCAAAGGCAAACTTTGGCAAATTCCCCAAAATTGGCAATTCTTGACAAATTTCGGCAAAATGCGAGAAAAAAAAAAAGAAGTAAAAGTGCGATATTCGCAGTTGCACCTTTATATTGGCCCAAACCCCAAGGGAAGCTACTCTCTAGGCTAATTCTAGTTATTACATACATTATTGATCTAGAATAAATTCCAGTCATGGATCGTTTCCTGAAAAAAGACCCCAAGTGTGCCAGGCACACAACAGCTCAAGAGAGGCATAGTGAGTTCAAGAGTTGGACACATGTCAGTGGTCAGCTCTTGTTCTGCACCTCTTGCAACATTGTGCTTGACCACAAATGAAAGCCGGTCACATTATACTGACACCGACCCAGCCAGGATTCGAACTCGGGACCTTTTGCTGGTTGGTTGGTTGGGTTGGTTTAACGTCCAACAGCAGCGCTATGTAGACTATTTTGTGGACGGGCACCAAGACAAAAGTCTGACAATTATATGTGCTGCCACAAACGAGACAGGGAGGGGATACCATGACTCATGTCTCAGCCGATAACATTATACAAACACAGACCCAACCAGTAGGGAACGCAACAGCCAGGATTCGAACTCTGGACTTTTTGCGTCGGAAGCCGGTGTTCTACCCCTGGACCACCGCGCCCCCCAATAACAGCAACTAGATCGTATCGTAGTAGTAGTACTTTGGTCGGCGTGCCACGCGGTGCCCCCCCCCCCTCTTTTTTGTGACCGTATTTAATTATCTTATTACATATTTGTGAACTGGTGAAATTATTATCGTCTTCTCCGCCATAACTACTCAAGGTACAAACTTGAAATTTAGATATATTGGTACCTTGGAATTTTCTGAATGTTTTAGGCTGGTTCATTTATTTTTCACGATGACGCACAAAGCATTAATTGGATTTTAGGAATTGAAATTGATTCGTCGATCAAGCAGCCATTGCTGTTTTTTTTTAATTTTAGTTAGCTAATCGGGCTAGATTGAAATAGGTGCAGGGCTCTATTTCAATTGTTTAGATTTCTTGCCGTAATTATTATTGTTTTCTTAAACCCATTTAATGTCAACACTACCACTTATAGATTTATATAATTTTTTTTTTCTTTCCGTTCGACATGTTTACGTGTGGGCTCTGCTCGGGTAATAATACTGAATTCCAAATCTATCAAATCTGTATCTTTCGGGGTTTAAAAACATTCGAGCGCAGTTTAAATTCTATCTGAATATACCTCGACTATCATCGAAAAGGGGATAAGGGGCATTATTAATATTATGTTGTATATCATTATATTATGCGCTATATAAATGTCCTATATTATTATGATTATTGTGTTAGTGCTGGAAATAATAATGGCTGCCTCCTTTAACACGATAAATTGTCTTTTGTTTTTTAAATTTCATATAGCATGTTTATATTTTTTGGATGCTTAATTATGCCCGACAAATTTAGTTCCTTTTGGCAAAATTTTTGACAAATTTTGGGTTTTTTGTTGACAAAATTTGGCAAATTTTAGACCCCAATTTGACAAAAAATGCAGATGACAGACTAATTATACAATACAGGATGCAAATTTTACGCACGACTGAAGGAGAAGATGGCTTATAACAAAAGGAAATGTTTTTCAATTAAGAAGAAGGCTGAAATAATCAACAAAGTTGACAGGAAGAAAAAAAACGAAAGCCCAAATTGGCAGAGACTATGAGATTTCATCTGGTACCTTGTACACCTTTAGAGAGAAAGAACCGATCCTGTCAGCTATCAACAAAGGACAATTCAAACCAGACCACTTTTATCAAAAGTGAAAAGTGTATTTAAAAAAAACAAGAAACCAACCAACAAACAAAAACAAAAACGAAAAAAAAAATATTTAAAAAATTGAACTAATAAAACTAAAAGTAATATAAAAACAGTGCCTACGGCCCAATAGTCACGTTTATTTTATTGTTATGCAAGGGGAGGGTAATTTTGTTGATAATTTTTCGCTAACTTCCCTTTGCTTCCCTATTGCGGGAGCTTGCCTACAGCGGGACTTTTCTTCTGGGCCGGAAAATCCCGCTGTAGACATGTTTTACTGTATTTAACCTCTAGTGTGTGTAGCAAAATATGGATCAAATCACTATACACAAGGAGTGCAGAAAAAAATGAGTATACATACATGTTTATATTGTACATTTTAGTGCATTCGACACTCCCAAATTCATAGCTTCTTTTAATATAAACCTATAAAAACTTGGAAAATACATAATCAAACGCTAGATCTGTAGTAAAAGATTATTGTTCCAAAATCCCACTTAGAAAACACAATAACTGTAGGCCTAATTAATATTCTTTGAAAATATTTAGAGTTGTAAAACAACCAAGGAGCAAAGATTCAAATTCTTAAAATCAATCTATCTCAGTATCTGCTTCAAAGAAATTCTTTAAAAATTTAGCATCCTGACTTTTTTTTCATATACTTTGCAAAATCATTTGTATTGTACAGCGTATAACTATTATAGTTAATATAAACCAGATTGAAGCCACCTCCAATCCAGTTAATAAACCTTTTGTACTTCATAGAAATTTCTTCTATAATGTTGCTTAATACAGTCCAGCCCCTTCTCAATGGGGACCTCCAAAATCATAGACAACTTGGTCACTATAAACATGTGATCGCCTTACGCATCATAGGTCCACTCAGTATTTGCATCATTTCCCTAATGCAGTTCAGATAAGGCCAGCTATGAAAAATATCATAAAGGAAGATATTTGTTGTGAAACACTTTTTTCATTATTATGTTTTCGACAATGCCAAATATTCAAATTTAGCTCTCAAACATGCTCATGCTTTGCACTTTTTTTTTCTAGTATTTTATTTAATGATTCAAGTGCTGAAAGTTTTTTCATACATTTTGGACAATCTTTAAATATATATTTTTTTATGTTTTACACAGATCAAAGAGCAGGAAATTGATATCATTGCATTTCAAGAGGTTCGTTTTTCAACTGATAAATCTACTGGCTTGATAATATCTCAACTTGAGGAAGTAAAAAAATATTTACAATCTCACAAATGGATGGTGGCGCAACCTGCTGGACCAGCTGGAAAACCTGCACATGCATATTGGAAAGAGTGGGATCAGGAAGGTATAAAATTTTTAGATTAGATATCTTCCATTTTTTAGATTAGATATCTTCCATTTTTTAGATTAGATATCTTCTGTTGTTTTAATAGAGTTGGATTTTTTTTTAATTAGCTGTTTAACCACTTGTAAAAAATTCACATTGAATTAATACTAAGGAAAGACTGATAAATCTCAGCGCATTGTAAAAAAATTGTGCAGATTTCAATTAGTGTAATGAATTGTGAAGCCCCAAAGGGATCTCAAAACCAATAAATTTAATTTTTGGAGATTATTTATAGCCAGATTTTTTAGTTATTTTCTGCAGTGGTTAGAAAATTGTTTGTTTCCCAATCAATAAGTCCCTGGTTCAAAACCCTTGGTTGTTCAAAATGTGTTAGACAATAGTCTTAGGAATCATCCACAATATATAGCTTTTCTGATGACATTGGGCATTAGAAACCATTTCAACTAAAACTATCACTTTATGTGATGTCCTCTTAAACTTATTATAAAATTATATCCAAACTGTGTATATTTTTTTCGGTTTTTCACTCTGTACATACCATTTATTCACAAAATCCATTCACAACCATACTCTTATATAGTTCAAGCAGTATGTCCTTAGTTATAAATTGCCTGTTTAAAAAATTCTAGTGAAAAACTTTAGAGGTTGAGATAAAAGTTTTCCCAAAGTTTTTATCTGTCAGGATTTGGATGTGTGACATTTACATTATTTAAAATAGACTAATTCCAAGCAAATAGATTTTATCACAAATTTTAAAAGAGATGGATCTTTTTAGTTGTCCACATTTTGTGAATCTATGGGTATCACAATATAGACATTGTTCTTTCAGGAAAAGATTAAGTTTGGATGATTACTGTACAGTTGTGTAAGAAAAGGAGCAGCAGGCTTTTCAACTGATGAAATTATAAATTACAGTTTTAGTAAAACAAAATTCGGACTAAAATGGTATACAATGAGTATTGTCTAAAATCTTTAAAATTATGTATGTTGCAAGGCCTTACCGTTTTCATACCAAAACTTTGACAAAGTCGGGCTAGGTGTTGAATGTTGTAAAATACATGCAATCTTCGGATTTCATTTTGAAGTCTACTTTGTTGGGACATATTGTTACTTAAATACTGTAGTTGATGTATTTAGTCTTTTGATATCGTAAAGTATTGTAAAATATAAAGTGCAGAAAAAAATGAGTATACATACATGTTTATATTGTACATTTTAGTGCGTTTCGACACTCCCAAATTCATAGCATCTTTTAATATAAACCTATGAAAACTTGGAAAATACATAATCAAACGCTAGATCTGTAGTAAAAGATTATTGTTCCAAAATCCCACTTAGAAAACACAATAACTGTAGGCCTAATTAATATTCTTTGAAAATATTTAGAGTTGTAAAACAACCAAGAAGCAAAGATTCAAATTCTTAAAATCAATCTATCTCAATATCTGCTTCAAACAAATTCTTTAAAAATTTAGCATCCTGACTTTTTTTTCATATACTTTGCAAAATCATTTGTATTGTACAGCGTATAACTATTATAGTTAATATAAACCAGATTGAAGCCACCTCCAATCCAGTTAATAAACCTTTTGTACTTCATAGAAATTTCTTCTATAATGTTGCTTAATACAGTCCAGCCCCTTCTCAATGGGGACCTCCAAAATCATAGACAACTTGGTCACTATAAACATGTGATCGCCTTACGCATCATAGGTCCACTCAGTATTTGCATCATTTCCCTAATGCAGTTCAGATAAGGCCAGCTATGAAAAATATCATAAAGGAAGATATTTGTTGTGAAACACTTTTTTCATTATTATGTTTTCGACAATGCCAAATATTCGAATTTAGCTCTCAAACAGGCTCATGCTTTGCACTTTTTTTTTCTAGTATTTTATTTAATTATTCAAGTGCTGAAAGTTTTTTCATACATTTTGGACAATCTTTAAATATATCTTTTTTTATGCTTTACACAGATCAAAGAGCAGGAAATTGATATCATTGCATTTCAAGAGGTTCGTTTTTCAACTGATAAATCTACTGGCTTGATAATATCTCAACTTGAGGAAGTAAAAAAATATTTACAATCCCACAAATGGATGGTGGCGCAACCTGCTGGACCAGCTGGAAAACCTGCACATGCATATTGGAAAGAGTGGGAGCAGGAAGGTAAAAATGTTTTAGATTAAACATCTTCCAACTGTGAGTTTTTGTTGTGTTTTTTTTTTTATAGATTTGAATTTTTTTTTAATTAGCTGTTTAACCACTTGTAAAAAATATTCAGATTGAATTAATGCTAAAGAAAGACTGATAAATCTCAGCGCATTGTAAAAAAAATTGTGCAAATTTCAACTAGTGCAATGAATTCTGAAGTCCCAAAGGGACCTCAAAACCAGTAAATTTAATTTTTGGAGATTATTTATAGCCAGATTTTTTTAGTTATTTTCTGCAGTGGTTAGAAAATTGTTTGTTTCCCAATCAATAAGTCCCTGGTTCAAAACCCTTGGTTGTTCAAAATGTGGTAGACAATAGTCTTAGGAATCATCCACAATATATTGCTTTTCTGATGACATTGGGCATTGTGTGACATTTACATTATTTAAAATAGACTAATTCCAAGCAAATAGATTTATCACAAATTTTAAAAGAGATGGATCTTTTTAGTTGTCCACATTTTGTGAATCTATGGGTATCAAAATATAGACATTGTTCTTTCAGGAAAAGATTAAGTTTGGATGATTACTGTACAGTTGTGTAAGAAAAGGAGCAGCAGGCTTTTCAACTGATGAAATTATAAATTACAGTTTTGTAAAACAAAATTCGGACTAAAATGGTATACAATGAGTATTGTCTAAAATCTTTAAAATTATGTATGTTGCAAGGCCTTACCGTTTTCATACCAAAACTTTGACAAAGTCGGGCTAGGTGTTGAATGTTGTAAAATACATGCAATCTTCGGATTTCATTTTGAAGTCTACTTTGTTGGGACATATTGTTACTTAAATACTGTAGTTGATGTATTTAGTCTTTTGATATCGTAAAGTATTGTAAAATATAATATTGTCTTTAAAATCTATTTGTCTTCTTTATCTTCTGTGAATTGAATCAGGGTTTTTTTCCCCAGGTCTTGGTGTTCTCAGCAAGTTTCCTATTAGGCATTTTGCAAATATTAATATAACCAGTGAAAGAGGCAAAGATCCAAACTCCAGACTTGCACTCCATGTTCAGATACAAGTTAAGGAGGAGCCTCAGCAAGTCATTAACGTTGTGGCCGTTCATTATTCTTATGCAAAAAAACAACAGTGTCAAAACACCCAGCATATTTTAGATTATCTGTCATGTAAGCAATACGGAAATTGGTAAATTGTAAAATCATTTTAATCTTTTTTTATGTATTATTTTGCCTGATTTTTTCACTTATTATAATTTAATTTATAAGAATCAAATTTCCATTTAAAATTTATCAACACAGATAACCTAATACTTGGTTGTTAGAAAAAAAAAAGTAAATCTATTGGGTAACATTGTGTGAGCTCACTAGCATAGATTGTGTGAAAATAGGGATGGAAAGCAGTGTAATCATATTAGAATATCCTAGTTCAAGTAAATTAAGACTTTATCCCTTGATTGCATACTTTTGTCTCTTTTGCTTCACTGAAATTTCATTTTGATCATTTTTTTTTTTTTTTTCATTTTAGCCACACACCTAGATAACATCATTATGCTTGGAGATTTCAACGCATACCCAGAGTTCTCTGGACCAGTAGAAGCTTTCATATTTCCGGAGGCGACTTCTTGTGAAATAAAGCTACCTTATGTGCCTCTGTTTAGAGATGTCGTTCTGGAAAAGAGAGGATCAGACCCAAAAGCTCCCTTGACTTTTAGCAACATGGTAAACCTGAGCATGTATATTGGTCTGTTGGGCCCAATATATCATCTTTATAATCAAATGTCAATTGTCATTGCTCAATTGTTTTTATATTTTTTTTTGTTTATAGATGAAATTTAAAAGTGAAAGAAAAAAAAGGAATGTGCACACACTAAGAGAAAATAAGATTTAGAGTGTATTTCATATTATCATAACATGTCAATCACAAAATAAGCTTAAGAAGAAACAGGGATGCCACTTTTTTTCAGTTTTCAGGGACACTCTCTCTGACAGACCCCTGTCTCTGTGAACGTCCAACTCCTTGCCAGGTTATACTACTTCCGGCTGAGTCCTTACCGATAGCCATAGATCTGCCATTCATTCTGGTTTAATGGGAATTATTCTGATTTGTTCTAGCGAATTAACCCTTTTCCGATTTTTGGGGAAGGGTTTCGATTATTTTTTTCACAACTTGCTTTTTTCATCTCTGAGAAAAAAATTCAGGCTCTTTTTAGTCTGAGACTAAGTTATCTAAGATCCTATCTTCTCAGTAGCCTATCAAAGTATAGAATCTATGGACTATCAGACTGTATAGATTTAGATTTAAAGCTCTAGCTAGATTAATGGTTACATTTAAATGGCACTTGGCACAATTTTGGTCTCCATTAAACAGGTTTTAAAGTAATCAACCAGTCACTCTTGAGTACCTTACTCCAGTAATCTGTGCCTTTGTTGCTGTATGTGTGGCTGTAGACATTTTGAAAAAACAAATCCAGATGGATGTTTTTCATTGATGAATTCCAAGACAGACGATTATAATAATCTATTATGTATTAATTTGTCCTTTGATGTTTTGAGGGGATGGAAAAAAATATATTAGGTGTAGTAAGTAGTCAGTATTGGTAAAATCAACAACATCCACAGGAGTTTCAGTTAGCTTGTACAATACACCAGATCAGCTAGTCAGAAGTTTTCATAAACTTTGGAATGTGAGCGTGGGTGTAAAATTTTGTGAGTGACCAAGAATTTTCAGGCTTTTTTGTACTTCATTGGTGGCATCCCTGAAGAAGATGTAAGAAAAAAAATTAGTACATTATATATATAAAGGACAAGTCACTCTAATCACATGACTTTCATATACTTATAAACAAAATTTCTAATTAGCCACATTATTAAATCTAATATTTCTTTTATGTATTTTATATTTTTATGAGCTTTCAAAGCAATTATTTATATTGGAAATCTGGAGCTTACTCCTCATGTTGTTGTTTTGTGTTGTTTTTTTTGTGAATCTCAAAAACTTTTGTTTTTTATTCTTATTCACTCTGTACATGTATAATGCTCTTTTTTTTCCCGTTCTCGTTTCCTTCTTCAGCCAAGTCCTGGCCTTGTCAGCAGACCTGATAGGATCTTGGTGTCACCCTCCATAAAAGAAGTCAATTATTACATCTATGGGCATGGAGCGCCATATAGAAACCGTTTTTACTCTGCTATTGTGATGAATAGAGTGGAGTCCGTGTTGAGATCAGCTGTGGATTCGTTTTTGGGGAAAGCTGGATATTCTTGTCTGCATGACTGTGGCCCTCATGGCTCTTGTAGGTGCGGCGTGTGTGTCCAAGGAGGCAACGAGTTGAACTGCAACATTCCAGAGTGTGAGGAGTGTGACCGCGGGAGCTTTATCCTTTTTATTGTCATACTCTTTCCAATGCTGTTATCATTAGTTTTGTTGATGTTCTTTGTTATCAGGACGTTGGTGGTGTCAGCAAATTTTAATCAGGAGGATCTATTTGCTATTCTGGGCTATAGGTGCTGCTTATTTAATGCAAAACTTTTCCGATACCGCTCTTTGCCAAGAACACTTAGATCTGTTTTGGGTCGGGCTTCAGTCCTATGGAGGCTGCCTCCTTTACCAATGGTTCTGGTATCTTTGACTGTCTCGACTATTTTATCATTTCTTTTTATGATGTCTTTTTTGGAAAATTTTAAATACATTTATTCAATATTGCCAGAGGAACTGTTTCCTTCAGATCACTTGATGGTTGTAGCTGAGATTTCACTCTTAGATTATTAAATTTTTGTCTGCACTGTTTAAACTTCTCTGCCTTATTTTAACTTGTTGCATTATCTTTAAACTGGAAGAGAAAAACAGGTGCTTGAACCGGACTATCAGCATTTCTATTTGTGACCACCAGTGCCTATTCATGTTACAAACTTGTGCAATAACTTAAAAACTAATGCAGTGCCATAATGAAATGATCGGGCATGACAATGGTGAAATAAGGGCTGGTCAATGGACAAAGACTGAATTGGCTCTTTATATGGGTTTAACCTGATCTGAATTTCCTTTAAGGCAAAAAAATGATAACTTTTCGCTGAGTGATATTCAACACACACAATAACAAAAAAGTGATTCAACATAAATTAAATATTTTATGCTGCTTTTGAGGGTTTTTTCTCTCGTTTGTTGTTTTTATACAGATCTTTCATAGATCTAAGCATTATGTTTTTTACAAGTATCAGGAGTTAAATTTGTATAAATTACTGTGTAGTGTTAAAAGCTGCTGGGCAATAAATACCTATAGAATTGAATCCAGGCCAATAAAGAAACAATTTTCTTATTGTTGGTTGTTGTTGAGTTGGTTTAACGTCCAACATCAGCACTATATAGGCTATATTGTGGACGGTCCTTATTGTTGGAGGAGAGTGGGTAAAATAAACTGATGTTTTAGGTATGATAGTCATCACTGGGGTATTTCCCTTTCTTTTTTCCTAAGATTGTTAGAGATTATTTATAAGTACCTTTATTGATTGGCAATTTAGTTTAACTTTAATACACAAGTAATGTTGTTACAAGCTCTTTCTACAATTTTTATATCTACTGAGATCTTATCTTCCAATTTTGGTTATTTCAGTTATTAATGTTTAAAATTTTAAAGTCATTTTGAAATGGCTTCCTTGTTTCCTGACTTTTTCTCTCCTTTTTTTTGTATATATGTAGAGCAAAATCTGTGACAAAGTTGGACTGGTCTTGATCTAAAGTGTTAGTCTTGACTGTGTCAACATTTCAGATTATGTCTCTGAGCAAATAAAGTTCATCTGTTGTTTGCACTGTTGACCAATGTTCTAAATCTTTTTTTTTATTTATTTATTTTTTCGTGATTGTTATTATAACTGTTGTGTTATAACTTTTAATTATTTGACGGTTTGTAGGAAACATTATTTTTTATGTCATGAGACTTATCGTTTGTTTCTTTCATAAAAGCAGAGGTATGATTTGAAGGTTTTTTTTGGTATCATTTGCTTCTAGCGCTGTAACCATTTTCTTTTTTAACTACAGTACATTGTTTCAACATCTTCATGCTTGTTTATTTCAAACCTTTGAGAGAGAGAGGGATGAAGGAAGCCAGAGAATAAGAACAAAAGGGATGGATGGAGGGAGAGAGACAGAGACAGTATTACCAGTGCCAAAGCTTCTTTAAGAGTATACAGGTGTTTATCACCCAAGAATCGTTGGCTTCATGGAGACCATGTGGTTCCAACAAAATAAAACAATAAATCATTATTTTCAGAAACGAACTTCACAGATAAAAACATAAAACACAAATTGAGGAATACATATTGGACCTTAATATTGGCATCATTAAAAAGAATTCCGCAGATTTTCACATCCCTGGTGTTTTTCACCCACAGGTGGCAGTGAAGGAAACCTTTTCTCGTTTTTTTTTCTCCTTTACGTTAATTTTACACTCACAGTTACAGCAAAATCCATCTGGTTATTGGAATTGACTTCAATAGCCACAACTTGTTTATGCTTTGGGTCTAAATACAGTACAACTACATACATGTCAGAGCCAACTATCTAGCTCTTTTAGTTTCACTAGATTGTTGAACCGAAGGTTCATTGTAGCCATAGGCAGCTCTTTGATGCCAACCAGTACCTCCACCGACATATGTGGGGGAAAAAAATTACTTTGGATCCTGTTGAACATGTATCACAACCCCTACTACTCTATCTAAAACTTTGCCTCTTCGTTTTAGTCTTAACCCCTATCCCGACCACACATACATCCCGCACTTTACACTTATATGATAAAGTGTCATTCTGTTACTTATGAAACAGTAGGCAAGGATATTAAAGTTCTCAATTACCTTAACTTTAGTTGTTGTAGTTGTGTTATTATTTGTATCTTTTTTAGGCTCAAGGAGGTTTAACTGTAAGAGTAGTAATGTATCATTATTTTGAGTACTGGTATATATCAGTACATTTATTTACTTTCATGGGGGGGAAATTGATGGTTAATTGCTAATCATCTTTTAAATTTGTTTCCAGTTCTAACTGCAAGAAAAGAAAGGAAAATCTGCACACCTTCAAAATGAAAATAACTTTTTCATTACAAAATGATAGTAATTCTATTTGAAAAATTTCTTAATTCTCAAATACATGATTACTTTCACTTAACCTACACTTTTAACTCAATTTATAGCTTGATGGCGAGCCAAACTGATTGCAGGCACTAAATTTGATATAAGACCTACACTTTTAACTCAATTTATAGCTTGATGCGATTCATTTTAACATCTTCAGTGAGGAGGATGCTTTACACTTGTTCTTGATCTCCTTAAGATTCCTAAAGAATTCTGCACAAAGGAAATTGTGCTGCATAAAGTTATTGAAACTGCCTTTTAAAATTAAGTATATCAGATATTGATAGTAAAAATTATCAAACACAAAACAATGTGTGCAATAAATAACAAAAATTGACTTGTATAAAAAAAAGGAAGACATTAGTTGTATGTTATTTTATTGATTTTTATATGTTTTACTGGCTTGTCTGTTATTTAGCAACACATCACCAAATAAAATATAAATAATTAAAAAAGGAAGACATTAGTTGTAGTTATTTTATTGATTTTTATATGTTTTACTGGCTTGTCTGTTATTTAGCAACACATCACCAAATAAAATATAAATAATTAAATATGAATGATCTATAACATATTTTAAGACTATAAATCTTTCCTTTCCTTTAAATAATATCATTAAATATGTAATGTATAGGCCTATATAAATTTATAATGCAATACACTGGAGTAGCATACCGTTACAGGTATTTATGCTATATCTCAAAAGTCTTTCATACAGTGGTTTTTAGTAACTGCACTTTCAAATTATATATATGAAAAAAAGATTTACATGATTCCTTTAAAGCATCACAAATTTTTAAAAGAATTAAGGTCAAAACCAACAACACTTTCCCATAAAAATCTTAAAACAAAAGGACTAAAAAGCTTTCATGCATATTTAGAAAGACGATTAAGTAAAGGCAATAGCAAGCAAGGGGAATTTAACGATGATAGGCTTTAAAGAAAATGCTTGTCTCGGATTGCTGCATTAATTTGATCATTGTCAAAAACAATGCAAATTGTTTATAGAGCAGCTGTGAATTTCCTGAACACAAATTTAATAGAACCATTGAGATTCTAGTCAGAAACACTCAGGAAAGAGTGGGACAAAAACACATGCTGAAATGCAGAGTATAGATGATTAATGAGCCAAACATTTAACATCAAGGCTTGACACTTTAAAATCCTGCACCAGGAATCTACACTACCCATGCAGTAGAAACATATATACAATCATGGGATGAATGAAAAAAAATATTTGGTTTGATTTAGAATAATGTTTTGCAATCAGCACAAGTGAGTCAAATAGGTGGCTTTTGATTGATATAAAATAGGGTTCCATTTTTCCTGTAACAATTTTCTTTTTTTTTTTTTTTTGCCTGACAATATTAAATAGCTAGGGTGCTAGATAGACATTCAAAATTTTATACCCTGAATGCAATTAGGATTGGCCCCTTTGTTTCATATTGTCATAATCAGAGTATATCAACTACCGGATACTGACTAAAATATTGTGGTAACATTGGTCACTAGATTCATACTCATCATCACCATGTGCCGTGCTTCATGCCATGGTCACTAGATTAGTGATAGAAAAAAAATTTAATATTTAAAGAAGACAGGCTGGGACATTGCAAACAAGTCTTTGTTATAGATAGTCTTAACCTGCACAATTCTATTTTATCACGCTTGACTCATATGAACTGGTTGAAAAACCTTTTCCTTGTTACATTCTATGCACAGAAGCTATGTAAAGGATCTATGAACAATGAATGAAACAAACATAATCAAATATTTTGGACTAGACTGAAGTAAATTTCTACAAAAAAATGTGCATTGTAAATAGTTATTAGTTTATCGACACAAGTTTTCCCTTGTGCAATATTTGACGTTTTTGCACACACTCTACATCTGATCCTGAAAAGAGCTTAAAAAGTATTTATTTGCTTTAAGCGCGACTCAATAAATTGTTGGTTTTGTAACTTTCATTCACTGTCACATTGTCAGCAGCTAGGCTATATCACAGACGGACTCTTAAACTTATTCTCTGCCACAAAGAGCGGTGATAGCAGGAGTTTGTTTCTATTTCCCCAAGCCTTTATAGTAGACTGACACTGATCTAGCAAGTAGGTAATAAGCCAGTTGTATCAGAAATGATCCTTTTCAGTGAAAGTGTCTAGGAGTTTTAAATTTAATAGAATGTGTTGGCTATTCATAGATCTGTGTGTTTTTTGGCATTCGCATTAAGAGACCAGATTTAAAGGTTTGCATGTCATTACATAATTAATAACAACAATAATTACTTTGATGATGATGCTGACAAAGGTGGTTATGATAAAAACAAAACAAAAACAATAATAATTACAACAATAATTGTAAAAATAAAATTAAAAAAAAAAAAACAGAAATAACAATACACATTTAAACGGTGGTGGTTAAAAAATGCTCTTCATGATGACAAAATGATTTAATGCCCCTATAAAAGGTGGTGGTGTTTACATAGAGTCCTACATAAGCATGTTAGTAGCTGTTACCGCTATTACATGTATACATTAACACAATGACTAAATCACAGATTGAATGAGTTCAGGGTTAAAGCAGGAGCAACTAATGAGAAACATCCTCTGCAAGATAGAAACAGAAATACAAAAGCAGTTGAACATTATTTTTAACCAAAATTCCCTCGATTCCGGTGACCAATCTAAGGCATGCCTTTCAAATAGCAAAAAGTTTAAAAATAGTGTAAATTAATGTAATTGTATTCATTATAATTATCAAAGTCATGCGCTGCTTCCTCTATACAAAGTGTTTGTTTTGGGTGGGTTTTGTTTTTTGTTTTTAGTGAAAACTAAAATTGTGGAAAACTGTAATGATTACACAGCATGACGATGAAAAATGATAAATATTGCATTCAATGATTCATGATAATATTTTATATATTGCACATGTGGTTGAGGTTAGAAAAGAGTTTTGAAGTACACAACATTTTTACAACTTGAAAAACTTTCACAGTATTATTTCAAATGAACTAAAAGTACATACACTTCAGAAAAGTATAACAGAAAAAAATACAAGAAAATATGAAACATTTGTACTGGTAAAAAAAAAATTTTTAGGAACTTTATTTTTTTTCATGAGGAAACAGAACTTACTCCAAATTTTTTTTTACAGTACTACGACTTAAAATTCATGACAAAAGGTTATTTCATAGGCTTCTAATTTATAAACTATACAAAAAATGTCAAGACTTATGCTTCATAGCAGTCCTACCGTTTAATACCTATGTTGTAATTCTTGAGGTCGTTACTCCTTGATATTCATAGACACTGCAAAACATTTCAATGAATATGGCTGGATTTGGTTATTAAGTTTCCTCCTCACTAAGATTACTGTTACCAACACCTGTATAAATCGAATTTTTTTATCCTCTGAAATATTTGGGAAACAAGTCAAATAAACAAAAAAAAATTAAAATTAAAGATTACCTGTGTTTTCACTTCAGAAAAATAAGAAATTTCAACAAAAATTTTTGATAAAACGAATACAATATTACTGAAATTCTTAGAACTCTAAAATAGAACATGATCGTTTTAACCCATGTCTTTCAGCTGTCAAAAATTGATGGTAATTAATTGATTATAATAGCAAAATAAAAATTGAATTTTAAAACAAAAGCTTAATGATTCTTTATATCTTGACCTTTCACAAGTAAAGTATGTGTACAAAAAAAGCAAGTAAAACATGCAACGCGAAACAATGAGACATAGTGGTTGCTTCACACTGACTTAACTATTTTTAACAGACATGTATATATAGGCTTCTGAGATATTTTGTCACTGGCAAGCCAAGAGAGTACAATAAAGTATCTTTATCAATTCCAATAGCATGTTATTTACTTTTTTAATATTGTGTACATTGTTAAAGTGTAAAAGAGCATATTTCTGCATTGGACACCAATGGTCCTTTCAAATCCTGAAAAAATGTGCCCTAACAAATCAATTTATGAAGTTACTATTTATATTTTCTGTTTTAATCATGGTACATTTTGTACTTAATATGAAGACATTTAAATATCTCATCATATTTAGAAGAAAGAGATGACACTGTTGGTTTTTTCTTCAGTTTTCCTTTTTTTTTTCTCTAGCCCATTCGAGACAAATGGCTTTTACTTTGATTTTCAAAAGTTCCAAAATTTCAAACTTCACATATTACTCATAATACATTTGATTCTCTCCAAGAGGTAAGAAATATCCATCAAGAAACACACTAAAACAATAAGCTATTTGGAAGACAATATAAAAATTATTATTATATATATATATATAATTATATATATATATACAGAAAATATTGTTATGTCTTAGTGATACTTATAAGTCTTACTTTATAAGTATTGCAATATACAAGAATCTTGATTATAGATACAGGATATCTGCATTTCAATGACTTAACTGAGAATAAAATGATGAGCAGAAAGATTCACCAAAGCTCATACAAATACACAGTACATGTACAAATATTACTGTTCTAACTAACAAT
Organism: Elysia chlorotica; assembly: GCA_003991915.1. Taxonomy (NCBI): domain Eukaryota; kingdom Metazoa; phylum Mollusca; class Gastropoda; family Plakobranchidae; genus Elysia; species Elysia chlorotica. Next base: position 170,236 of record RQTK01000519.1, read on the forward strand.
CATTTTTGCCTAGAGTAAGAACTTTTTAAGTATAAAATGCAAAGAGACAGAAAGGTAATATGTCAGGGTTGAGTTGTTTTGTTTTATTTAAGTGCACATGCAAACTAAAATCTGTCAGGAATTTCAAACAAAATTTATCACAATCATGTTCTCGCATCTCATTTACAGTTAAAAAAAAAAGTAGCCTATTGTTATGACTTAGGTTTTTTAAAAAGTAACAGGGAGATGTTACAGATATCAATTCACCAACTTGTTAAATAATTTAACTGTGAAAAAAACTGCTTCTTGAGTTTTAAAAATTGTTATGACAATTTCATAAGGTTTTCACCATAAATAGTTGAGAATTATGTATTACCATGATGAATGTTAATAATCTAAAAGTGAATTATGTGGTTATGGCAAAAGATGTTTGAAAGTAGCCTCCCACACCAACTTAAAAAAAAACTACTCTGTCCAGTGTCATGCCGCCTCCCATGTGATTCTCATTCAAAGTCAATTAAAAAAAAAACTGTTGTATACTATTACAAAATACATGTAAATAAAATGCAAAATGTGGCTCAATGCCATTTGGATTTTATGTTAAATCATGTTTTATGGCAGATCTTGAAGTTAACTTGTCTGACCAATTTACCAAAAACACTATACGCAAAAGAAAAAAAACACATACACGCACTCAACACCTGTAAGGACTAAGAAAGTTTCAAGGTGTTGATCACAAAACATAAAAAGTCATTTAAATTGACTCAGAGTAAGGACAGCAGAAACCTATTTTCCAAAAGCAGATCGATATGGTTTCGTTTAAAAGTGTATGTGAGTAAGTGTTCAGTAAAAACGATGTAACTTGGCCTTTTTAGGAGAATTTTTTTTAGAAACTAACAAATTTGTTTTTACCAAATTTAAAAACGGTGAGAACACTGGATTTGCAATTATATAACTGTTCATTCGGCTAAAGAGAAGATAATAATGCCATATCCATTTTTGAATTTCTATAATTACGTCCTCATTAAATGTATTGCAAGTCAAAAGGTGTAGTCAAGAAAATGTCTCAGACTCTTAGCTATAATTTATACAAATGTGCAAGCATGAGATATGGTATGTCTTCCATCTTTTTGGTCCTTGTATCAAGCTTGATATTTCACAATGAAACAAAATATCAATCAATTTGCATATGTTGACAGTCAACAATAAAAATGGAAAAGTATTAATAATCACACAAGCACTAGTATCAGTACATTACAAATTGGATATAACAATAATTATAATAATTACCACAGCAAAGCAAAAAGAGGACACAATCTATTTTGCACAGAATTTACAGTGTTTGTAAAATATACAGTAAAACCTAATTTTGACCGCCTTAACCAGAAACGTCTGTGACTCAAATGGAGATAATCTTAGTGACAACAATAATTCAAGTAAATTGCCCCATATTTTTTATTTCTTTTAGCTTTTAAATTCAATTTTTCAAAATTTGAGACCCAGCCATTTGTCAGTTAATGTGTCAACTTAGCATGGATCAATTTTGATGCGTAGACAGTGCATTTCATAAAAGATTTCAGAAAAATATATAGAACAAAAAAATAATGTAAAGGACTATGAACTATGATTAAAAGATAATATTTTAAAAAGTGTAAGACAGAAAAAAATAAACTACAGAGAGCAAGCAAAGCCACAAAATAAATTGTAAAACCAAGTATTTATCATTCAAAGATAGCCATCATTGTGGAAATGAAACTGAAGTGTAATTAAAATTCAAACAACTCGAGTTAACGGATAGAAAGAAAAAAAAGACGAGTAGCATACTCCTATTACATAAAACAAAGCAGTAGGATAAAATATGAATTTTTTTCAATTACAAATATTACTCTGTAGAAAAAAATGTGAATTAGAATAATGTATGCAAACATATTTTTAAAGACCTGCATTTTTTAACATGAAACAAGGCCCAAATAAGACTACGAGTAGTTTTTGTTCTATTTGTAAAAAATCATAGATTTTTACTCTGCACTATAGTATTTCTAAACATGTGGTGTAGTTGTTGGTGTTCAAAACATTTTTTACACCACCTGATACATTAAAAAGTCATAATGGATAGGGCAAATATCTGAAAAATATTCAATTGTACTGAACATTTTTTTTCGCAAATTCTATGATAGACTTATGAAAAAATTTTGAAAGAGAATAATAAGCCTTCAAATCAACGTTGAGGTATAGCTAGATAAATATATAAATAGAGAGAGAGAGAGAGAGAGAGAGAGAGAGAGAGAGAGAGAGAGAGAGAGAGAGAGAGAGAGACACACACACACACACACAAAAAGGCAGATAAACAATGTAGACAGATAGAGAAAGAAACATAAGCAGATAAGGGAGATTGATTTATATAGATCTAGACCAAGAAAGATCCATAAGAACCAATCTTTGATAAATTCTTAGAAGCTGAGAAGATGACAGTTTGAAAAAATAAAAAATAAAATCATGACTTAAACTTTGTGTTCCTCCAGTGACCAACTGGATCTTGTGATGGGCATACCTGCAATGAGATGAAAATTGGTGGGTGCATTGTATGTCATCTTTCATGCTCCTATGGAAAGACTTGTGGAGAAAATCAGAAATATTCACTTAACCAATGCCTCTATCAGATATCAGATCATCGGTACTCCTTTTTTCCAAAACCTTCACTACTGGAGATAAAGTCCCTTGTTCAGAGATCTTCATGGAACAACTGCGTAGCTAATACGTCGCCAGTGACAATAGTCTGGCACCCAATACTGACTTGCTTCTTCCCTTCTCCACTCACATCATCTCCATTCTTCACAACATCGCTTGCATTGGACGATCTAGAGCTGTCAAGCAGCACCGACCTGTTCATGTACTGCCTTCAGCAACCATTGACACTTGGGGAGAAAAGTCACCCTCGTCATCACTGAAGTTTAACTCATCCACGTCTTTCATGCCCTCAAGCTCCACGTGGTGAAAGTTCCACACAGGTACCACTCCGGCACCACTGGGGGCAGCATCCTGAAAGGAATATTTCACACCCCCAATGTTGACAGGTGTTGCACTTGAGAAGTTACTGTCATCCAGGTCAGGGTAAATTTTGCGGATCTCGTCATTCATACTGCCGAGTGGTACTGTCGGCTCCCGTGGCAGACCGTTGATGGGGAGGTCAAGCTTGGCAGCTACCTTTTCAATGAGGTCTTCAATAGACTCGTTTTCCTTCCACACTTTTGTAGCCTTCCAACGTGCCCTGCTACCCTTAGGAGCTGGCACAGCATCGAAGAAAACCCATTCTCCCACTTTAAGCAGCTTGCTGAGGTCATCCACATTCTTACCAAAGATTGTTCTATCAATGAACACATGCTCATGCATGCCCAGGTCAATGATCCCCCATAGCTTGGCTACATGGAACACCTGCCCTTTGCGGCCACTCACCGAAGGCTTTGCTTGGACGTGAGGCCGACTGCCAGTGATTATCACATTCAGGCGAGTATTTTTTATGACAGAGACAATTTCATCCTCAGCCATGTTGAAAATGTTGTCATGGGCAGAGATAAACTTGTGCAGCTCCGGCTTGCTCCAGCCAATGGTGTTGCGCAGGCTCTCAGGAGCCTGGCTGAAGTGGCCAGAGAGACTGTTGACTTTCATGTCACCTTTCTTCTGAATTATACTCTTGATAAACATGACCGCCTTGTACTCATTGGCTGTCATAGTGACAGGGCCAGCTCTGGCAGGGGCAGCTGTTGCTGGAGCCGGGGCCACAGTCACAATCCTACCACTACTCTGCTTTGGAGGCTCTGAAGGCAGTGGCATATCCTGGGACTTGGGCCTGCGCTTATTCTTTGGTGTCATTTGAGGAAGCACAGGGGGGTCTGATGAGGATGTGTCACTATCTGCAGCATTGCATCGGATGTTGTCCTTAAGGCATACATTTTCATCCTTCACTTCGAAAATGAGTGGATGCTTGAGGAGGAAGGCTAAGAACTCATTCTGGGGACCCACACATTCTCTGATCTCTAGAGGGGCTTGAGACAAGTGCCCTGCCAAACTTCTCACGGGCATCCACTTGTCTCCCTTCTTTAAAATCTTAGCTCTGAAAAACTGCACAGCCTCAGTCTCAGTGGAGACATCTGGGAGACAAGAGTGGCCCGTGGAAGAGGCAGGGCTGGTTTCACGAAAACTCCCCCCAAGGGCTGATCCGTCGTTCAGGCTGACAAGGTTACCATTAACTGAAAACAGGGAGGGATACTTCAAAAGGAACTTCTTGAGGCCAGCTTCATTTCCACCAGCGCTCTGGCGCATCTCAGATGTGAAGTTGCGACTACCAAAGCGTCCAGCGAGCTGGCTGATGCTCATGGGAGCATTACTGTACATGAGAATCTCCAGAAAGTACAACATAGCCTTATGGCCTGGGTCATCTGCCATCTTGGATTTGATATCTGGTGATTCAGGCGAAACGAAGTAAGATGGTGGCAAAGCTAGATGAATGCACAGTTTACAGATGTGGTGATTCTTGAGTTGCTTATGTTGAGTAATATGTGCATGAACAGCAAGAAGTTAGCTTTTGGTCCTCGAAACTGAAGTTTCTTTTCCCTTTAGACAAAAGAAAATATTTTGAAGATTAGTAAAGAACAGTACTCTGTAAAATGGAAATAAAAATTTTTAATTCTGGACATTGCAATTTAAGAAAACTTTAGAATTAGACCTGGAAGCATGTTTATGTAGAATTATTTTATGGGGTATTCTTCGGCTAAGTTCTTGTCGCATCTTGATACAAGAAAAATTTGGTTCTTAGAAGGATTGAGTTCTTGACCTTTTGAGCCCGAGACACAGGCTTATTTTTATCCATTCAGAAAACACTTTCACTTCATGATAGTACAGAGGAGAAAGAAAGATGTCAGTGTCCATTCTCTAATGATTGTCTTTGTTGTTTTGGATGAATTTGAACAAAATTCACAATGAAACGAAGTGAACCTGAACCCGAAGATGAAAGTTCCGATCTAGGTGGGCGTGGTCCAGGAGCGTCAAGTGATAGTTCACCTGTTCAAACTAATAACCATGTACACATGTAGATCTAGATCTAGAACTAGAATGGACTGATAACTACAGACCAGTGAACACATATTTTGATGATAGACATTGTGGGCCTAGAAACTTTTTTCAGATCAAGAAGCTAGGTTAGTAGGTATAGTCAAAATACTGCATGGGTGCCAGGGCTCAAAGTATTAATTTTAAGAGAATTGTAGAAAAAGAGCCTTGGAGTCGTCAACAATGAAGTAATCAGCCATTATAAAAAGCGGTTAATATCACGTCTCCCAGGTTTCAGGAGTAATCTTTTGGAAAAAAAGAATTGGGGCTCAGTTCAGATTTGACCTGTACTTGCCAGTGCAGAGCATAAACCCACTGAACTATCGTCGCTCACTCTAGTTCTAAGAATGCAACAGTTAGTTATGAGACTATATCCTTCTAGTTCTAAGAATGCAACAGTTTGTTATGAGAGTATATCCTTAGAGATCATGTAAAACAATCTGGAGGGATTACTGAGACAACAAACAAGGGTTTGCATGAATAGTTAAGTCCCACCTACTCCTCGGTGATTGGATGCGTGGGTAGCAATGCTTGTAGCACACCTGGACCAGCCGCTAAGATAGCATATTACATCAATTACCTTGATTAAATTTATGACTTTTGTGAGAGGCTGATGCATTTGCAAGGGTATTACGTTCTGTAGACCTAGATGGTAATTAAAGTAAAGTACAGCATGAGCCTGTGAACCTTTTCAAACAGAAGGCGAGGCTATAGCCACGTAAGAAGATCAGAGAAATCTTCCTTCTGCCATTTCTTTGACATGCTGACTCGCGGCGCCGGCGCCTGTGGGTCTACAGTCAAAGAGTTTTACATTGAGATGTTAACAGACGGACCTGAACCCCTCGCTCTGTAAGTAGGGCCTGCCCTAAAAAAAATCATCGGTGGACAGCAGTTGGTTCATTACGTGAGAGTGGGTAGGCACCCAATCACCGACGAGTAGAGGTGGCTTGATCATTTAACAAGCACCTCAATTTTTTTTTAATTCCACCCACCACTCCCCTCTGTTGCTCAACGAATGTGTCGATCCCTAAATTTTTAACTGACTCTGAAAGGGTGCGCGATCTCTCTCTCTCTCTTGTTCCTTTCTTCTTTCCTTCTCTCTATATCTCTCTTTTTCTTTGCTCACTCGCCCCCTCTATTTCTACCCCATCTCTCTATTTCCCTTTATCTCTCATTTTTTTTCTTTCTTTCCTTCTCTCTCAGAGTCTGAGCTTCTCACTCTCCCTCTTTATTTCTCTCTCTGTTTTGCTTTCTTTCTCACTTCCTTTCTCTTTCCGTCTTCTCTCTCCCGCTCCTCCCTTTTCTCCATCTCCCTATTTTTTTTTCCACTCTCTTTTTCTCTTTTCTTTCTTTCTTCCATCTACCCCTACTCTGCCCTACTCCTCCTCCCCTTTACTCTCTGTCTCTCTCTCTCTCTCTCTCTCTCTCTCTCTCTCTCTCTTTCTCTCTTTTTCTTTGTTTTTCTCTCTCTCTCTTCTCTCTCTCTCTCTCTCTCTCTCTCTCTCTCTCTTCTCTCTCTGTCTCTTGTCTCTCTCAACCTCCTCTATGGTCCTTTTCTTTTTCTAACTGTTTCAATAGTTATCTAAGACTGTTAGGAGCGGTGTACACTTTTAATCGAAATGCTGTAACGCCAGGAAGCCACCTGGTTGACATCAAACAAATCTTTCTCTAGCCATCGCCAACTCCCAGGACTTGTTAGAGTAAGGGCAAAGAGTTTGACATGCAGGTGTAAACAGCTGTCTGGTCTAGACTGAGAATCATAGTCATTGCACCGAGGAGTAAGTGGGATTTTACCATTAGCGCAAGATGCGTTCAATTCCTTGTTTAAGTCGTTCTCTCTCTCGGGTGAGTGGGTCCAAGGGTAGAGCGCCCTGCCTCTACTGAGAGAGCTACAGTTTCAATCCCACTTTTACTGCTGCTTTTTTCCATATTGATTGAGTCAAAGTCAGTCAAATGTGACTAGATAAATGATAATCCCTCTCTTGGATTTTCTTGTCTCCCGAGGGCCGGACTCTTAGACGGAGACCAGTACATGCACTGTTTTTATTCAATTCAAATTCTTGGGTCAGATTGTAAAAATTTTATAACATGATGCTTATCTTAAGATCTAGATCTAGAAGCTCTCTTCTGATTTAAAGTTTCCTAGGTCTAAAGATATGGCGCTCTTAGTCTTACAGTATAGATTGAAACAAACAAGTTTTACATCTTAGAAAGCATTCATCATGGACTCTGAAATAGCAATGGTATTAATAATTTTAAAGACTAGGTAAGTGATTTTGTACTTTTAAAAAACATTAGGGCCTATTGAGTCTAAATATATACTTCCTCAATAAAATATAGAAAATTAGAGGCTTAGAAGTCTCTTAAAGATAGATATACTGTTCATGAAAATACATCTGGTCTAAGTAAACTTGTATCCAACAAACTGTCAGAGTGCCATAAATATATTATAAATACTAAAAAAATTGCCATAAACCTTGTTAACATCTAGATCTAGTATTTAGACATTTTTATAACTATAACTCATAAACACTATATGTGTTCAGATTCTAGAAGAACTAGAGTCTAGATAGCATGACTAGGTCTAAATCTAGATTCAAGATCTGAGCCCTAGATGTAGATTCTACACCTGGACCCATTTCCTGGCACATTTCTTGGACTGCAGCAGTGTGAAGAAAGTAATGATGAATCTTCTTAGACTAAAACGTGTGGTGTTGAGACACATAAAAAAGAAAACGACAAATTGTGGAAGTGATCCAGATATAATCTAGATCTACATCTACATGCATGCAGTTTTATTTTCGTACCAAGCAGAAATACCGTTCAAAGTGAGTCATCTCAGGTATGATCATATAGATCTACAGACTATTGCTTCTAGACCAGGATTCTCGTGCCGCAAAAAAAAAATCAAGCTCAATTGGATTCTTGGGTTCATACAAATATTTCATATTTGAAGATGTTAATGATATCATATCAATGCTGTCATGTGCGGTAATTGTATTTCCTACTCACCTTGTAAGTAAACGAAAAAGGTTTACAGCCTGTCGAAAGAAGCCATCTTGGGAGTGGAAACTTGGGCCAGGGAGGAGGGGCGACTCAGGCGAGCAGCTCAAGGGTTGCATTCCTGCAATTTTCTCACCCAAGGGAGATAACGATGATAAAGTTTGCCTACTTGTTTTACATTAGCGTAGTTTCCCGTTTATTTGATCAAAAGCCTAATAATTATTGTATTTAACGTAGTACATCGTCATTGTAGGCACAGAACAGTCATCAGTAGTCTAGAATTTTAGTACGAGGGCCCATGTATAATGTGCTTTTGTAATGTAGAATAAGTAGCAGCAGCAGCAGTAGTAGCCTAGTACTAGTAGTAGTAGTAGTAGTAGTAGTAGTAGTAGTAGTAGTAGTAGTAGTAGTAGTAGTAGTAGTAGTAGTAGTAGTAGTAGTAGTAGTAGTAGTAGTAGTAGTAGTAGTAGTAGTAGTAGTAGTAGTAGTGGTGGTGGTGGTTTAATTATTATTAATATTAGTGATAATACTATTAATAGTAGTAGTACTAGTATGTATGTATGTATGTATGTATGTATGTATGTATGTATGTATGTATGTATGTATGTATGTACCGGGTATATATGTATGTATGTATGTATCCCTGAGGTTGCGTGATCTGCGGTATGATGGCATGAGTAGGTGTGGGATGGCTTTCTTGCACATGAGACACCTAAAAGCATCGGTGGCGTGAGGTCTAACAGTAACAGTACCACAACAGGAAAGCCACCGAAAGGAATTAGGCGACCAGCAAAGTGGAGAGAGAGGGGGGATAGAGAGAGCATTAATAAGTAAGAAACGAAAAGAGAGGGAGGGGGGGGGGGAAG
>RQTK01000519.1:179214-217411 GCA_003991915.1 Elysia chlorotica
CTCTCTCTCTCTCTCTCTCTCTCTCTCTCTCTCTGTCTCTCTGTCTCTCTCTCTCTCTCTCTCTCTCTCTCTCTCTCTTTCCTATCTCACTCTCTCTCTCGGTGTACCTCTCTAGTCAGTGTGTATCTAACATTTATAATAGGCCTACATTTTCAGTCATGTCTTATGTGGTTCATCACACTTAACTCAAGTTTTGTGGATTTGTTTTATTTTTTAAACTGCTATGCTGCAGTTATTCTTTAGCATGAATCATAAATTATTGGGCTATAAATCGTTAAAAATATTTTAATGTGTTTATTATATCTGAAAATTAAATTATTTTTGTGGTCATTGACACCGCATCATGCATGACTTATGTTGTGTTGTTGGCATCGTTTATTTACTTTTTTTTGTTCTTTATCTTGACGATTTATTAAAAAGTTGCTTCCATGTGATGGCAATGAACTAAATCAACACAATGTCTGTTCAGTTTCTCAGTTTGTGTCAGATTTGAAAGAAATTAGTCTATCATGTGTGACTGTGGACATTAAAAGTTCTGAAGCTTTATCCATTATATCAATATAAAATTATAATAGTACTACATTTGAGAAAAGTATACAACACATTTGCTTTTCCTTTTCAAGCAATTATTGTTCGTTTATTCCAGAAAATTCATACATTTTTCTGATCAACTTTCATGTCCCATATCACACTCGAGGTAATGAAAGGAAGAAAATACAGCATTCATTTAAAAGTATGTGTAAATCTAGCAGTCAAATCATGTACACTGCGACTGTGAAGTATCTTTGGGGAAAATCCAAACAAATACTCAAGTGAATAACTTGGTAAAAAACAACGCATGAGGTTGACAAAAAATACATTTTATTTACATTGATGGTACATTGTACTGATATTTTAAACGACAAATTGCGACAAAATATTTTCAGATAGAGTGATAGAGTTATATAAGATATATATTCGTCTCTTTAGCAAAAGACTTTCAATCATAACAGGATTAGCCAATAGTCTTACAGAACCAAGAATAAATATTTTATTTTATCCACACGATTGATCGTAAACAGAAATACAGAAATCTTTACATTTATTAATCTCTCAACGAAAAATTTTAAAACACACTCTATTCATACAACAGAAGAATTACAAAGTTTACATTTGATAAAAAATTGAAAATGAAATTGAAAGACAAGTAGAAATTTCGCACAAAATGATATCACAGCTTAATTTACTGAAAGCATATGTAAAGAGGAATTTGTCATGTTGTGCACTCATAATGTACATTATGTACTAAAATAAATGAGTAAATATAAACATAGGTACTGTGAAATAGAAGTATTCTAGTTAAAGTATAATTAAGAATGGGTTAAAATAGGTTTCTGTTTTGTAAATAACCATTTCCTTATAAAATATTCACTTTTTAAAAATATAAGTGTAAACTGTGGGATGCTACTTTATTTCCTTTTCTAAGCTTCTATTGCTTAATTTTAAAGACAACAAAACAACATAGGCTGTGGGTTCTTAGTAATCTTACTAAACCACTGCAAATATGTAAATAGCTTTCATACAATTGTTCACCAAATTATACAAACACTTAAAAAATCAGGATTCTTATATATTGATCCACAACTGCAAAACTCAAAAGTCAAAATCAGTATGTGTACATTTGTTCTACAAAACTAGAGTATAGTAATAAAAAAGCTCTATTTACACAACTGGTCTATGCAATTTTATGCAATAGACAAGTACATGTATACCACACACCGTCCAAAGGTAACTATTAACTATACAATCGAGTATTACAGAACATCAGTATCGTGATCAAACTATACACCTAAAACAAAATAATACAACAATTCAAAACCCTGGTCAAACATAGAATAAAAGAAACATAATGTACAAATCCTGTACTGAAAACCATACAAAAGACATAAAACAAAACCTCATATCAAAAACAGTAAAAACATAAAAAAGACGTAAAACAAACCTCATATAAAAAACAGTAAAAACATAAAAAGACATAAAACAAACCTTATATAAAAAACAGAAAAAATATACAAAAGACGTAAAACAAAACCTCATATAAAAAACAGTACAATGTACAAAACCGCATATCAAAACCCAAAACGTAATCAAATAGCAAAAAATAAAAATTCAATTGAAACACAAAAGAAAATGTAAGCAAAACGCAAAAACAAAACCAAACAGTATCTAAAATCTAAAAGCCAAAACAAAGGGGGAAAAAAAAACGAGAACCAAAATCTCTATAACAAAGAGTTAAAGAGACACAAGATTATTGTTATTTCATTACCGCAATTTGTAAGAAAGGCATGATTAGAATTAGAAAATTAATACAAGGTCTGCATCTTCCATTCATATAACATGGCTCATAGTACAGTCTCTTGCTTTAAAACGCTCTGATCAAGCACAACACACGATGCAGATAATTATGCATTGTTAGTTCAGTGCGCACACAGCACTGGCTTGCCGTCTTGCAACCCAGCCCTTTCACTCATAGGAATATCAACATCAGAATAATTCAAGCATAGTACTAATAAGAAACCAGACACAGCATCAACTGACATAGCAACAGAGATAGTAGTAATAAGTAGACACAGTAATGTAAAATGGCGCCACACAGTCACCCTTGTGTTCATTTGAGGAACACCCTCACTCTCTTATTAATATAATAATAATAATAATAATAATAATAATAATAATAATAATAATAATAATAATAATAATAATAATAATAATAATGATGATAATAATAATTATAGTAATAATAAACTTTATTTCATTAGTGCTCTATCCCAAATATACTTAGGCTCAGACTCAGAGCGATTTACAATAAAAAAATCATGATATGCATTATGAATAAAAATGTTTACGTAGTTATAGGTATGTGCTAAATTAAATACTAGTACAAAACTCCTATAACAGTATATTGATGTAGCACTAAAGATTAAATACTAGTACAACACTCCTATAACAGTATATTGATGTAGCACTAAAGAAACAATAAAGAACAATTATAAGAACTTCACATATAGTTATATAGCAAATTAAAATATATGGGTATCACTAAAGCAATAAATCAGTGTAATACATATTTACTCAATAAACTTATAAATTTCATTCCAATTCTTTCTCATTTCTTATACAAATTGAAAAAGTATTAGCCGATTTCAAAATGCCTGTCAGGAAAAGTATGTTTTTAATTTAGATTTAAATGCCGAAAATAGAATCCTGAAATTTTCAGATTTGCTGCAAGATTGTTCCACACTTCAGCACTCTGGTATGATATGGATCGTTGGCTGTGTGATTTAGAATTAACAATTTTATCAGCAGATTCGACCTTGCTGATCTAAGGTTCCTGGCAGGAAAATACGCTTTCACTAAATTTTTCAAGTAAATAGCAAATTTTGGGAATAAATCTAAGGGGTGCGACTCACCATTCATGTGATTTATGTAGTTTATTCATTAACAATTCTCTATCTTCCTCCCCCCCTCCATCCACGTAATAGCCACTAGACCTCGACGTGCGTTTCGTTTGATTGGGGAAATTTCGTCTAACTCGTTAACTTTCTCTGGTCGCATCTTCCTTTTGATTCGGGGAAATCTAGGGAAATTGTAGAATTTTTGTTGTTGTCGATCGGTAATGAGAGACCAGGGGCCATGGACCAGAGCATGCAGGAGCGCTGTTTCCCCAGTTCCATGAGTTTCTGGGAAACTCTTGGAAAGTCTGGGGAAACGAAACGCTCCGGATGTTTACTTTTATCCGCGGACATTTGTAGCTAAATTTCAGTATTAAAATGAGGTCTCTGTGGACGCTAGATCAGTATCACCACTGGAATTATCTTTGAGGAAGTGTCTGTTGTGTGAGAGTGCCGCAACGCGATTTCCAGTTTCACTTCCTATAGAAGTTACTTCCTACTGCAAGTTTGTTTACCCTTCGGAGAATATTGTGTCACTCTGGGGTAAGTTGTATCTTCTTTAATTTTACCTTTCTTTTTGCATAAATCTACTCTCTTCCCCTCCATGTCAGACAGTTTAGATTGACTATTTGACCTTGACAAACGAGCTATTCCTAATTTTGTGCCATTTACGAGATCAAGAGGTTACGATCACACTTATGTAATCTTACTTGTACTGAAGGCCTACGCTGTAGATCGAACAGTACAATGTACTAGTCTGGTAGTAGGACTCTAGATTATAAATTGATGCTATTTGATTATTACTACATGTATTCAGGTAGTAGGACTCTAGATTATAAATTGATGCTATTTGATTATTACTACATGTATTCAGAACAGTGCCATTTAATTATGACTGTTTTGTAGAACATATGAATTATCTGATTGACGATGTCTAACACATGTTTACTATTTTCTACCCTTTTCCAGTTGATTGATTGCTGGACATTTTGATTCTGACTATTACTATCCTTATAAATTCATTTTGATTCTCACGATTTTGATGCTGACTATTGATTGCTATCCTTATCTATTTTGATTCTTACTAGACCAATATTGGTACTATCTATCTGGGTACCTTCGATTCTGATTACTATCCTAAACATTACTATCTATCCATACCTTTCCTATCCTAGGGTATTGATTATTCCTAATTGTTTAACTTGTGTTTACCTTGTTAATGCTTTGATTTCAATTATTGATCTTTTGTTTATAGTATAATAAAGGAGTTGATTGTTGGTATTTTTTAAGTTTCTTCTGACTGAGTTCTATCCTTGTCAGTTATTGTCTTTTTACTTTTACTGTGTGCTATATGCTATACCGCTCTGTTTAGGTAGGGAGCAGTGGGCATTGAACCCCATTGTAAACTTGCACGGTCATTTAGGAACGCTACCATACGTTATAACTATCTAGCCTCTGACCTGCAATCATCGTAGAGCTAGGGAGTAAGTTAATGAAATAACCATAAATCCCCGTAGTGGAGAGGTTAATACTTCATAAAGACATTTGAAAGTTATACTTATAGAGGCTAAATTATAATTAATTCTTTAACGCAACAGCAGCCAGTGAAGTTCTTTTAATACTGGTGTAATGGACTCTCCTTTATTAATCTTTTTAAGTAGTAGCGTTGTTCTGGATTTTCTGCAGTTGATTCAAGTAAGTTTTTGTGGCTACGGCTAATAGAGTCACAATAATCTAGCCTAGGCAAAATAAAGTATCATACTAGTTTGTTGGCACTTTATTTAAGCAATGTCTTATTTGCAAAATTCGTCTTAATTCCAGATAGCAGATTTTTCTGAGATAAGAAATTTGATGATCGCCATTGAGATTTGAATTCAATAAGATGCCTACATTTTTAACTTTATGTGGAACAATGATCTCTTCTCCACATATGATTGGAGATAAATAAATTTTATTGACTTTAGTTTATTGGCGGTGCCTATGAACATGATATCTGTCTTTCCTTTGCTTTTTTTTTACCGAATAGAAAATACACATTATGTATCAAGTTACACAGTTCTGTGTCACATATGTTGTAACAGGATGTCATTGTTTCTTTGACAACACTGTATAACCCCTTTACAACACAAATCAAAGGAAAGCATTGCGAGCTTCCTTCACTACTGCAGAAACAGTTTACTGTTACTGGTGTTGGACAAATGCTCTTTTTCTATGACACTTGCGCAATCTTTCCCCAAGGCGAACTCTATGATAGGCAAAACGTCCCTGTCCAATGACTACCAGTGGCTGGTCAAGATTATTACATCAGGAGAAACACAGCTAGGGTTGGAGGAGCTACTAAAATGAAAATGTTTGATGGCTCCCAATTTTGCTGTCTGTGTGCAAGTGGCTGAAGTTCAAGCTATTTCGTTGACAAATTTTAGCCTGAATAGATCTATATCTGTGAGGTTAGGGGGCATTTTGTTCAAGTACATTCTAGGTGTTCCTTGATTTCCGGGGACAAAAAATGAGTGGGAAGTAAAACGTAACCTGTGTTGGGCAAATTTAAATCACTAGTTCAATCATAGTATTCATACTGAAGTGTCTGGTAACATAAGTAAAACATGGATCTAAGTCTATGTTTGAACATTGCTCAGAAATTTAAAAATTAGATCAAAGGGATCTGGATCAGCTACAACATGGGTTAGACAGATGGCTTCTACGGTTCGACACTCACCCTCAGAAATGTGCAGTCATGAAGCTGGGCACCAAAAAATTGGAAGCATCCTACTCCATGCCAGTGAAAGAGGCGGACGGTAGCACAGGGAGACTAACACTAACAGAAGCAGAAGCAGAAAAGGATCGAGGAGTTTGGATTGACAACAACTTAAAGTTCGGACCTCACATTGCCCACACAACAGCTAAAGCAAACAGGATAGTAGGACTCATAAGGAGAACCTTCGACTACTTGAATGAGGAAATGTTTATCCAGCTCTACAAAAGCCTTGTAAGACCTATCTTGGAGTATGGCCACTGCGTATGGCAGCCCTACCACAAAACACTATGTAGTGACATAGAGGATGTGCAGAGAAGAGCCACCAGGCTACTGAGCAACCTCAAAGACAAATCATACCCCGAAAGATTGAGAAAACTGAAGCTACCTACATTAGAACATCGCAGACTGAGAGGTGACATGATTGAGGTCTTCAAGTATCTACATGGCTACTACGATGTTGGCCAACCCCAGCTACACTTGCCAGCGGTAGAGAACTACGAGGCCATTCTTTGAAGTTACGAAAAGATAGATACAGACTCGATCTCAGAGCAAACTTCTTCTCACACAGAGTAATAGATGAATGGAACAACCTCACAGAAGAAGTGGTGACAGCACCAACAGTTAATGCTTTCAAAAGTCGCCTGGACAAATTGTGGAAGAACCGCCCAAGCATGTACGAACCAGATTGCCAAATGTAAACTAGTACACATAGAAACTCCGGCCACGCTTGCAATTAAACTCAGTATTTAAATAGGAACCGCGAACAGACCAAAAGGTCTACATCGCGGAAAAGTCAAGTCAAGTCAAGTTAATAACTGTGTTGGGCAAATTTAAATCACTGGTTCAATCATACTGAAGTGTCTGGTAGCATAAGTAAAACATGGATCTAAGTCTATGTTTGAACATTGCTCAGAAATTTAAAAATTAGATCACGTAGTTGACATTTCGCTAAATCTAGATCTAAATTAGATTGCTTTCACCTCTCTTTTTTAGACACCCCAAGATGCAGATCTAAAAATCTCGATGATCAGCCATATTGTTTACATGGATTCATACAAAAGCGAAACCGGCTTTCTTTATAAAACAATAATCATGAGCTAATTTACACTAATAACACTAATAATAAAAGAAATCATACGACCTAAAAATGTTAGATATCTGTAACGTGACAAAAAATGTTCTTTTTAAATGTCTCGAAGTCAAAAGATGTGTGGATATTTAGTTATCTATGTTTATAATTTATAATGCTAATAGTCGGCTTTATAATCGCTGGGAGTTGTGGCGTGCTCCTGTAATCCAGCTACTTGGAGGCTTGAACTGGTGGATGGCTTGAGGTCGGGGGTTCTGCTCTCGGGCGTGCCATGTCGATCGGGTGTCCGCACTAAGCTCGGCATCAATATGGTGATCTTGGGGGAGCCCGAGATTTCCAGGTTGTCTAAGGAGGGACGAACCGGCCCAGGGGAGAAATCCAGCAGGCAAAAGTCCCCGTGTTGTGCAGTAGTGGGATCGCACCCGTGAATGGGCGTTCGTTAGTAGCCCGTCCGATATAGTCGGACCCAGTTCTTTTGTTTTTTTGTAATACATGTGAAGATTTTATTTAGTGTTATTTTTGAATCACAACTAATTTTTTTTTTTTACTTTTGTGTCCATAGTATAGTCGGACCCAGTTCTTTTTTTTTTTTTCAATACATGTAATATTTTATTTAATGTTATTTATTTTAAACCACAGCTATTTTTATTATTTACTTTTTGGTATATAAATCTGTTTTTAGCACTTTTAGCTCCCAACGTCTTCAAATATTATTGGAACAGTCGAAGCATTAATTATCGTGATTATTTTTTTTTAATAATGCCGATGTCTGCATTAAGTAATATATAGTCAGTTTGACCGATCTGAATGCAGGTGACATAATGATATCTCAAAAGTGAATGGTCGTTAAGTTCGTTTTTTTTTTTTTTTTTTTTAAGGATTAAAACGTTGATAAAGATTGGTTTCAGTGTAACAATATACCTGCAATTTCATTTGATCGATATTTTAATTTGATACAAAACAAACTCATTTATTATTTTTTTTTTTTTAACGACAATTTTCATTAGATATAAGTCTAAAAGATAGCATATAGATGTTATTGGCCTCAAGTAAATTATACATAATCCTTTTTAGTTGTTGTTGATTATTTTTGTTTTTGTTTCTGTTGGGTTGTTGTTTTTTTACTGCTTAAAATATATATTTAGGTTTTAGAATTGTCAAAACACCGTAACGTGTATCAATATCAAAGAAAATATTTAAAACAAAACAACAACAAACACATTTTTTTAAACATATCTAACTTTTTTGTAATAACCAGAAAAATTATTCGATTTGCAAGCATAACATTGATTATTCCACTTAATTATACTGGTTGATAGTGCTTATCTAATGTTATTGTTATGTGTCTATCAAAGATAATAATGTTTAAGTGGCCATTCGTGTTGCCTGGTACTGGTAGGACCAGGGGTGACACCGATCAATTTTAGAACGCGCGGTTTCTAATCTGGAGGCTTCAGGTTCGATCTCTGATCAGGTCGAGTTGTTCCGTACTTGATGTTATTGTTCGTGTTGTTGTTGTTGTCGTTGCTGTTGTTTTTCTTCATATTGTTGACATTGTTTGTGTTGTTTTCTACTTCCTGCTCTTGTTGTTGCTGCTGCTGTTGTTATTTTTTCATGGGGGCGGGGGGGGGCAGTGTTGTTGTTGTTATTATTATTGTAGTTGTATGTTTTCTTTTCATGTTTATACAGTTTATAGTGGTGTTGGTGGTAGTAATGTTGTTCTCCCTGTTGTTATTGTTGCTGAAACAGACAGTGGTGATGTTGTTAATGTTACATCCACTTTCTACATGAACAGAGTCACAGACACGTGTTGTTGTTGTTGCTGTTGTTGTTCTTGTTGTTGTTGTTGTTGTTGTTGTTGTTGTTGTTGTTACTTTAGTTGTTTGTTGCGTAACGTCCAACGTCAAGCACTCCATAGGCTATATTGTGGACGGGTCTCAAGACTGACGTTTGACATTTTTATGCGTTTTCACACACGAGGCAGGTCGAAGAGACCTGAGTTCCTGTCTTAGCCCGGTCATATTATACCGACACCGACAAAACCAGTGGGGGTAAAAATCGGATAAATAAATTTTTGATCGATCGAAGGTTTCGGGCATTGGACCTTCCGATCCGAAGACCAATGCTCTACCAATAAAGCCAGTTAACCCCCCCCCCCCTTTCTCTTGTTGCTGAAGCAATAGAAGGATACAAANTAATGGATAAGAGNGTTGACCAATAGACCAAAATGCTCAATGCTGTCCATTCATTCGGTACCCCAAACGGTTAAATTTTCTAACATCATGCCCTCACCAACACACACAAACACACACACACACACACAAACACACACACACACATTGTTGTTGTTGTTGTTGTTGTTGTTGTTGTTGTTGGTGGTGGTGGTGGTGATGGTGGTGGTGGTGGTGGTGGTGGTGTTATCGTTGCTGGTGTTTTGTTAATGTTGTTCTTCTTCCTATTGTTGACGTTGTGTTGTTTTGTACTTACTATTCTTGTTGTTGCTGCTGCTGCTGTTGTTTGTTGTTGTTTTTTTTTATCATGGGGGAGAGAATATGTGTTTGTGTGTGTGTGTGTGTGTTGTTTTTTTGTTGTTTTTTTTTTGTTTGTTTTTTTTTTGGGGGGGGGAGGGTGTCCTTCTTCAAGTTGGTAAAGTTAATGAAATCGATTTACCTTTTTTCCCTTTTAACTTAGTTATTTTTCTATACACTTGATTTCCCGAATATTTCTGCACAGTGATGATGCCTGCTATTGAGGATCCAACCATACACCCCTTGCTCGTCAGGAGAGGGAAACCGATTGAGCTATCTAACAATCATTCCCACCACCATCATTCATTAGATTCTTTTCTTTCTTTCTTTTTCGCTCTTAACATTATTTTACAAGTGCACCCCGCTACCATCCCCGCGTGAAGTTTTAACTCGAGGACAGCCTTGCGACCCCACGATTGGCCGCCTGCCTGCCGATAAAAATGCCTGTTTGGGTTCGGTTTTACAGCGCAAGAAGTTGTCGCTTTACTCCTCACCAAGACACCAACCAGACAGCGCATGCCATGGTACACTCATTCGATCGAGGGCCCACGTTCGGTAGGGTAGAATAGGTCCGCTGGATCTAGAGTCTAGACCTTTATCTGGAAACAAACTTATATCACCGATTCCTTAAAATCAGCCTACGCAGTAGATAACATTATGAATGAATAATTGTTGAATAACCACATCAACACATTTAGAGGTTGTTGTTTGTTTTTGTTTTTGTTTTGTTTTTTTTGTTTTTGTTTTTTTTTGTATTGTTTTTGTTTTGTTTTTAGGCATTTAGGATAGGGAACAGGTTGAACCCTTGATCAAGCCCGTATTTTTCTCGGCACTCCAGGGTAGATCACTGACCCAGTGTTTCAATATTTGACCTGTAATCAGATAAGGAAAATATTGATAACGTGAAAAAAGTACAACACAGAGATGAGACCTAGGCGCGGATTGTTATAATCTTGCTGTATTAATGGCTGTGCCACATCGTACGTTGAATCGTGCCGGATACATTTTTAGATAAAACTGTTTCACGATCTTTTCCTTCTGACAATAACAGTGACATTATGTCTTCTGGATTTTAGATTATGTTGTAACTGATTGATACATATGTTAGCTTTTCGTTTGATAACAGAGACCATTAATTTATATAGTTCGTTGGTTTCCGGCTTACATAATCATTCTGCTGTAGGCTAAGACTTATTTGTTTGTCTCATATGTAGACGCTAATAATTTTCAAGGAATATTGGAGTTCTAACAAACTGTGAGTTCTTGTTTGGATAAAACATTATTATCATGCACTTGATGGGCGACATGGAGCTGTAAGTTAATCCTATTTTTCTACTTCTTCTTCTTTCTCGTAACAAAAAAATTCCACAATCATGTGGTTGTTTTTGTTATTATTTTACCCAACAACGTTTTTGAGTTTTTGTCTTTCGATACAACGCCAGGCCTGCAAATGGTATCTGTCAGTTTGTTGAATCTGTTGCGTAGTATATTCATAGATCGTGCTATAGTGCGAGATTGTGTGTCATTGGAGAGACTCTTTCCTCTTTCTCTGTGAGAAGAAAAAAGGATCAATGGGCTCAGTAGATGAACAGATAGAGCATGCTTTGGGGGATGGAAAATTGATAGCGGTACCGGGTGTCATCATTATGAGGTTGCTCTAGAAATAATATCGGTCATGTTACGGGACCGATCAATTACTCTTATTCAGCCAAGTATCGGGAGCAAAATAATATTTTTTGTTTCTTTATTTGTTTTGTTATGCAAACAAATGTAGATCTATATGATCAAAAAACATCTCAAGCTTTCAAATGAGAGAAGTCTTATTACTGCATTCTTGCTATAAGCTTTATCTTTGTATTGGGTATATCGGAGTTTATTTCTCATATCAACACCCATGTAGAGAGATATAAACGGCGTTTTAAACATTTCTTTCGTTATTTATTTCGATAATAATTGTGATTTTATTATAGGACACCCCCCCCTATCTATCTATCTATCTATCTATCTATCTATCTATCTATCTATCTATCTATCTATCTATCTATCTATCTATCTATCTATCTATCTATCTATCTATCTATCTATCTATCTATCTATCTATCTATCTATCTATCTATCTATCTATCTATCTATCTATCTATCTATCTATCTATATATGTATGTATATTTATATATATAACTGTGCAGTAGAAATCGCAAAAATTGACTCTCCTTCAAACCATAGTTTAAACATGTTCAAATCGGCGCACATTGGATAAATTCATGTCTATGTGTTGATCAAATCTTCTTCTTCATTCAGTTCTATTTAATGCAACATACGTTAAAAAAATAATCTTTTTTTTTCATTTTTACTCCTAATACTACGGCATTCCGAAGCAATATGGGGTAACAAACATTTTGATTTATCTTCAAAGGGTCTTCAATATCTGTGAGTTCAACAGATGATGTAATGGATTATGTATTGCCGACAGATAAGGAATAATTTTGATGTGCATTGTTTCGTGAAATAATACTCTATCTTAGAACCATTACATTTGACCGTGAACTTGCACAGGTATAAATATTTAAAAACATGTTGTAATTGTAGACCTTTAATCATGAAATAACCATTTTCAATAGCATTATTTCTCCCGTGTATAAGATGTAACCATAATAAAATGTAAATGAAATTAAAGTTTGAAAATTCACCTATTAGATCTACGCTTTATTATTGTAAAATAAAATTGTTTTACTTTAGGTAAGATTGTACAGTTTATAATGGGCTAAATCCTGCGCAAATCAATTCTGACGTAGCTGCAAGCGCATGGAAATTTTCTGGCTAGCAGGGCCTGGTTTGACCGATGCATCATCCGGTGGGCGTCTTCAATGGGTGTTCGCTGGGCAGCCCGATAGGTGAACTGAAAGTTGGGTAGTTCGTCTCCTTTCAAACTAAACATGCCTCTTTTTTCTAATGTTTGTCTGTGTGTCTATTTGTCTGTTTGTCTGTCTTCCTTTCAACCTGCCTCTCTCTTCTCCGTCTCTGTCTCTCGTCTCTCTCCGTCTCTCTCTCTCTCTCTCTCTCTCTCTCTCTCTCTCTCTCTCTCTCTCTCTCTCTCTCTCTCTCTCTCTCTCTCTCTCTCTCTCTCTCTCTCTCTCTCTCTCTCTCTCTCTCTCTCTCTCTCTCTCTCTCTTTCATTCTCAATCTATCTATCTCACGCCCGCCCTGAGACTATAAATTACGTCGTATTCCGTGGGCTCAGGTCTATCAGCAAATATCCAATAAATAAATCATTCACTCAACCCTGTGATCGTGACGTTTATGATAGCATTACTAAAAACATATCATAGTCCTACAGAGCTAAGTAAGACTTCGTGATGAGACGGTGAAAACGAAGAAAGGTTTTAGAAAAAGAGCGTTAGTAGGGCAGAAATATTCATTTATCTACTTTACTAACATGTAAGTAACAGCTGTCTCCTCTTAAGTTAATTCCACGTCAAAAGCAACGATCGATCTACGAAAGAACACCTCTTTAATACTCTTTTATAGTAGATACACACTTGAACTAAAACTTTATTTACTTATGATAATGTTTTGTTTAAATGCTCCATGGATCTTATCTTTGCTACCCAGCAGCAGCTGTGCTTGAAGATGAGATTGACTAAAGCAGAACTGTTTAAATGCAGCCATGGGCAGCAACACTCGGATTATTAAATTCAGGGTTTTAAGTGACCCCTGGTTCGTTGATATATTAAGAAAACTTTAACAAAACTTTATTTGGATTTTCGTTTCAAAGGTAAATAGCCGTAGTATTTGCATGTTTTGTCTTTGTTTTGTTTTAAAGTTGAGAAAAATATGGGTTAATCTTGTTTCATTTGCTGCAGAGTTGATTCAATCTTCTTTAAATGTTGCTTTCTTGTTGACTCTAGCCTTAGAATACAAAGATGCGTCAATAGCATTGTACGAGATGACCTTTGAATGTTCTGAAATAAACCAACAACCTAATGTTACAGTGTACACAATAACATCGAGTGCGGTCTGGTAGTTGACTAGATATTGGACATTACAACATTCTTATACATAATCAAGTTTTCAAGTCTTACGGTATGGTACTTTATGTACATGCATGTGTTTCAAACTGTTTTGTAATACTTTCATATTCGTAAAATATAAGTTTCATGCGCGTTAAAACAAAGACAATGATGCCATGATCTTATTGGTCTTAGACATAGGCCTACTTATCATACCATTAAGCATTGTCATGTCAATGGGGCATATAGTTATTATAAGCTTACATTATTCTTCAGATTATCTTTAGATTGATGCGATATAAGCAGGACAGCGCACAATTTACTCCAAAATCATTCTATGTTAATATATACACGATAAGTTTTGTACACAGTTTATTAAGTTTATTTTACAATTTCGACAAACTGCTGCTTTCCAATTTTTCAGCTGGTATCGCAAATTCCAATTGTATTCTGATGGAGTGAGTGCGTGAGTGAGTGAGTGAGTGAGTTTGTTTTACGGCACGTCAGCACGGTAACGGCTATGTTGTGCCCATTATGTCCTAAGCCAGTTAACGCATTATACTACAATTGTAGTAGCAACGGTGATTCCTTATCTCTTGTAGTAAAAGCATAAAAATTGTGCGTAAAAGGTTTGGTTAAAAGTGAAGGGTATGTACAGTAGTTTAAAAGATCCATGTGTAGGATTATCACATTTAAATTTTATTATATACATCAATGTCCTTCAGAAGACGCTCTCTCCCAGTTAAACGTCTCAAAGGTCCCCAAAAAGTATATTATGAAGCGGTGGGTCCCAGGAATAACATCTGACAGGTTTGTGTACTGCCTTAAAAAGACAGTGCGGATATACCATGACTCAGTCGTTCACACTATATAATCCTGACACCAAGCCAACCAGTAGCGTGAGAGATTTAACTCATCGTATTTTACAAGGCGCCAATAATCTAATCCTCTAAACAATCCAACTTGTTCAGAAAAAAACACTGCATGCGTTGTAGCTTTTATTGTTGTTGTTGTTTTTTTCAAGTTTGTTGGCGTTATTGTTGTTGTATGCTTACTACTACCAGTAATAGTAGCATTAGTAATAGTAGTAGTACATGTAGTAGTAGTAGTAGTAGTAGTAGTAGTAGTAGTAGTAGTAGTAGTAGTAGTAGTAGTAGTAGTAGTAGAAGCAGTAGTAGTAGTAGTAGTAGTAGTAGTAGTAGTAGTAGTAGTAGTAGTAGTAGTAGTAGTAGTAGTAGTAGTAGTAGTAGTAGTAGTAGTAGTAGTAGTAGTAGTAGTAGTAGTAGTAGTAGTAGTAGTAGTAGTGGTTGGTTGGTTGGGTTGGTTTAACGTCCAACAGCAGCACTATATAGGCTATATTGTGGACGGGCCCCAAGACGGACGTCTGACAATTTTATGTGCTGCCACACACGAGACAGGGCGGGGATACCATGACTCCTGTCTCAGCCGGTCACATTATACTGACACCGACCCAACCAGTAGGGAACGCAACAGCCAGGATTCGAACTCGGGACCTTTTGTATCGGAAGCCGGTGTTCTACCCCTGGACCAGCGCAGCCCCAAGTAGTAGTAGTAGTAGTAGTAGTAGTAGTAGTAGTAGTAGTAGTAGTAGTAGTAGTAGTAGTAGTAGTAGTAGTAGTAGTAGTAGTAGTAGTAGTAGTAGTAGTAGTAGTAGTAGTAGTAGTAGTAGTAGTAGTAGTAGTAGTAGTAGTAGTAGTAACAGCAGTAGCAGCAGTAGTAGCAGTAGTTGTTTTTGTTGTTGTTGTTGTTGTTGTTGTTGTTGTTGTTGTTGTTGCTGTTGCTGTTATAGCAGTAGCAGTAGCAATAATGTCAGAAATAAGACAAAAATAAAGATAAGAACAATAATATTTTACAAACATTTGCCTTTTAAAACTGCTTTACATTCCATAAATCGTGCAGCTTCTTTGGAACACGAGAGCAGTATAAAATAATCATTTGTAAAACACACAACACAACTCTGTTACGTGCACCACAATATAACTTTTAAACCCGTTTAGCAGCTACACGCCCTACAAACTAAATTGACTAGAGTTACAGATTAACTCTCTAACAAAAAGAATAAGTACATTAGTCCTAGCAACATTCATGAATTCTGGTTGACCTATGTACTGTTCGCCTTTTGTGCTCCGAGCTGCAGATAATGAACCTGTAATGTAGTGATGGTAGCATAGAGGCGTAATATTGTGTTTGTTGTGTAGGTCTTTATGCGTTGCGATCAACAGCAGCAACTGTTTTGTTCTATGCTTGAGCTTTAAAGAAGTGAAGATCTATTATGAGAAGCTTTTGTGGGTTGTTGTTTTTTAATTTTGATTCGTTGGTCCCGTCTTCTTCTCTGTCGCTTTCTGACTCTCTATCTTCATATCTGTCTTTCTGGTGTATTGTCTATTCTCGCTCTCTCTCTCTCTCTCTCTCTCTCTCTCTCTCTCTCTCTCTCTCTCTCTCTCTCTCTCTCTCTCTCTCTCTCTCTCTCTCTCATTTATGACGCAATTGAAACTCTTCAATAAAATTGATAAGAGTCCACGATAATAAGGTCAGTTTTACTGGTCTAAAAAACATTGTTATAAATTATGTCATAAGAGTTGGCTACTTAAGCCGTTGAAGTTATTGAAAATATCAAGGCTAAGGAAGTTGGATTATTAACCTCTTGGAATTTTTGTGAATTGGATATTGAGCCATATTTGATTTTGAATTTATTGTGTCCCTTTTTTGTCATTTACATAAGTACTAAATATAAAATGCAGTATTGTTCCTCAACATGGTAAATCGTTTACGCTTCTTTTTGTTTTGTTTTTGCTTTGTTGGTGGATTGTTGTTTTTTGTTGTTGTTGTTTTGTTTTTTTTTTTGTGTTTTTTCTTTTTATTTGTGTGGGTGGGTGGGGGTTGTATTAATTCAAAGATCGTAGGTACGGTCATCAACAACAAATTGTACATATTTTAAAATTGCCTTATAAGTGTAACCCATCCATTTCAAGAATGTTTAATTTAGTTTAGTTATGCACGGTAAAAAAATGGCAATGATTATGTACACTCCAATTGGAGGATTACTACACTTAATTCATATAGTGGCTTCACAATTATTTTATTGAATACAGGAATATTTACACAATTTTCCATATTAAATTTGAGCATATATGGGCTAGATAAGAATCCTGACACCTAGACTTTGTTTTATATTTATTTATGCGATATCCTCAAATGGTTATCTTTGTTTTTTCGGTTTTTTTATTAAGAGTCTTTTCTTCACACAGGAAAATACTACCATGCCTCCAACCTTTCTTTTTTTTCTTATTCTCAAAATGCCCTCGTTTCCCCCACGGCTTTTTCTAAAATGGAATACATTTTGTAAGTACATTTTACAAGCTGCATACATTCACTTTTTGTATTTTTCGGTTGTTTATTTTTTTTATATTTCTTTTCGCAACAAAGCCATATATGAAATTTGTCCCAAGGTTTTGTTGTTGTTGTTGTTGTTGTTATTGTTGCTGTTATTGTTGTTGTTGTTGTTGTTTTTGTTGTTGTTGTTGCTGCTGCTGTTTTTGTTGTTGTTGTCGTCGTCGTTGTTGTTGTTGTTGTTGTTGTTGACGTTGTTTTTGTAAGTGTTGTTGTTGTTGTTGTGTTGTTGCTGCTGTTCTTGTTGTTTTCTGTTTCAATTTTAGGCTTCTTTGCTTGAAGTGTGTACCCGTTATCCAATATCCGAATGTATTTAGATAGACTTTCATAAAGCAACTGAAAGTCCTGCTTTCCTCTGTATCGATCGCCCGTCTGATATTTAACGAAACCTCACAAGGCTCACAGAGATAGAGAGAAACGAGGTGAATCAATAGTAGAACACGCGGTTTTTAATCGGGAAATCTCTGGTTTGATCCCCGATCGGACCTTCTGGTTGAGTCAGGGTCAGTATGATGCTATCGGCTGAGACAGGAGTCTTACCCACCCCACCCCCACAGCCTCCTCCACCCTCCCCGCTCTGTCTCTGTGAGGCAGCACGTAATACATTTATATATATATATATATAAAAGCTTTGTTAATAGTATTGGATATAAAGAAACGAACAAATTAAACCAGTAATAAACCAATCCTCTGTCCTTGGAACCAACCTGACAGTTAAGAACACGTCACATGGAATGACCCACGTACCTTGATGTCAGTTTGTTCCCAAAGAAAACAGTCCATGTAGAACTCAAAAAGATAAGAACTTGAACTTTAAGAATCTTTTCTCTTTAAAGGGCGCTCGCACTCTAATATGGAGTTAGGATTTCTCATCACAAAAATCTTGCGTGGTTGCTATTTCTATATCAAATAAAAGACATTGTTATTATGTTGATCCTTTCGTTAATAAGCCTACCACTGGGGATAGTAGAAGTTGGGCGGTTTTATTACATTTATACAATTGACATTGTGTGTATTACATTAGTAATATTGATAATTGAGACACGTTATTGTTATTGTTGTTTTCTTTCGTTGGTTGTTGTTGTTGTTTTTTTTGTTGCTTGTTGTTTTTTTTATTTTGTTTTTTTTTTTTTGCTTTTGTTTCTTTGTTCTTGTTTTTTGTTTTGTTTGTTTTGTTTGTTTGTTGTTGTTTTGTTTTGTTTTGTTTGTTTAGGGGGGGGGGGGTCTTTTCCTCACTAGTGTTTTTGTAGTAAAATCTTTCCAGCATTATATTTGATTTCATATGATTTTGTTTTGTTATTTTTTTTCAATCTGGATGTATTGAATCTTTAGCGGTTGTCGTGAATTTTCTTTCAAATACTTTTGTAATTTAGTACCTTCTATGAAACATAACGTCTCTTTATATTCTTATCCGGTTAATTTTTTGCGTTTAGTCTTAAGATGAAGCACATCTTTTTAGATCATTTTTTAAATGGCTTGTCGAGAAAGCAAAACGTGTTTACTGTCGGCACACCCATTTTGAAAGAAAATTCGCCTTCGAGTGCTATAAAAGGCAAATTAAAACACTAAAACAAAAAAAGTCACAGATTAACAGATCAACAAGTAAAATCGTAAAAGTTTTAATTTTTAAACAGACTGAGGGGGAAAAAACATTTTCGTTTTGTTTTGTTGTTTTTTTAATTCAATATTCTTTATTGTCGCCTTTGCGAAAAAAAAAAGAGCCCAGCTGTGCATTTGATAGTCATTGTCGTAACACTAAATAGTAATAGTCCTTTCCTCCATATTATGGGTAGATCAGTCTTTTGAGAGTTATAAGCATTGGTGGCTCAAGTTCATGGTAATTCTTCTTCAATTGGAAAAGCAAAGCTGTAAGCTGTAGAAAACTATGAGCCTGAAAATTTAAATAACGACGCGTCACTTGATTTCAATACGTATCAGGTACTTTGCGTAAAGAAAGATTAAAAACAGTTTCTGCTGCAGTAAAAATGGATTAAATACAATTACTAGGTTTT
Source organism: Elysia chlorotica (assembly GCA_003991915.1). NCBI lineage: Eukaryota > Metazoa > Mollusca > Gastropoda > Plakobranchidae > Elysia > Elysia chlorotica. The sequence goes on from RQTK01000519.1 coordinate 198,450, forward strand.
AAAAAAAAAGAAAAAGAAAGGAGACGCAACCAATAGATACTGTGTGTGGACAAATATCGCCCCAATTCACATCCTTGTTATCAAAGAAACAATCGTGACTGTTTGTAGAACCCTGCAGCTTTTTATCTGCCCAAATGTTGTTGACGATCCGCCGCCAGGAGTGTTTTTAATGGGCCTCCTATTTCTATTTATCGGAGCGGCGTTAAGTGAACAACACTACACATTGCTTTTGTTCGGGAACCCTAAAGCTCTCCAGATGTAGTTGTTACAACCACAGAGCTCTATAAAAATCATTTAAAGATATCTCTGATTACGATTTAGCTATAAATAGACTGTAAACAACCCCCAGTGTTGTTCCAGGACTTCCCGCCAGACAAAGATTGTCAGGTAAGATTGGCTATTTCAAAATAATGATTACGCCTGGTTTTTCTTAACTGGCAATAACTCTGGAGACATTTGGGTCGGGTATGAAAAAGCAGCCACATAAAATGGACTATGAAACACGAAATCATAATTCACGTCTCGTTCATGTCAATCATTTGGTGTCCAGATTTTCGTTTGCGAAGTTAATAAACAAACGCCAGACCTTTAGGTTATTAGATAGCCAGTCTGCTGGTACGAAGTGTCATTACAGAATCCCAAGTTTAGAGAGGGCACTGGGCCACACAATGCACACACGTTTTAAAATTGGCAGATGGCTGCTACATCAGCTGATAATATAAACAGTTTGAAAGAAAACAAAGAATTTTAGAAAGCAACATAACCAAGAGCGATAATGAGTAAAACTTCATAATTAAGAATTTCTATTGAGAAACAGTGAAGAGTGGTGTGGTTAATACAGTGTTCCCATAATAATATAGACATGGAACCGGATTGTACTTTCTGTTTCAATACAAAAAGAAAGTTGGCCTAAGTGTAGAAGACAGATCGCATCAGAGATATATACATTGAATAAATGAACAAGGATAAGTATATTATATTATTCAAAGGAACTGGATTATGTTTAAGGTAAGTCTTTATTTTCTTTTGCTGGGTCGTTTGGGTCTAATCTATTTTTTCAATTAGGATTTGTCGTTCTTGTTATTTGTTTGTTTGCTTGTTTGTCTTCCCAAGTCAAAAGTCGAGTATGTGTATGTATGTAGATTTAAGAGAGGTTAGAGTTTGTAGTGTTTTGGGCTGATAGTCAGGAGGGTGAGATTCGAATCTCAGCTAGCGTTTTTTCTTCGTACATAATTTATTCGTGATTTCAAAGGGGTGTAAAACTAACCAAAGATTGTCACTTAACATTATTTGATTCACCAGATACATCCATATAGACACAGCACGTCCACACCTAATCATTGAGAATTGTGAAATTAGAGAATTTGACGTGTTATGATACTTTTCTTTTTATTTATTTTTATTTTTGTATTTTTTTTTATATTTTTTTTGGTGAGGGTACAAAAACTTGGTATATTTTCGAATACTCTTATATCAGTGTTTGGTCGTATCAATTTAGTGTTTGGCCTCGATCTTCTTTTCTTTTTTTCCCAATGGTTGTAAAACGACATGAAACTTTTGCGAAAAGGAGCAAGCTCTGGTAGCATATTTTGCCCTATCTTGTGTTACTTTTTGTTCCACTCTGAAGTAAATGTCTGGATAGAAACTTCCCATTGACTCACACTTTCTTATTGAAACTATGTTCATGAAAGTTTGTTTCACGATTATTTTCTTCTTTTAAAATAATTATGTATCATTATGACCTTAACACGCCTGATAAAGGAACTATTTGCAGCTCAAAACAAAATTACATTATTTTGCTCAAGACAAGCTTGATGATTTATCTTTTCTCCTATTACTCTTGGTTTTTATTGTTAATGACCTGAGGCTATCAGTGGGTTTGACGTCAGACCGTTGTTTTTATCTCCGGGTCGAGCTGGGCTTGAAAACAGGTGCGCGCACTGAGACGGGCTACAGGTCGGTTCTCACGCCGTTCAATGAGATTAATATTAATGCATGTAATGTTACACCACATCAAAGTTTATTAGGATCCTGAACTTTCAGAAAAAAATCGTCCATCTTTTAAAAAATGTTTTTAAAAAATTTGGATGCTAAAATCCGCCTGAACTGTACAAACGATTGCCGCATATTGGCGATACCCTGGCGTTTAAAGAGGAAAAAATAACGTTTGAATGGAGGTACAAAAATGTTTCAAATAAACACAAGATTAACGACATAGCAGTTGGTATTGATAGACGAAAGACAGCTTTCCGATGATTGAATATATTTTGATTGTGCTACGGCTGTTTAAAAATTCTTTAGTAATTAACTTCCTATTGATTTGCGGTTCTAGCTCTGCTCTGGACTCCGCGTTTTTCCTTACTGGTTGGGTCGAAGACCTATTAAATCCAGGGTATTCCACTTTTAGGTCTTTATCGTAGGAGAAGTCAAACTAGGAGAGAACTTTTCTTTGATAAAATACTAACTGCCCAATTTTCAGCTCAACTGCCCACAATTGTAATTAGTCAATATTATTTTAAGACAGGAGTTTTGTTGAAGAAAATGGGCGATATCTATACATGAGTTGTTTGCGTGTTCTTCTTAGTTCGTCATATTATATGTCAGAACAACAAATTTGTCATTTAGGTTTGGGAAAGGCATTTACACTTGACGACGTAACGCACAGTAATTTTGTACATAATGTTTTGCATTTGCTTTACGTGATCTAGGTATCTTGATGAGTCGTAAATAGAAAAAAGGGGAAAGGGGGGGGGGGGGGGTTAGCACCTGATAATCGAACCTCAGACAGCTGCTGTTCAATTCAGAGCACTCCCCCCTCCCCCCCCTCCCTCATTAACTATTTTTAGTCGTTCCAGTCGTGCCATGCCCCAGAGAAATTAGCAAACAGAAGTGCAAGCCTTTTGTTCCGGTGATGCAGTCAAGTTTCGGATCCACCATTTTTATTAGGTCTAAATGCTATGAATAGATTTGTTGGCGATGGCTGTCCTAATTTTGTTCGATCAATTTGTTCTATATCGTTGAAATAATAATTTATATTTTAAAATAAATTTTGACAACATAGCCTTTCACTTAAAAGCAGGCAAAACTCGAGATGGGAATGGTATAATTAAAGACGGCTTAGTAATAAAATAAACCCTTCCATTGATTGGCATGTAGCTATCTTCTATTATCTAGAACATGAGTTATCTCGATCGCATACACTAAACACGGTACATGTTTCACTTGTTCTCTACATCACAACCTTGCAGATACAATCATATTGTATTGTTTAAAACTTTTTTCGATACGTGTAATAACATAATTATACTTCCTTCTATTTATATCTCTCACTATCTCTATTTGTCTTATTATTTATCTTTCTAATTTTTTATTTTGCATTTCTTCCCTCTCTTGTTCTATCTCTCTCTCTCTCTCTCTCACTTTGTCTCTCTTTTCTCCCTCTGCTCTTCTCTCTATAGCTCTCTTTTTCCTGCTCTCCTTCTCTCTCTCTCTCTCTCTCTCTCTCTCTCTCTCTCTCTCTCTCTCTCTCTCTCTCTCTCTCTCTCTCTCTCTCTCTCTCTCTCTCTCTCTTTCTGTATATATATATATATCTCAGTCTATGTCTTTGTCGCTTTCTCCCTCTCTGCCTATATCTTTGTCTCTCTCCAACACTATATTCTCTCTCTCCCCGCCCCTCTCTATCTCTCTCGCATTTATAACCAAAGAGAACTAATACTTGTGCGCCTATTCAAGCACTAAGAATAGATTCTGTCTGTATTCTCAATAACACTTGCTACTGTCCCCTGTAACTTCCTGGCCATTCAATATCACAATGAGGCCACACCCAATTTAACGGCTCGTTGTTGACATTTATTGGGTTCAGAATTAATGGTCAGAACGAAATCATTCTAAACCAAGAAAAAAAAATAGAACAAAAGATAAAGCTCAAATTGCAGTGTCATTTGCATTTTAATTGGAATTTCATACCCATGTAGTTTTTGAAACATGCAATTGCATTTTAGCATCGTCTTTGTTTAAACAGCCCAAACAATTCTAAAATATCCTCTACCGATAGACGGTATAATCCTTTTAGCGCATACATGTTTATTAGGAGGTAACACTAAAAAATGCTGGTCTTGTTCTATTCAAAATATTGAAAATCGTGGTATAAAATCAGTGTTAAGTTTGTGGAATCCTTTTCACGCAGTAGATTTGTTTACATTTGTTCACTTCCCGGATATTTGTAGTTGTGTTTTGACTTTGTTTTGTCATCATGTGGTAACAGGAAATTTACGATGGGCGCAGAAAGGGATAACTTTGCTTGAATTTGGTTTGGGCAAAAAAGGTTGAATAATCGCTTTTTAAAAATTATTTTCAGCCATGTTATTTTGTACATATTTGTATATATACTAGCTAAGCATTCCTTCAAATTATTTAAAAGTGGTTTAAATGCCAAGCAGAGGCAGCGTTAGTGATTGATGAAATTCCGAATTTTTGTTTTTGTTTTATTGTTGTTGTTGCTGTTGTTGTTGTTGTTATTGTTGTTGTTGTTGTTGTTGTTGTTGTTGTTGTTGTTGTTGTTGTTGTTGTTGTTGTTGTTGTTGTTTTTAACACCTTTCTTTTTTTTAATGAAACATCAGATTAAATGGTCTTTTATTGGTTTTTAGCCCCATGTTTTTTGCAAAGAATACGATACAAATACGGGAGGGAACACCAGCTGAGGATCGAATCTCGGACCTCCTGCCCATCAGTACAGAGCACTTACTGACTGAGCTATCTGGCGCTCTACCCTTACAGATGGGTCTTCCTCGAATAATAAGTGTAATTGAAATAAAACTTTGAACATGGAGGATCGGCTAAGTGGCTGATGATCGAACCACAAACCTCTAATCTATGAGTACAAAGCACTACCGCCTGGACTTTCTAGCGTCCCGCTGTTTCAGATTACAACCGAATCGATCAAGACCAAGTTATCAGGGCGGTATAAAACTTGGAATATGGTGGGTTGCCAAAAGGATGAGGATCGAACTACAAACTCTAACCTTTGAGGGTAGATCACTACCGACTGAGCTATCTTGCGCCCCTTTATGCCCTCTAAACCGGATTAGAGATGGATCGATTAATGTCATCAGGACTGATGTGGAAGGATGAACAGCTAGGACACCTCCAGCGGAGGAAGTGTAGTAATTGTAATAAAACTTTGAACATGGAGGATCGGCAGACTGACTGAGGATCGTACCACAACCCTCTAATCTTTGAGTGCGAATACTAGTTACTACCGACTGGGCCATGAAGCGTCCCCGTGTTTCAGATTACAACGGAATCGATGAGGGTTATCATGGCGGGTGTGTGCTGATGAACTGTTGTAACGCCTCCCGCGAAGGAAGTGTAATAAAGCTTGGAACACGGTGGAGTGGCCAAGTGGCAATCGCTGTCAGGCCCGTGACATGCCACAAACTACATGTACAAGGTAGCATGATAGCACTAGCAGTGAAGGCCTCGCGATCCACACAGTGTTGATCGATTACATAATCCTTACGCGTAATGTTTACTGGTCACCACATATTGCTATTTATAGCACTATCAATATAAATGTATGCTGATCACTTATCTACATAACTCTACGGTAGAGCTTTGATTGGATGCCACTGTTGAGTTCCTGAGTTGGTTTAACGTCCAACATTAGCACTATATAAGCTATATTGTGGACGGGCCCCGAGACTAACGTCTTACAATTTTATATGCTGCCACACTCGAGACAGGGCGGAGATGCCATGACTCCTGTGGTGCAGGTTCCCTTATCCAACGTCTTCGATTTCGCTCTGGGCCCCGATATCGCAAGATCTTTCATGAGCTGCGGGAATTCCTTGATAAAAATAGAACGATTATACGAGTCTACGTAGTTTTTATTGTTTTACTTGTCTTGTCACTATTCATGGACATTAAATTCAGTTGGCTGACATTCAATCTATCAGATTTAATGGTGTAATATTGCCATGTGCTTCCAAATGAATCAAGTTAGTTGGGGTTTACAGGTGGATATAAGAAACTTTATGGAGTATTTATTCACAATATATCATATTATAATTATCGTTGATAAAATGTGGCAATTATCAGCGTCTTTTTTTTTTCTTTGCAGGTGTTTCTTTGCCATTGAAGTTGAGTTAAAGTGTTATTTAAAAAGCTGATGTGGGCCTTTCAATGTAACACGCTGATATCGGTGCTTCCAAAAAACAAGACAATGATAAGTTGAAATTAAAAGGTGAGTTATAGAGGTTCATAAAGTATACCCGATCCTTGATGAAATGTTCAAATTAACCGGTTTGATTTTTTAAGCTTTGATGGCCATTTTTTCATTGCCGTTTGAGTTCAATTTAACTGATATCTATAAAGTCAATCTGTTAAATGCTTTAGTAGAAGTGTTTGCAAAAAAACATTGCATGATTAAGTTGAGATGTAAAAGTGTTGAGGATCTAAGCTCACGAAGTGCTTAATATCTATCAGACCATTGATTTTAAAAAATACTGAAATTATCCGAGTTCGTATGTTGTTGGTTTTTTTGTTTTTTATTTGTTTGTTTTTGTTGTGTTTTTTTTTTTTTGTTTTTTCAAAATCTGCAGTTATTATTGACTACCTTGTTGTATGAATTTAACTAAAATTTAAACATCCAATGTATCAAGTACTTAATTTAAGTGATCGACTTTCAAACGGAGCAGGTGCGGATTTAAAATATCTATCTGAAATACAAAAACAGATGTTTTGGTTAGTAGCTATTTTTTTTTCAACCAAAAAGTAAAACTGCTGAATTTTACAAGCAACACACTTTCTTGACTGGGGTGTGAGTATTCATTTATTATTAAGAGGAATAAATGTCAAAATTCCTTATTGCTATAAACAGAACAGATTTATTACGAAAAGTACAAGATCTTGCTTAAAGTACACTGCACCCGCTTTTCAACGGCGTGTGTTGTTCGTTTATTGATGGAGACATTTACAGATCTTCTTTTGTTATTCAAGCCGAACCTGGACATGTTTATAACCGACTTCAGTTAAGCTACTTCCTGAATCTTTGTTTTCGTCTTTCTTTGTCGTTTCGGGTTTTTCATACGTTTTTGTCTGTTTGTTTGTTGTGGTGTTTTTTGGTTGATTGTGTTTGTTTGTTGTTGTTGTTGTGGTTGTTTTTGTTGTTTTGCTGTTTGTTTTTGTTTGTTTTTTTTTCGTTGTTTTTTGTTTTGTTTTTTTGTTTGTTTTTTTTTTTTTTTTTTTTTTTTTTTTTTTTTTGGTGGGGGGGGGGGGCTTGTTTTGGGTTGGGGTGTTGTTTTTTGTTGTCGTTATGTTTTATTGTTTTGTTAATCCATGCAATTTCCCCTGAATGCACACTTTAATAGTTTTAAGTTAAATACGATTGATTAAAGAGGACTGATTCTTGCGCCAGGAACAAATTAAAAATACAAAAATTTATTGTGGCTTTACTTTTGGTTTATTGCTTAATATAAAACGGCATGCTCACATGTACATGTATGTTGTTTGTGTATAATGAAAACAGTCAAAACACCCAATTTGGATTCCTTACAGATTTCGTTCGACCCTTTGAGTTGAAAGCTTGTGTTATACTCATAAGGTGTAATAAATGGGAGGGGGGAAGGGAAATAAGAAATGATCTCAGTTTCTGTAATTATTTTATTTTACCTTCTTGTTAAACGTTTCTCCTGTGTCTCCCGAAGAATCGCAGACGGAGTTGTATGCGCTGCCTAAGATTCGAACCTTGTACCCCTTGCTTTGACAGTATCCGAACATTCAACGACAGAATTACCAAAGCCCACTCTTCCCTTATTTAAAATAAAACACCCTAAATAAAACGATCACTCCTCTACTTTGAGTTGGCGTCAATAGAAAATCGGAGCGATCTCCTAGTTTGAAATCTCCTCTGTTCTCAAGGAGGGTCAGATACGGTGACGGGACCCAGGGTGGAATGTACAGGACTTATATTGACTCCGACCCAACGAATAGGGGAAAATATGTGCTGGTCATAATTGTTATTAGCATCGTCATTCAACATTATTTGAAGTAGTTATCATCAAAAACACCATAAACATCTTCATTTCATCATCTTTTCATCATTATCATCACCATCATCATTATCGTCGACATTACCAACTTTATTATCGTCATCATCTCTATCTTTATAATCGATATCGTCGTATTTATCTTATTTATGGGGGGCGCGGTGGCCCAGGGGTAGAACATCGGCTTCGACGCAAAAGGTCCCGAGTTCGAATCCTGGCTGTTGCAATCCCTACTGGTTGGGTCGGTGTCAGTATAATGTGACCGGCTGAGACAGGAGTCATGGTATCCCCACCCTGTCTCGTGTGTGGCAGCACATAAAATTGTCAGACGTCCATCTTGGGGTCCGTTCACGATATAGCCATAAGTTGCTGATGTTGGACGTTAAAAACCCAACCAACCAAACAATCTTATTTATGAGATGAAGATGTCCATCATAAGCAGCATCAGCCTCACCATCGTCAAGAGTAACAACAAAAATACGGTCCACACAATCATTATCATAGTCATTGCTGTTGCGTCAATGCTTTTGATAAGCCTATGTAGTTGCACTCTCAATAATACTCTTGTATTCTGGTTTTCAACCATTCCCATTACTGTTCTAACTAATTCCATTTTGTTTTCATTCTTAGATCTACGTATATCCTCAACAAAAGGGTTTATCGATTACTATGGGCTTTTGAGTGTTATGAAATTCTCGGTTGCAGTTTGAGCTTCTACAACCGTTTTGTAGGTTGATTGTACCATTACTATGCACCAGGTAGTCTACAGACCGCTGGGCGGAGAGTGATGTTGACAATTCATGTTTTTACATAAAGATTAGAGTTCTTTATCGTTCTCGAAATTAGGCCACTTCCTGAATAGCAGGCACAGAACTGGAAGAGATAAAAAGATGGTGAAGAACAAAGGCATGAATTGATAACGAGCAGATAAAAAGGAAGCAATACATAGAAACAGAGAATTGATATGAAAGGTTGTAAAGAAGAGTATCAATATTTTTTTAAAGTGCAATAGATATTTAATTAGATTACATAAACTGAATAAATCAACAAGGGACAGTGAGCTTGAACATAGCTCATTTTAATAAAGGCTGTCACCGTTGTAATATCAAAGCACTTGTCACTCTTGCTTTTTTCTCCGTTACTCAAACTCTTTTGATTTCTTTTGGGGTTTTTTAAAATAATTATTGTATGCCTCTATTTATGTTTGTATCTATATACTACGCTCGTACATTTACATTTACAGGTCTACCTGTCTTTTTTTTTTTATCTATAAAATACATTCTATCGATTTATCTATCCATCCATCTTTCTACTTATCTTGTTTTCTTTATCCTTCTCTCTTCCAAAATATTTGTTCTTCATATCACTCCCTTTACTTTCACTGTTATCTGTCCCATCTACTCTTCTCCATGTCCCTTCTTTTCCATTAGATTTCTGCATTAGTTTTTATTTAAAGCTCACGTTGATTTATTATTTCTGTCCACAGAATCCCAAACACTGACAGCTAGGACTTGCGTCAAGATGTCTCTGTGACTGACTGTTCAGTGCCCATACATTTGAACGAAGTCAGCGCGTCGGTGTATGGCCAGAGGAGATCAGGTGGTGTGGCCAGCAACTCTAGGAAAACCACCCGGAGAAGAGAACTGTTTGGGACAACACCATGATTGTTGCTTAGGCTGTGAACGTTAGTATACCGAGACAAAACTAGTTCTCAATATGAGGACTGGACCTTTCACACCTATGGCTAATATTTTCTCTTCACAAATAGAGAGAATCTGTTCAAAATGAAAAGCAGTGCATGTACCACCTCGAAATAGGTCGCTGCTATTTTTCTTGTTGAACATTCTCAAGCATTCGCGATGATAAACAACGCGTCTTCGAGGGAAGAGAACACAACCAGCACAGTGTGGCCCCACCTGTATCACACAGAAGTCGTGACTTACCCATGGGTGGAAGCGGCGAACAACAGGACAGAGTTCTCCAGCATGACGGCTGTGGGCATCAATACTGTAGTGGCCGTCGCTGTCCTGTCCAACAACATTGTCCTGCTGATCACACTAGCGCGAACGAGGAAGCTGTGGAACTCCACCAACGCCTACATCGCCTCGCTGGCGGCCGCCGATCTCCTGCTGGGGATCATGCTGATTGTCAGGAATTTCTGGATCATACCGGAGACGTCGTGGGTGTTCCACAACAACGAGTACGTGTGCATGCCCATTGTATGCCTTCTCTACGTGAGCTGTCTGGAGTCGATCACCTGTCTGGCTATGGTGTCCCTGGATCGATACGCCTACATCGTCTGGCCGTTCTGGTACGAGAGGCATGTGAACAAGAGACTCATCACCATCTCAATAGCTCTTTCCTGGGTCGTGTGCATAGCTTTTGGATTCCTGCCCATGCGCCTCAACAAGTTCACAACCGACAGCGGATGTGATCCACTGTCTATAATTTCCCGCGAGTACCTCCTCTTCGGTATGAACTTCTATCTGTTTGCAGCTGAGGTCCTCATCGCGGCGATGTACGGCCGGATCTACTGTGTGGGAAACCATCAGAGGAAAAAGATAGAAGCATCTACTGGAGGCTTTGCAAGACAACGATTAAATTCTAAAGCGTCTAGGGAGGGCGTTAGGGTAGACTGCGGTGTGTGCGAGAGTGTGGCTGGTTGTAACAGTGGATCAATGGAGGCAACAGTTGCCGTAATAGATCTCACCTTGAAACATGAAAGCGCAAGAGATAGTCATTTAAGCAGCATTAGCAAAGACGTTAATGTATTTAACAGTTTACATCGTAATGCAACCCCTAATGACGCTTTCAAAGAATTAAGTTGCCAAAGTATGGCATCATCATTGGAGCATGATGAAACAGATGGCCAACTGAACACAACACTGCCTATAAACCAGGAAGCCATGGTAGAAACAGGAAAGACAAGATCGGGTACAGAATCCAGTGAGGACTCTCAGAAGTCGATCATCCTAGAGCGGATGACAAAGCTTAAGAGAAAGAAACTGAAGAAATTTTCGTTCAGTTCCACCAGGGACTCGATAGCGGCCCGATGGCAGGTGATCAGGTTCCTGATCCTGGTGTGCGGAACTTTCTTCTTGTGCTGGATGCCCCTCCAGATCATCAGCATCTTATATTTCACTGTCGGGACACCAGTCATCGCCATCAGTGTCGGCATCTCTTTTGCTGCCATAAACTCGGCCCTCAACATCTACATCCTCATTGCAATGAACAAAACTTTTAAGGCTGCTCTTTTCGGCATGATTTGTCCAAAATATGTACAAAGTCGAATTGGACTTCCCAACAGATGGCGGAAAGAAGATGCGGAGTTTGTGTCTGACTACAACCATGCACCCAGACCATCTTTACAAGAGAAAGACTATGCGCGTTCAGAAAATGGATCCCCTAATCTTGTGGATTCCACGGCTCGGCAAAATAGGACTCAACATTGCTCAACTCCCAGGAATTTGGGAGATGGGTCTGTAGGTAGCGTTGAAAATGGGTCTACAAATTACATGGATCCGAACAGTGTTGTTGGAGGGGATTTTCCAAATCGTAAAGACTCTTCGGTTTTAGAAGATGAGACTTATCATCAGGTACACCCTCGTCCTATAGAAGATCAAAGTCCACACCCCGGTGACTCGGTACCTGTGTCTCCGGAACGTGTAGATTCTGTGGCTGATGTAAATGGACATCCACACCAAGTAGGCGGTGAGGCTGGGTGTGATGGGTCTCCGAATCACACTTACAATGCGCCTGTGGAAAGCAGGCGTCCAACTCGTGAAAATGGTGCTGTCTCAACGCATATGACACCTGTAGATAAAGAAGAAAAACTGTCGTGTAGGCAGTCGTGCACTTTCACTAACATTGGTTTTATCTCTCCTGAGGATTCTAAAGATTATGCCACGATGTAGCCATGATTGATAACCCTACTAAGACACTAGTTGTACATACAGCGTGTATATATGTCAAAGATAATAACTATTTTCCATTGTGACCTAAACGGGTAAAACACCCTAACGAAACAACTATTTCGGGATTTTTGTTTGTGGTCATTTTTCCCTCAATGTTGATCATTGCACATGTTGTGGAGTTTCTCTCATTACGTTACTAGCTACTTGATCCAGAGCTGACAGAATTGCATGTTTTCCATGGTTTTAGTATTTTGAAACAAAAATTATTTGAAAACCTCAAAGCGTTGGCTTTCATTTTTTTTCCTCTTAAGAATGTATAATATTTTTTATGTTCACTGTATATTGCTTTAAATGCTATAGTACATTTGCATAAACTAATATAATGAAACTTGAAATTCATTATGAAAAGAGGTAGCATATGGTTCCACAAGGTCCATTCCGAACTTCAAAAAAATCGAAATGCAGAAATACGTATATACTACATAATATGTGAAATGGCAAATGATGAGAAATAAAAAACGGTTTTCTAAAATCAATTTTAACTCTGCATGTGCATGGATGGTGGTTACTAATTAAAGTATTGTAACTGCCAGATCACATCTAGATACTTCTTGATACATGTACCTGTCTTTTTCAAAGAATTGTGGTCTATTGTAAATTTTGGAACCCAACTGGTGTCATCATCTCACTTTTTTTACTCAAAATCTAAATGTGTGGTTTTTAATGAAATAGTTAAAGTAATAACGGAGACACTAAGTCTTTTGAAATCGCATTTGTTTTGTTTTGTTTTTTGTTTTTTGTTGTTTTGGTGGGTTTTTTTGTTTTTGTTTGTTAGTTGTTTGTTCTTTTTTGTTTTGATTCGTTTGTTTGTTGTTGTTTTTGTTTTTGTTTGTTTGTTTGTTGTTTTCTTGTTGTTGTTGTTTTTTTGTTGTTTTGTTGTGTCTTTTTTTTTTTTTTTTTTTTTTTTTGTTTTTTTTTGTTGTTTTTTTTTTTTTTTGGGGGGGGGGGGGTAAACTGAGTACGTTGTAGTGGGAGGGGGGGGTAACTCAGCATGACTTAGATTTATTTATAAATAATTCCAGTACTTACAGGCGAGTCCCGATATCCTGCCCCCACCCCCCCCTCCCCTATTAGTTCTTATTAATGTCTCTTTCGCCCATTAAATGTCCAATACATGTATACATCATAACTAAGAAATGGAAACCTTATAAAAATAATAAGTTATTAAGTTGGGTTTTTTTTTAGATTACTTTTTCCTTCGAGTAAAAAAAAATCGTGCGTATCCCTTGCTAATTTCCCAAACCGTTTGGAATTACGGCAACGCCAGGCTGAGTACATAGACATAATCTTAAGGTGTTACTGCTGGAAATCAATGATTTAGGCATCGTGTTGCGGGGTGCTGATTTTCAAGAAACATGAGTTGAAAGGCCTACAAACAAATTTGGCTCTAGGGCGTCTAGGCGCGATCAATCGCTCTAGTGATAGTAACCAGGCCTATTGAGATTTGCTACGCTCTTAAGATAGCACGTAATTTAGATCGGCGCTCAATCTATGTGCACCCAACGTTGAACGGAATAGAACTGATAGAGGCTTTTGTTTCAGTCCTGTAGGAAGCGTTCAGAAACTCCTTTCAACAACAAAGGCAGACCGAAATCTGAATAGATGTTGCCGGGTCTAGGAATATAAAGATAATGGTACATCTCTTTGACAGTACTGGTAGGCCTACATCAAGTCTCGGGCAAAATAAGAGAACTGATAGAAGATTTCGTTGCAGTGATTTTGTGGGCGCTCAAAAACTCATTAAATTTTTCAGCAACAAAGGTAGACTAATCATAGTAGAAGCGGGACCAGACACTGATAGATCTAGACATAATTATAATGAAAATGGTACATCTATTTGACAGTACCGGCCCATCAGGACTTGAACGGAATAGGAGAATCGGTAAAAGATTTTGTTATACATGTATATGTATTGGCATAGTTAGCGCACGCTAGCTCATTTAAAAATCAACAAAAGCAGACCAACCTCAATAAAAGTAGGGGCTGTAGTTGAGTTGGTTTAACCTACAACATCAGCACTGTAACTATATTGTGGATGGGCCCCAAGCCTGACGTCTACAATTTTATGTGCTGCCACATACGATACAGGGTGGGGATAACATGGTATCAGCCGGTCACATTAAACGGACACTGACCCAACCAGTAGGGAGCGAAATCACAAAAGGCTCGAACCACAGACCTTTTGCGTCGGAAGCCGATGTGCTACCCCAGGGCCACCGCACCCCCAGAAGCGGGGGCAGACAGCGATAGAGCACTTAAAAAAAAAGAATTAAGACATTAATAATTAGACTGGAAGCAATCAGAAAAACAGATCTAGCTTGCCACCAAAAGCAAGGAAGACTTAAATAAGTACAAAGTATGTAGCCCAGACTAGCCCTGGTGCCTTTCAGAGGGTTCGAACCCGCACCGTATATATATTTTGTTTTCTGTCTTGCTCTTTTTCTTTTATTTGGTATTGTTAGCTTTGCAAAGATTTTTTTTTTTGTGGGATGGGTGGGCCATCCTTTTTGTCGATCAAAAGATAGATCAAGGTTTGTCATTACTCCCTTGTCGACTTACTGCATTTGATTCAGCTAACCGGACCGGAAACAAAAATGCCAGAATCTTCAACTTGATGAAGGCGGGCATACACCAAAGAAGAAGATATGGATTGATTTCAAAACATTTCCTTATGTTTGTGTGAAATAATGCTTTTAGAGTCAGAGTGCTCACGAATGACCCACGATACACTCCAGCCTTATATCATGGCGGCTCTTGTATCTCTCTCTCTCTCTCTCTCTCTCTCTCTCTCTCTCTCTCTCTCTCTCTCTCTCTCTCTCTCTCTCTCTCTCTCTCTCTCTCTCTCTCTCTCTCTCTCTCTCTCTCTCTCTCTCTCTCTCTCTCTCTCTCTCTCTCTATCTATCTATCTAATTATCTATCTATCTATCTCCTAAGTCCACTACTTTTTTGCATATTTATCACAGAATTGTCTCTCAATATAAATAAAAAAGGCAAGCTTGGCATCCAGTTTGTACCAGATAACCAGATCCTACATCATCTTTTATTCTGACACCATAATAAGAGTCCAACAAAGACTTGATACGTCACTGGGTTTACTGAGATACACCACTTGAAATTGTTAATTCGTACAAATATCTTGTAATAGAATTTATGTCTGGTATGAGCTTCACAAATTGCACTTCAGTGCTAGTAAGCAAGGCCAAACAGATACGTTATGAGTTAACAAAATGTCTGAGCTTTAACATGTCATGATATAAAAATATTGTTTCAACCCTTTGATTCTAAAATACAGCCTATTCTCTTCTATGCCAGTGAGATATGGGGTACTCAAAAATAGACTATACTGTACCACCATTAAACTCTCTTTAAACGTAGTCAAATACTGCTTTTTTATGGCAAGACAGATAGCTTTACACTACACATTAGTGTTAAATTTCGATGCTTAAAATATTGGTTAAGACTTCAAAAAATGCCAGACTCAAGGATACCCAAACAAGCCTATCTAAGCTAAAAATTCAATGATAAGAATTTAAATCTTGAGTAACTCATATAAAACATGATTATGTTATGTTCAAATGGATTTGGCCATGTTTGGTTGTTTGAATGTGTTGGCAATGAAACTTCTTTCCGAAATGTTTTAAAAATAAGACTGTGCGACGTGTTTAAACAAACGGTATGCCAAGTTATTCAATAATCACAGAATGGCATTTTATTCTTCATTTAAACCCTGGATCTGTGTTGAAATATATATGTTGAATTACGGTTTACCAACTAACCTAAAACTGCTTTAGCAGGACTTGGATTTAGTGTATTGGCATAGATTCAGATATTCAAAAGATTCTTCACTGCAAATGTGCCCGGTATGCAATTTAGAAAAAGAAGGTGAATGCCACGCTCTAGTGGTTTGTAAAAAAAGCATACGGGGATGGTCGATACCCTTAGGCTTATTATGTCATAATCTTAAATCTTCGAGGGCATCATGGCTTATGTCTCAAACGATCACATTATAGAGAATTCAGAAATTACCGTAAAGAATAAACAGTAAGTTGTTTTGTTGTTGTTGTTGTCGTCGTCGTTTTTCATTTAACAGAGCGCGCTAGGTCTGATTTGAAGCCGCGCGCTCATTCAATTGGCCACCTTTGTAGTACCGTAATCCTTTCATTGTATGGATCTCTACCTGGGAGGTCATAATTATGGTCCCAGTTATGTACGCTTAGATCTCTACACATACGAAACAGACTTTTCCCATTAATTTTTTTGTTATATATGAACTCTTCCATGATAGCCAATCACATAGACATTCACATAGACGCAGACCTACTTTCAGTTTAGCACAGATCAATGAGAACTTCAAACAAAGTTTTCGTAGTTTACTGGTTGGGTCGCAGTCAGCGGCGGCTGGCGGGCTGAGTCAGAAGTAGGTGAGACGCTGACCAATCACAGGGCTGCTGAGTTGACTTGACGAACCAGAGGCGGGCCCACGTTTTTCAAACAGTCCGCTTACATCATCTAACCCCTCCCCTTTTGTGCCGTCACAATGACGCCTTGACCTGGACCGTGCCTTCCAAAACGCTGTGGGAAGAGGAGACATGCGAAATGCCCCTTTGTCCAGCGACCCACCAGACAACGCGATAGGAAAGGAAAAAGGCGCCAAAAAAAGACTAAGGGTTCAGGAGCAAGCGGTTCTAAATCGGGAGATCGGAGGGAAACGTTAAAAACTAGAAGTAGAAGGGATTCGCTTTCTTTGAGTAAGACCGTCACGGTAAATGATTTTCTAAATGAACCTCGGTAACGTTGAATACGGAGAGAGAGAGAGAGAGAGAGAGAGAGAGAGAGAGAGAGAGAGAGAGAGAGAGAGAACGAGGATAATTTTCCCAGACCAAAGGGGCGTCATTCAACCTTTCACTCCCCTGCCTACAGCACCACAGAGTGATGCACTTATTATCCTAAAATATTTTATCTGCACCGAATGATCGATCAAGGAAATTATGGCACGTCACATCACCGTCTCAGCCTCAGGTATGTGACAGCCGACGGTCGGTAGCTCAGTCGTTTGGTGTTCCGGGTTTGCAAGTAAGAGGTCTACGTTCGAATCTCAGAGAGAGTTCCCCCATCTCCATGCAGTGTTCTATGGTTAACGTAGGGTAATAAAAATTGATTTATGTTTTCTAGAAAGTCGTTTGTTCTTATTGGATACTTGTTGTTATATACTTGTTTGCTTTTTGGTATTTGGTGGATTTTTTTTTGTTTGCTTGTTTTGTTATTCTAGTTGGTGTTTTTTTTAATCTTTTGTTTTTGTTTTGTTTGGTTTTTAAGAGGTGTGATGAATTGTGTTTGTTGTTGTGTTGCTGTTGTTTTTTTTTTTAATACATTTACATGAAAGAATGATCTTAGAAACGTAAGTTGTTTGTAAATATATGTCGTTATAATGGAACATCCATATAAGGAAAAAAAAAGTCCAAGCAAATCATAACAATGAGAGACCGGGCGCCAGCAGCTCAGTCGGTAAATGTTCTATTTTCGAGCAGGAGGTTCCTGGCTCAAATCTCATTGACGTTTTGGTCTTCTCAGAGTCAGAGGATTTCAACGGTATCGGAACAAACCAAAGTGATTTCGCTATTAAGTAATTTATACCCTTCTTTTTTGTGTGCGTATAGCTTTAAACAATATATATATGGTCTCAGAATCAATAAAAACTATAGGGTTTTGTGTTTTTGTTGTTGTTTTTTTTTTTTTTTTTGTAAAGTGTCGGTGGGATGGGGACAAATATCACAAAACACTTTAACATATTCTCCTTTTCCCCTCGAAATCTCACCGAAATAAAATCGTTCGCTCTTCCAAAACATTTTCTTTTTGTATTATTTCTTAGTCACGATTTGCGAGACTGCGTCATTAAAGACTCTTCATGGCTACTTATTTTTAATGAATATTTCTGAGATGGGAAATCAAAGATCGCTGCAATACCAGGTTATTTAAAATCTAAATGAAGAAATTGGCATGAAATCGACAAGGCCTTTTGTGCTCAGTCCTTGCTCGGAACCTCAAAGCTTGTGAAATGTTAATGAAATTTAGCATTTTGAACTTTTTCTGCTAGAAATAGATATATGATATTTTTCCGGAAAAAGGACTGTAATAAATGCTTCTTGGAGGGATATGGCGCAGCCTTTGAAAAGGTGTTTAGGTTACTTTTAACTAACACGTTGATGGTTATCACTGCTTTTTTTAATGCGCTTATTTTGTGATAAAATCCCTTCACATTATTTTATTTGCAAATAACATAATAAAGGGATGTTTTTAAGCACATAGTGTAGAGAACTTTAATAGAGAACAGATGCTTCTTGATTAGCTATTTAACCATACATTTACTCAAATCGCCAGTGACCATCTTGCCCAGTCTATTTAAAGACAAGATTACATTTTTTGTTTTAGTTGCGTGACTACTGTCTATATACAATAATATTGGCCAATGTAGTGTCTTGCGTCACCAACAGAATAAACAACGAGATGTCGTCTATATTCTCTTATGTAGGCTTATTTAAGCATACACGAGGATAAATGGTTTAAGGGCGTGATATTGTGATTTTAAAAACCTTATCATAAATATCATAAGGCCTCATTATTCTTATACACTTAATGAAATTATTTATGAGAGAAGGAATATATTTTTTCTGTTTCTCTTTTTTTTTCTTTTTAGGAGAAAGTTTGAAGTATTCATGCTGTCATGCTTTGAACAAATTATTACACGCACAAAGTTAAAATGTCCGTGTCCTGAGACGATTATTAGGCCAGGTCTCTGACAAGGAGTAGGGAGTAGTCCTAGCGAATCTGTTACTTACTTGTGTTTGCTAGCTTAGTCCAATATGAAAATGAAATAAAGATTAATTTAAGCACCTCCTCTTATTTTAATTTAGTTTTTGATCTTTGTGATTTTAAAATTAATTAT
>RQTK01000519.1:217913-230749 GCA_003991915.1 Elysia chlorotica
TAATAATAATAATAATAATAATAATAATAATAATAATAATAATAATATAATTAATTTTATGTCTCTTTTATTTGCAAGGGACAACACTTGTGCAAAGAATTTTACGTGGAAAAATTAGATTGCCCCCCCTCAAGCATTACTGTATAGGCGGGAAGGAGCATACGGGTCTCTTTGTGTTATATAGAGTTCACGTGAATAGTTTATTCATAGTGAGATCTTGCGCAGCTTTAGTAGGCCGAGATAGCGTCTCTCTCTTTGCTCTGTGTTGAAGCTCCACTCTACATCGTCTCCTTATTTTTCCTATACAATCCTCTACAACCATGGGTAAGTGCTTTACCATTTAATTTTTATAATAAGAATTCGTTGTAAATTTGTTTTAATCGTTTGAATGTGTAGTTTAATGATATTTTTATGTGCTCACAGTGGAACAACTCGCAAATTTATGTTTGTGTGTCACACTTGTGGTCGAAAGCTGGGCACCGGCTTCTTTCTTCTTTAGCCATCTTGGTTTGTAGAGCTTGCGCGCCTACAACAAGGGAATTGAGAGCGGTCTATATTTCTCTATATTTTACTTGCTCTGTTTAACTCTAATAAAATAGTTACTAAACTGTAGTAAAATATGAGGGGAACATTTTGAAAACATTATTGATGTTAGAATTAATTAAATTATTGGTATTTTCTCAATTTATTTGGTCGATCATGGGTGTTTGAAAGCTGTTTTTCTTTGTTCCAAGGTCGGGTTTTGTATGTCGAGAATAATGCCCTGACTCTATGGAGGTCTGAGGAAGACATCGAGTCTAAAGAAAAAAATGGGCGCTCATTTTTTGAAGGCTTCCTCGCATCGTGCGCTCTTCATTGTACATGTTTTCGAGGCGTATTTAAATTAAACTTTAGTTCAGTTGTCAACTTGAAAAATACTTAGTAAGCATTGAACAACTACAAAAACGGTCTGCAGCCATTTAGATAAAGAGAACCACTATTCTTTTCTTTATTTAAGTGCCGGCATTAGACTATGCCTTTCTTTATCATCCGATTTTTCGGCCGTGGATGAAGAAAGGAAAAGAAAAAGCAAAGCACTTAAATTTAAAAAAGGATGTTATAAGTTGAAAATGGAGAGTTGAAAATTCATAGATTTTGTTCAATAGACTAGAGATCTAAGATTCTAGATCTAACAAGTAATACCCAGTTGAAGCCAATTTCAATTTCCCGGTTTTTATTTGCTTTATAGGGCCAATGTAGTGTCATGGAGGGTAAACTAAGCCTACCTTTTTAACTTATGTTATCTGTAGCCAAGGTGGTAAAATGACTTTAACTGTTTAGAAAAAGTCGCTCTGGAGCTAACCAATGTGCCACCAGCACTTTTTTGTCAATAATTTTATATGCCTGCTACTGTTTTAGGTTTCTACAGAGTATAATTCCCTACAAACATTTAAAGTCCAGTGTCTACAACTAGTCATAAAACGCAAACAGATCTTGATACCTACTAAAAACTAGGCGAACTTAAAACTTTTTCCCCCCAAATTTTACTAATACTAATAGCAGGGGAGGGGGGGGGGAGAAGCATGCTTTAAAGATAATTGCACAAATTACATTTGCATAGCTGCCAAACAGTAGGGGGAAAAAAACATACTAAATACGGTTTTGACTGTCCGAGTACGGAAGTACGGTTTCAGTTGTTTTTTTTTAAATGCCAGCGGCTAGAAATTAAAAAAAAAAATAAAATGCCAGCGATTAGGGCCCTGTCTTTTGCCTTGGCGCAAGCCTATTGTTAGTGTTCGGCCCTAGGGAGCCTAGAATTTAGCCTGCAATTAAGAATTTTCAGTTCGGGAGAAGGCAAAATTGCAAAAATTAGTTTTCGGACTAAGGCGTTGCCCCCCTGTATCCCCTATCGGGGCGCTGCCCCTGGGCTCCGGCCGGATTGCCAGTCTGGTTTTGACATCCCTCAGGTTGGCAGCTATGCATTTGACTCTTCACCCTTTGATTCAGCGATATCTTTTTTTTTTTTTAATACAAGGGTATCCATTCAAGACTTGGCTTTTTTTTTCCCAGTGTCTACAACTAGTCATAAAACGCAAACAGATCTTGATACCTACTCAAAACTAGACGAACTTAAAACAATTTTTTTCCCAAATTTTACTATTAGCGGGGGGAATGCAGCAAATTACATTTGACTCTTCACCCTTTGATTCAGTGATATCTTTTTTTGTTTTAATACTTTATAAAAGGGTATCCATTTAAGACTTGTCAATTTTTTTTCCCCCGAAAATATTCTATTTTACTGATTCGGTTTAGTTTAGTAGGCCTAAAGTACAATTTCTTCTGACAATATTTAACCTTTTAACATCGTCTATTCCCTGTTAAGTACGTTATCAAGATATCTCTTTACAAATTCATTTCCAACCAAGGGAAACTACAAAGTAAAAAAAAAAGTAACATCTTCAAACTGTTGAATGTAAAAAAAATTTTACACTCGGACCCACATTCCAACCAAAGCTGATTTCTAATCATTTGTAGATAGGTAAATTTCCTGTGATCGTACAATCTCATTTAAAAAGTTACGTCTAGAGGATCTGCTGAACACCTACAATCGTGTCCGTAATGATTAAACCTCTTTGGAGAACATATGTGCCTTGCACTCCTCCTACACCAATTGATGTTTGAAAATTCGTATGGTTTTGGTGCTCGATGTAATAAACAATATAATAGAGGCTTTTTTCTTCTTTTTTTTTATCTGAGATTTTGTCAAGAAAAATGAGTTTTTTCCCTTGATCGCTATGTGGTAAAGTAAAAAAAAATGTGGAAAAAATCTACTTCAAATAGCCAAAATCCGCGCTGTTATATTATTAGATACAGTGGCTGCACATGTACAACCAGATGGATTGTGAAATTCACTGATTTTAGGTACCCAAAATTCTACATGGTGGCCTCACCAAAACAACCATGTGACAAAATTTTAAAAAATGACATTGTTTCCTACATTTTGGAATTTGCTGATTTCAACCGCAACGGTTGCAGTTAAAATAAGATAAAAATGGATAGTAAAGAAAATCATCCAGGACCCGCTCCTATTAAGAGGGTGGGTTTTTTTTTCTTCTTACATTTTCCGCTATTTTTGTCATTTTACCGCACTGGGGTTTAAAGAGCCAAGGAATGCGTCTTAATTTGCACTCAAAAAGCACCAAACTTGGTTTGTTGTATCATGAAATTTTTTTGTTTTTTAAAGCTGTTGAGTATAATAGTCTTTTAGTTTGTTTGTTTTTTTTGTTTTTTTTCTTTTTAAATGAAATGATTTACATTATCTCTAGGACGTTTTTGTCAACCGTGATTAATAGAACATTTTTTTATAATATAGTCTGGTTTGTAACATTTATTTTTTTCTTCTTTGAGTACAGGTCGTCCTAAAGGTGCTCTCGGAAAAACAAACAAGAAGAAGCAAAAGGATCTTAACAAGCCAAAGCGTGCAACTTCTGCATACTTTTACTTCTTGGCTGCTTGTCGTAAAGAGGCAGCGAAAATTGGCAAGCCCCCTACGAAGGTAAATATTTAAATTAAAGCCTTATAGTTTTTAACATCATCTTTGTGATGTGAAAAAATTTTTGATGGTATTTTTGTGAGTCTTGGGAACTAAGAAAATCACCTTTGTATCCATGTTTTAGTTCTTGATTTTATCTAATATCTCCTGTCATAGCAAAAAATATTTTGAGGGTAATTGCTTGATAAATTTCACTGTGCTGGTAAAAAAAAAATGTTTTTCTCATTTAAATTGTGAATATCTCTGAGCTCTCCCTCCTAAACCGAAAGGTCGCATTGCATGCATTTTGTATAAGAAGCCGCTATACTTGATAATTTTAAATTTTACTGATCCATCAATTCCTCAAGCAAAGTGAATACTTCTTGTTGTTTTTATCTCTGCTAATACTAAATCATATATTTTTCATCCAGATTGCCGAGTTCACAAAGGAAGCGTCTGAGAAATGGAAGGCCCTTCGCCCAGATCAGAAGACAGAGTTTGAGGCATCTGCTGCAGAAGACAAAAAGAGATATGAGCGTGAGGTGAGTATATATTTTTAAAAAAAATTTTTTTTTTTTGATTTAATTTTTTTTTTTTTTGATTTTGTGTTGAGTAAAAAAAAAAAAAGCATATTTTTCAATTTGGTTGATTAACTACATCTGCTTAATTTTGCTTGATGTATCATTTTTAACAAGATTTAATTCCAACAATGTACATTTGCTTACTTTGCTTATTTCATCAGATGGCCGCATACAAAGGCAAGACTGTGGATCCCAACAGGCCCAAGCGACCACCAACAGCCTATTTTCTGTTTTTGGCAGACTTCCGCCCCAGGATGGCAGGAAAAGGCATTGAGCACAAAGAGCTTCTAAAACTGGGTATGAAAATTTCATTTACTTTGGATGAAAATTTTATTTACTTTGGATGGGGAGGGTTTTGAGGTTGGCTCTTTTTTTTTTTTATTACAACGGAACACATTTGCATCGCTCTAATCATTTGGCTGGAGAAAATTTGTTTACAAAGGATTTGGTGATTTACAAAAGGGGACATGCCTGAACCACATAAGTGTAAGTTGGTTGACAGTTTAATATTACCTTATATCAACATCTGTGTTTATGATAGTTTCCTTTAGATTTTTTAAATAGCAACTTTCTCCCCCAAAAAAAGGCATGAGTCCAATTTTTAATAGAAGCAAAGAGAAAAATGTAACCTATTTTTTAAGCAAAATTCTGTTAATGATAAGTTTGATTTATTAGACTTCGTTTTCTGAGGTTTCCACTGTATATTATTCACTTTTGTCTTGTGGCTTACTCATTGGAACAGGGTAATAATTGGAAAAAAAATTAAGGGACCTGACAGTACACCTCCCGAAGCTGCCAAATCGACACTTTATTTGAGTTAGCTTTTTCTACCCAAATACACTGATACGTTTTGTTTTGTTGTATTTGTTTTTTTTTTTAATGGAAAAGATATAACCTTCCAAGTTCAATATGCCGCTAGCGTAGCTCTAGTTAATCATTTGTTCGTTTGATTGATACCATTTTAGCACCCAGTCCTTGACCTTCGTCCTTACTTCATTGATGGAATCCCCTTTTTAAAAAATCAGTTCCGCATCAACAAAAAATTTTTTTTTCTTTTTTTTTTTTATGTATGGCATCGAAAGTTTTTTTCACTTTTCAATGGTGTTAAACTTTTTTTTTTTTTTCAGCTGGTGAAGAATGGAGAGGCATGCCAGCCGCCATCAAGTCTCCCTATGAGAAGAGAGCCCTGGAGGAAAGCAAAAAGTACGAGGTGCTTATGGCAGAGTACAGAAGGGTAAGTTGTATTTTTTTCTCCTGTTTTTCAATGCAGTATAAGAACTCGCCCCTACACAACCCATTCTTTTCTTTGAGTTTGCATTGGTCTGCACATATTTTAGTGCGCTCAAAAACCAGATTTATTGCATGCATTAAGTTATTCCCTCTTGCTTAAGTGTTCATGTTAAAGATTCATATGAAACGATTGTCTTCCCACAGACTGGCGGAGGTCTTCCCCAGCCACCTGCAGCTAAAAAGCCCAGGCAAGTGGCGGAGGAAGAGGATGATGATGAAGAAGACGATGATGAAGATGATGATGACGATGATGATGATGAAGATGATGAGTAAATGATCTCATACTCAATATTTCAATGACTTGTAGATAGATTGATTTCCTTTTTTTTTTTAATATCCTCTTTATCTCTCAGTCTCCCTCTTCCTCTCTCGTTCTTATTGCCCCCTCTGTCTGCATACGTCTTTATCTGCCTGTCTGTGTGTCTGTCTTTCTCTCCCCTCCCTCCCCACCCCCCTCTCTGTCTATGTGTGGATTTTTTTTTTAGAAAAGTGTAGTTAACAATTTTGTTATAGTGGATAAGACTAAGAGTTTAAAAGACAAATGGGGCCACAAAATTAACCCCAAGCTAGTTATATAATCGACAATAGGTTTTTGGTTTTATTTATTTATTCATTTTTTTTGTTTTTGTTTTTGTGTATAGCAATATTGAGGCAGAAGCACTATACATCTATAGTGTGTATAGACACTCCCTATACACATGTACTGAGTACATGTATCATGATTAACACTGATACAATTAATAGATAAAAAATGCTTTTGTACCTATTTTTCCTGAAAAATACCTATTTTTTGCTATGGAAGTACCTAAATGGGACTTTTTCAAGTAGGCAGGCCTGCACTAACATTTTTTTCAAGTGCCTAAAACCCCTTACATCCCTCAAGTCTCTCTTCTGTATATTATTCACTTTTGTCTTGTGAGGCTTACTCATTGGAACAGGGTAATAATTGGAAAAAAAAATTAAGGGTACTGACAGTACACCTCCCGAAGCTGCCAAATCGACGCTTTATTTGAGTTAGCTTTTTCTACCCAAATTCACTGATACGTTTTGTTTTGTTGTGTTTGTTTTTTGTTTTTTTTTTAATGGAAAAGATACAACCTTCCAAGTTCAATATGCCGCTAGCGTAGCTCTAGTTAATCATTTGTTCGTTTGATTGATACCATCTTAGCACCCAGTCCTTGACCTTCGTCCTTACTTCATTGATGGAATCCCCTTTTAAAAAAGTCAGTTCCGCATCAAAAAAATTTTTTTTTCTTTTTTTTTTTTTTTTTATGTATGGCATCGAAAGTTTTTTCACTCTTCAATGGTGTTAAACTTTTTTTTTTTTTTTCAGCCGGTGAAGAATGGAGAGGCATGCCGGCCGCCATCAAGTCTCCCTATGAGAAGAGAGCCCTGGAGGAAAGCAAAAAGTACGAGGTGCTTATGGCAGAGTACAGAAGGGTAAGTTGTATTTTTTTTCTCCTGTTTTTCAATGCAGTATAAGAACTCGCCCCTAGACAACCCATTCTTTTCTTTGAGTTTGCATTGGTCTGCACATATTTTAGTGCGCACAAAAACCAGATTTATTGCATGCATTAAGTTATTCCCTCTTGCTTAAGTGTTCATGTTAAAGATTCATATGAAACGATTGTCTTCCCACAGACTGGCGGAGGTCTTCCCCAGCCACCTGCAGCTAAAAAGCCCAGGCAAGTGGCGGAGGAAGAGGATGATGATGAAGAAGACGATGATGAAGATGATGATGACGATGATGATGATGAAGATGATGAGTAAATGATCTCATACTCAATATTTCAATGACTTGTAGATAGATTGATTTCCTTTTTTTTTTTCTCTTTTATACATCAAAGGTTTGCCGTACACAATTTTTAAAAGATCCTGTCCTGTCAAAATGCAAATGGGAGATAACATTTTAATGATAAATCCTGATTGTCATGAAGTGGAAACCTCATAATTCAAATTGCTTGGGATTTGATCTAAGCTTCGAATTACAGAAGGGGACATACCTGAAACTTAAAATTAGTAGACATTTGCTAAAAACTATTGAAGTTTTCTGTTTTCTTTCTATAGCAACCTTCTCCCAACCTCATTGTTTTAAAGATATGTCTTGGGGCAGCAATAAGCATCAAGTTCTTCTTGACAGATAGTACTTTTCTTATGGCTATTAATGGTTTGAGCTTTGAATTAAGAGAACTAAAACAGAAAAACTTCAATTTATTATGACTTTGATTTTAATATATTCAAAATGAAAAAAAAAATTATTCTCTTGTTGAAATTTGAATTATCAGACTTCATTTTTGTGAGGTTTCCACTGTATATAACTTCTCTTGGTCGTTAATGGAAAGATATAATTTTTTTTTTGAGAGATCTGATTTTTTAATTCACTTTTTTTTTTAAACAAAATTGCTGATCATTGTGCGGCGACCAACATTCATTGTATATTGTGCATGTACTTAGTCATCATCATTAAGATCATTCTTCCATTGATCTATCTTTGTGCAGCTGTTCTAATTTTTATTTTTTTTCATTCACCATGTCATTTTAGTGTTACAAAATGAAAGCATTCTGATGTACAATTAGTTGTGGATTATTAGGGTAATTTGTGACAAATTTTGAGAGAATAATTTTTGTAAATGTATGACTTATTTCTTGTAGCCTTGAAATTTAGTCCATTTTTTAAAGTTGGAATTTTTTTTTCCTCAACATTAGTTTTGAAGATGTTCAGATGGGGTAAGAAGGTTTGTTATTTTTACAGTAATGCTATGGTTTACTTTGTGTCTCAGGGACTCACCACTGCACTAAAGTTCCACCTTTATTGTTATTTGTGTGGAAATAAAGGCACATTTTAGCAGCCTTTTTTTTTTTTCGGTCAGTAGCAAGTTTTAGAGTGTATGGGGTGTAAAAATCTGTACAATTGGTCAAGAGGGTTTTTTTTTTTTTTTTTTGTTGATGCATAATTTGTTGATTCATGGTTAATAAGACATGCAAATTTTTACCCTTTATCTTGATTTGTTTACCAAGTGACATATCTCATGTTTTTAGTTGTTTCAAGTCTCTTTCACTAATGCTTAATCAAATGTGCGGGCCTGAGACATTGTAAGAATTGGACATGGGTGGATTCAACTGGAATGAGATGATTGGTTAATGCTGTTGGAGCACACGATGGGTTGGTTTGATTTTTCTAGAGGTCTGTAGAATTGTTTTTACCCCAAGTCGTTGTTCATGATCCATGGTGTTCAAATTGTTAATTTGTTCCTCTTTTGGAGGGAGGGAGGGGGGTTCTGATTCCGAACATTCATATATAAAGAAAAAGGTTACTTGTGAACAAAATTCATCATTTTATTGTTTTTTGAAATTCAGTTTGTATCAATTGTCTTTTTTTAACAGCTTATTCATGATGTTTATACATATAATATATGTCAAAATCGTGTTGTAATGAATAAAAGTGAACTACAAAATACACGCTTTATTTGCTCTTTTTTTTAAATATGCTACATGTTTGGGTATATAGTATACATAGTACAAAAGTGACTCGGGTAATTGTTTTAAAGATTATAATCTTTTTTATAGAAAAAATATGCTCATTCACACTAAAAATTTCAAGAATTGTTGCTTGAATTGACTGGCTGTGTCTTGATTGAACACTGATGGTCAAAAATACCAAAGTTAATCCAAACGAAGCCTAATCCAAAACACAGATCTAGAAATCTGATCAAAATTGCCACGACAGTTGTCTCTAGTCACATAAAAAGTTACGTAGCAAGCTAAAATTAGTTTTTGTTTCTTATTTGCAAATTGTAAAAAGTGCACCAATTCAAGGAGTGTGGCACTTTTATATATATCTTAGTTCATAAACAAATGTATGGTGTAAAGACAACAAAGGAATCATCAGTTAGTTTAGTTAAAACACAATACATGAACAGTGAATGCCCTTTAAAATAAACTTTTGTTGAAATATTGGCCTCAGAGATTGATTGCAGACAAAACAACACTGATTTTAAGTCTAATTGTACCAATCTCTGGTCACATCATAACTGGACTATGACTGTAAAAATCCCTTTCACAAAATAGCATTTTGCATAGGTTGGTGAGCCTTCTGGAACACTGCCACACAGAACCATCATGTACATGTGTAAAATTAATCACTATTTCGATTTAAAGTAGAGTACACCCATAGACACATTTAAACCTCAATTGAGAAGTAATCATATCACCTGAATTACAATGTATTTCAAACTAAGAAATCAAATCCGTCTTTTGAACTCTGGGTGCAGAAAACTTCAAAATGAAGAAATTACTTGCAAATTGCAATACATTAACTTCGATGATCAATGTACATGTACCACAAAACTGGTCAATACCCATTATAATATAACACTGTCCTGGCAGACTTTTAAATAACAGGCATAAAAAAATGTGCAGAACATGAATTACGCAGATGGAACTTGAGCAGAAAGAAACTTTACGCTGCTTGTTTTGTTACAAATAACTCCACACGATTTAGAGACAGTTCTTTTGTTTTTGTGTTTACACTGTTGAACTAGTCTATATCAATCATACCCAGTACAAAAATCTATATCGCATTTTGCACAACATACATTGACACTAATGACAGTACATTATTAGATATTACAACTATTCCAAATAAGGGCCTACAAACCTAAAACATAAGATGCATCTTGCTCTTAGTCTTAGATTTAGAAAAGCTTCCATTCAAAGTCAAAGTCATTGGTTTGGGTCCCTTTCCAAGAGGGAATCACAGGTAATGAAATTGTGTAGAGAATTGCAAAATCTGAATCAGTCTGCCAATGGCTAGCAAGTAGCATGCATAGGTTCATTGGTAGGTTTTGTAAGATATAACTCTAAGACCAAAAGTTTACTATGATATGTTAACATTGGCAAGACTGGTACTGTGGTAGCACAAGACAACAAACTTCTTACACAATGTATTAATAACTTGTTTTTAACCCGTTGTATGATAAGCAATGTTTAAGAGAATTAGGGCCTATCAAAAACCGTGAGAGGAGTATTACGCTGACTCGGGATGTATATATAAATTATAATTATAAATAACTACCAGTAATAATAGTAGTACGTGTACATGTACTGTAGAGGGCTTAAAAATGTTTATTTTAAATAATTATTACATGTAATCAGTTAAAAAGAAAATTTTTAATCACCTTTCAGTATAAGATTTTCCAATATTTCAGTAGGCTGGGGTTAGGCTTTTTCTTTGAGTCTGGTTCAATTTGACATTTCATGGGGTATACAGTGGTCCTGGGGTAGAACATGATACGCAAAAAGTTCATGGAACGAGCCTTGGCAATTTTGCTCCCTACAGGTTGGGTCGTTGTTAGTTTAATGTGAGCGGCTGAGACGGGAGTCATGGTATCCCCGCCCTATCTCGTGTGTGGCAGCACATAAAATTGTCAGGCATAAGTCTGGGGCCCGTCCACAATATAGCATATTATAATGCTGATGTTAGATGTTAAACAAACTCAACTCATTAAAATACATTCAACAGGATGCCTGTGACTGTGAGGAACATGAATCATACGGGGTATGGGGGACTGCCACAAACGGTAGAGTGTTAGACTCCCAACATGGAGATATACCCTGTTTGAAATTGTTTTGCCGGATTTCAAGACCTATTTTTGGATCAGTATCAGTATAATTATGTGTATTTCGACCGTCTGAGACATGAGTCATGGTATCCCTGCACTGTATGGATCTATCTATGTGGCAGCAAATAATTATAATTTTATTTATATTTGATTTGTTAGAAAGTACCGGTAGTGCATGATTATTGGGGTCGTTTCCCTTTGTTATATGATTCTGCTTAGGGTCTAGTCAGACTGACCCGAACATGATAAAATTTTTCTTTTCACATGTTCTGCGGCTGTTGTTGTTTTTACCTGTATCTATGCAACAAGAATTATTTACAACACAGGCCTTAATTCAGTATAAAAGAAGTAAGAAGTGAAAACGGCACACGCTGCAGAAAAGTTTAAAAAAACCTGAGGCTTTGTTCTTTTGGTCAATCCGTGTAGGCTAGTGATGGTTCAAGAGGGTTTATGAAAATGGCAAAACTAACATTTT
The DNA here is from genome assembly GCA_003991915.1 of Elysia chlorotica. Taxonomy (NCBI): domain Eukaryota; kingdom Metazoa; phylum Mollusca; class Gastropoda; family Plakobranchidae; genus Elysia; species Elysia chlorotica. The sequence goes on from RQTK01000519.1 coordinate 229,392, forward strand.
TATCTTGTAGCCTACACGTATAATCTATTGCTTGATAAAAAAAAATCACTGTATGCCTGTTCATGTGATAAAACAGTTACAGATGTAAATTACATAGCCCCTAGGCTTCAATCAGGGTAGGCCTACATGTAGGCGATGTAAAATGTATTTTATTTTTAGTGTAATCCTAGCGCCTCGAATTACTGAACTCCAAACATAAGCTCAGACCCAAATCACACAGGTGTAGATCAATACTTGTCCATGTATGAACTGTGTTGTGTATAATAAGATCTATCATTGAAGGCTTTGAAGCTTCCAAGTGTGTAAATGTGGTAATGTGTAACAATACTAACATGAATTTACCCTCAAAGTAGTCGAAACAGCCAGATGTGAAACGTGTACCTTTAATTTTATGTACTGTAACAGCTTTATCACATGCGCGCTCTTGCAATTTGGAAAGCGCATCTAAATAAAGATTTAGATTTATTTTCCGGTTCAAATTTCGCTAACCTTAACTTGATCTCATTAAACAATAAATTATAGGCCTAAGATAAACTACATTGAAATATTACAACAACAACAAAAAATATCATGTTCAAATAAAGTTGCCAACCATTTGCAATAATGTGCGTGTATGATCAGACATGGCGACAGGTGATTCAGAACACACGCGGGTGTTAACTATTATTTACTATATCGTAATCTAGGCGTTAGGCATACTTCAATAATTTACATTTTAGCTCAATTAAAAAAATGAATGTTACTCGGGTAATGCAAATATGTATACTGTATCAGTCTCGTAATAGCTAATACTAATACTCTTGTCATTCCATGCAACACTGAGAATAATAGAAACCTAGACGTACCCATTATGTTCAAGACAGATATTAAAAGCACAGGAGTACATGTACATAAATGTGTGGCTTGGTCTAGAGGTGGCAAACCCACTTAATAATGGTCAATAGTCGAACCAAAAAAATTGAAAAACAAGATAGCGAGGTAGTCATATTATGTCGTGCTAAATAGAGATAACAATTGTAAAATTCGTGTGAGTTTAAAAACAGGGTGCATGGAATTAATATTTTAATGACAGTAGTAGAAATATTAACGGTAGTGCAAAAAGTTGTAAGATTAGAAAAGATAATGGTACATATGTAAACGTATGTATGTACAACTATAATGTGGCCAAGTTGAACATGTTTTGTATGTATTTTGTACAGGAGTAGAACGTGGTGTATACCGCTAGAGCAATGCTCTTCTACCCTTCAAAGGAGGCTGTAAAAGTAGCAGTAGTAGTAGTAGTAGTAGTAGTAGTAGTAGTAGTAGTAGTAGTAGTAGTAGTAGTAGTAGTAGTAGTAGTAGTAGTAGTAGTAGTAGTA
>RQTK01000519.1:230851-262665 GCA_003991915.1 Elysia chlorotica
AGTAGTAGTAGTAGTAGTAGTAGTAGTAGTAGTAGTAGTAGTAGTAGTAGTAGTAGTAGTAGTAGTAGTAGTAGTAGTAGTAGTAGTAGTAGTAGTAGTAGTAGTAGTAGTAGTAGTAGTAGTAGTAGTAGTAGTAGTAGTAGGAGGAGGAGGAGGAGGAGGAGAAGTGGTAATTGTGATGGTTGTGCTAGTAGTAGGAACAGCACAGTAAATTAGTACTAAGTAGGTCTGACGGTGGTTGGTGCACGTGGTTGATTTAACCGATGTGCATGGGGCCATAACTTTACGCTGGACAGAAAATAATCGAAGTGGGTGCTCGCCGCGCAGTTCGTTGTGGGGAAGTTTGGCTTTCTCAACGCGCAGAAAAATGTATGACTTCAGAACGGACCTTCTTGGTAGTTTCATTCGCTCTGAGTCACCCACTGCAATGCACTGAATGCAGTCTGAGACCCAATGAGAGGGCACTTCCACTTCGAGCAGGCAGCAATATTGCTCGCAAACCTTTCAGCCATTTATTCAATCTTCGTGCAACTGCAAGGCATGCAGCGCAGCCAAGTTCAGCTTTCTGAACGCGAACTGCTTAGTGCCTACCAACGGCCGAAAAAAAAAAGCCATCGGAAGGGAAAAGGGGGAAAGGGAGGGAGGGGGAGGGGAGGCTGAAACTTTAATGTAGTTATATGTGTGGTGGGATCGCTCACATCTTTGGTAAAAAAAAAAAAAAAACTTCATTGATCTTGGTCTTTTGTGGAACATGCAGATTATTTGCATTGATGGAGATCACGATTCAACCCTTTTCACAAAGGCTCTATGACTTTTTTCCTTTTGATGTGAACTTCATAAACCACAGTATTTCAAAGCGGGTACAACCGGGTAGTTCGAGGAACCTCATGTACAGACGGTAGCGATAGTTGGGTATCGAACCTCGGACCTCCTGCTCGTCAGCCAATATCGTTTGAGCTATCCACATATGTTTGAATGTAACATGGGTATAAAATATAAGCCTATACATATATTAGTATTTTGCAGTGGAATTCTTCCCCTCATAGCAACAACAACAACGATAACATAAAAAAAGAACAAAAACAAGAACGGCGCCACGTCGCCACGTCAAAGAGGGTGGCAACTAGAACAAATTAAATGAAAAAAAGATACGGTTATCCCAGACTTCAATTTGGCCTACCAATGAAGTTTTGGCATTATTATGCTCCGTACAATTTTAATTTGCTCTGGTTCTTTTATCCCTTGTGTGTGTTTGTTCATAACTGCATTGGAAAGAAGGCATAATCTTCACATACATAAACACACATTAATTGTAGTACATACCGTGTACATCTATTTGTAATATAATTCATAATTCACGCGCATAAATTTGTAGGGCTGGGCCTATTATTGTACCCATACACTAATGTTATTCTTCCCCCAAGCATTACCAAACATCGCAGTACATGTAGCTTACATATTTAGTTCTAGCTTGTTTTTCTTTTTCAATAAAAAATGAGCCTGAAAAATATCCATAACCTTTGACTTCTGTGTCTGAAAACTCTCTAATGTACTAAAACTAGGGTTCGCCTCCTTTCCGAAAAGTCTTGTTTGATTTCGCGATCGGGCCGAATTTCCCTATTGATTGGTTGGTGTCAGAAAAAAATAATGTGATTGTGACAGACCATATCAAGCGAGGGTTTCCCGCCATGAATTTGTGGTCACGTCGTAGGGCCTACTCCTATTAGTCCTAGACTGAAATGATCCATATTGTGAACTTAGTAGGCAGTGGACGTTACATTAGGATAGAGCTAGAGTTACATAGGCCCTACAATGTAGATATTTATGTATATAGAAAGTTAGATAGATAGATAGAAAGATAGATAGAAAGATAGATATATAGATAGATAGATAGATAGAAAGATAGATAGAAGGTAGAGAGAGGGAAAGAGAAAAAATTTAATAAGAGAGAGAGAGAGAGAGAGAGAGAGAGAGAGAGAGAGAGGAGACGACTATGACTTTGCTTTGATAAGTCTGAGCCTGTTGCATGTACATGTGTATCTACATGTATAAGGGTATTTTATTAAAAAATGAATCTAATAAACATAAGCCTGAGATCAACGCTTAGACTTAGGAGTATCTGATGGGCTCATTATATTTTCTTAAAAGGGCAACAAAAGCTACCATACATGTACCATATTGGTCGTATCTTTACAAAAAACAAAAAAAAAAACAAAAAAAAAACAACGAAAAACCAACAACAAACAAAAAAAAGACGACAGACAAGAAAAAATAATTCACCTCAATAAATATATCAACCTCCCCTGCCCCCCTCCCTGACACAGGTAGTACATCGATGGTCCTCCCAATCGGAAAATCTCCGGTTTAAAACGCACGATTGACCAATTTCATTTTTGTTTTATTTTGGCCCTCACCAGCTGGGTCGATGTCAGTAGGCATACATGTGACCACAGATGTCTGAGACAGAAGTCTTGGTATCCCCGCACTGTCTCTGTGTAGCTAAAGTTATCAGACTTAAGTATTGGGACCCATCTACAATACAGCCTTGCTGCTGAGGTTAGACGCTGGACGATAAGAAACCAACGAACCTACTCGTCACCTGACAACACGCAAACTTGTCAGACGCTAGTATTGAGACCCATCCAATAAAGCCTTGCTGTTGACTTGGACTTTCAAAAACTCACACATTGTGCCCCCGTTTCACATGTATCAACAACGGTACATGCTAATAACACGTTTTATTGATGCATTTTTTTTCTCCCAAAAGTGCCTTTTTTGTATAGGAACTCTTTTGAATAATTGAGTACAATTAAACCCCTCAGGCAATAACATGGTGGAAGCGGATGGAGTATGGTTGCTGAAATTCCCACGGTAGACCTAATAAAACGATTAAGTTTTGTTTAAAATGTGATCAATTTGATCTTTGGTCAGATAAACTTATCGATCCTCTTAATAAACTTGTTTTCTTCAAGTAGTTCTAGTTCAATTAAACCACTGGCAGCTTCAAATAGACATAGAACTAGATATAGAGAACAACGTCAGCTTTGTCAATGACCTGGCGGAAGTTAGATCTAGATTTGGACTTGACTAGGCGACTTAAATTGGTCAAGGGATTGAAAATGAAAGCTCTGATGAGTCATGTCATTTCTTTTTGTTTGTTTGTTTTTATGTTTTGTTGTTGTTTTTTGTATGAGAAAATGTAAACAAGCATTCCAAACACAAACATGCACCTAAGAATTGGATTTTGAACAATTTAAAATTTGATTGTATTTAAATATAGATCTAGATCTAGATCTAGATCTAGATCGTTAACAACAGAACACAACCAATTTATCCAATAACCTGTGAGAGCTTAGAGTCCCCTTATCTAGATTCAAGATTCATGAATGGTCATCTTGTATATAAATGGAGATCTAATCTAGAGGTCCAAGTGAAAATGAAATATTTTTAAAACCGCAGAGTTCTAATAATACTAGATCTATAGCGCTAGTAAAAATGACGGCATATCAGCGCGTGATCTTTGATGTGTCTGTCGGTGGGAGAAGGTGACGGAAAGAAAAGTGGGACTTGCGCCACCGATCCTGAGTCTAGTGCAAACACAATAGAAAAATAATGAGTCTAGTGCTACACAATAGGAAAATAATGACTCCGGCGCTATTAACTTTGAAGTGACGATTATTATGTGTTACCTATATCTTTTATAGTTATTATTGATATAATTAGTATTAATATTATTATTATTGTTATCATTAAAATTTTAAATGAAATTCACCTATTCACCCACTGAAAAATAGGCTGCTTTATCTAGCTGAAACAACAATATTTTCAAGTTCCCTTTGATTGATTACACACATATAGACGCGTTCAGCTTGGTAAAATTGTTTTGTAACTGATTTAGGCCTGCTAGGCCTAGCCTAGCACATCACAGACATTATAATGTATTTAACAATATCTGAATGGATCTCTCATAGCTGAGTCATACTGCAATTCAGGTCTTGGGATGTTAAAGATGGTATTTTAAAAACCTGGTTATCGTGAGGATCCCCTTAATCAGGGACATTTTTGAAAGGGCAACGTTTCCGATTTCCCAGGTTTTTCTGATTTACGGGTGCCCTTGTGAGAAAGAGAGAGAGAGAGATCTGTAAGAAATGAGATTGAGAGAGGTATCGCATGGGGAAAGAGAGAGAGGGAGGGGTGAGGAATGAGTTTTCAGAGAAAGATAAATTGGAAAAGTGGTGCTACGTTGTAAAAGGGTTCAAGGGGAAAAGATCCGGAAAGGGAGAGAGAGAAAATGGAGGGATTTTTGCCTGAATGAAAGAGTGCTTTAGGTTTTGATGGGTTTGAAAATATTTTCTCTATCCCCATCTTAAAAGTTACATTCTTAATATCTTTAGCCCAGACAGTTGTTTGTTTTCATTGTTAAACATTTTAGACATTATTAGACATTGCTTGAGGACGTAATTACAAAGTTTAGGCATTTCAATGAAGGGTTTCAACTAAAAGAGCAATGTAACCAAGTTTTTTAGTCACTTCAAGTCTCTATTATTAACTTATAATTTGATGCGTTAAATATTACAAAATGGTGTTCTTTTGATAATTCTAATCGAGTAAATTCACATCCTCTCCTGCCACAAACATCAAATTCCATGATTAAAAGGCTAGATCTAATCATAATGTAGCCGCATCCGCAGCGAAGTGTGTTTATGTGTGTGTGTGTAGTGGCTGGGAGTGTAGATCACGATGGGTCAGTGGAAATGTCTGTTAGCTTAGCCTAGCTTAACTTAACTATGAGAGTGTCGTAAAAACAGGTTCATACTATTAACTTAAGTGTAGCTGTTACTGTTTTTACTTTTATTGCTGTTTTGAATCTACGATTCTGCGCCTGTCTAGGATTTTTCAATACAATCTATAGGGGACATAAATCTCACCTAAGATGACTTTTTTGTGTGACTGTTTGGATGCATAGGCACATTCTTTTAAATTCACCTTAAAATTTATTGCATCTAAGAAGTAATATTTTTCTTGAGTGAATGTCACAGAAGCGGCGGGTTATTACATAGGTGGTATCTTACTAGAACTTAAGGGCTTCCTTTTAGTCAATTAACTAAGGGGATGCCACCAAGTTTTTAAAGACATAGCAATTTTTTTTGTAATTGTATGTTCCTATACTTTGAAGTCCTGGAGGCGGAGGGCTATGGTTTCAATTATTACGTTTGAGATGGATCTGTCATATATTCATTGTAGATGAGTAATACCATTTTGCTCTATCGACTTAGACAGTTGATAACCTGGATTAAGTCTTCGATCACAAAATTTGCTGTTTACTCAGAGTAGTACCAAACCTTTCATGCCTGCAATCTCATATAAGATTTATATGAGTAAGGATCATGTTGTTCTCCCTCTCTCTTTCTTTGTTTTATTGAGACTTGTATTTCAAAATGATTTTGGTTAAATTATCATTATAAGAATTAAATTTCGGTATTATTTCTCATGCACCTTTGAAAAAAAAAAAGAAAAGTCTTAAGAATGTTGTAAACTTTGACTTTGAGAGCTTTTACGCAGGCTACTAAAAGGCACAAAGTTACCCAGTTACTGAGATTTATAAACATTTAGAGACATCATTTTTAATAAAATGTTAGGGGGAAAATGCACTTTTTATAATGTACTTAAAACTCATCAAGTTAGTCAATTTCCCCAATACACTCTTTAACTCTTTGAGCCCTGGTGCTCTGACATTATTTTGACTCTATTCCTAGCCTCCTGTGCTGAAAATCGTTTCTAGACCCACAATATCTTTCATCAAAATATGTATTCACTAGTGTGTTACTGTGTAATTCTTAGTCCATTCTAGATCTAGATCTACTGGGTCATTTAAGCTTTGTTACTGTGCTCAGTAATATAAAAGCTAAACCGCCTAAGCAGTGTCTCAGGGCTCAAAAGGTTAAGCCTCAAAATTTTTACACCTAGATCATTGCAGATTCGATAAAACAAGTCAGAAAAAAACACAGGGAAAGCAGTATGTTTCTTATGCCCATTTTTTAAAACCAGCATATCAAGATAAACTGTTGTCTTTTGCAATAATAATTATTTGTATTCTAAATTTGGAGTGTAATTTATTAGTGGCAAACCTTTCTTGATGGACCTTTCCTAAATATTTATATGTTCATTAAGATACACAAAAATCCCCTGAAGGTACCTTAGGAAAGTTTTTGTGGGGCTAATCTAAATCATTGTCATAGACTTATTTAAAGCTGATCATTATTTAAAATCTCTTTTACCTTATAAGTATCAATAAAATGCAGATAAACACAATAAACTTAAACTTAAAGTTAACACCTATAGACTCGAAAGTCTAGATATTGAATCTGAATAATGCAAATTTCAAATTATCAGAAATAAGCTCAAAAGTGTTTACTACTGAAAACTTACTAAAAACGCATATGTGGGGCTTCAAATTGTAATCGAAAAATGGGAAAATGCATTAGTTATCCATTCTTTTCCAAGCATTCTAAAATTTTCTCATAATGTAATTTATCTTTTTATATTGAGGGGTTTTTAATTGTTTTTTCACTTTTATCCACAGCTTCAAGTCTGCACTTTGTTATTCATCAAAACTTTAAAGTTTTTTGTTTTCGCAATAGACTTTCGCAACATAAATTAGTGATTCTTGTTAAACCTGTGAATTTTTCGTAAAAAGTACATGGTAACAAGTTTCGTCACAACCGGGTTGTTTTTTGTCGAAGCCCACTGGAATTTTAATTCCCTCACCTTCTGAATATTGCATGCCTCATAATTCTTAAAATTAGATTGTAAATGAGTAATAAATTCCTAGAAATTTGGATGTACAGAACCAGCTAGTACTAAGTTGTAGAATAAGTAGAGAAAGCAAGTCAGCAAAAAATTTCTCAAAGGAGCCCAACTATGTTGGTTCCCTGGGTAAATGCATGGCCAGTGAGTACGTCCAGGACTTAGCCTTCCAACAACTTTCACACGCCATCATGGCCACGGCAAACTCTGTGGCGGGCGCAGCTTCTGGCAGCGAGGGAGGTGACAGTCTTTTCGATGTGATGCGTCGCAAGTTCAGCAAGGTCCGTGCCGAGTGTGGATGTAAAATAATTTAAATAGTTGATTTTGATTTGAATAAAATACAGGTTTTGACTTTTATATACCTTATTTTAAATGCACTTTTTGAAAAAGTATGGATTCTTCAACTTTAGCTAAAGAAAAATTGTTTATAACGAGATTTTTTTAAATGAAAAATAAAACAGTGAAAAAGATACAAGTGTGCACCTTAAGTTTAAATTATTAATAAATAAAAAATATAATTTGAAACACAAGTGAGCTAATATTGTGTCTATAAATATAAATGGAAAAAAGTAATGCATGTAAATATTTTCTTAATTAAGAGAGAAAAAAAAATTGCCAAGTTTATGATTTATCACAATGATCATTACCTACTTGCTGCATCGTTGCATGGTTTGAAAAACAACTATAAAGGAGTAAAAAGAAACCATACAAAAAGTAGTTATGCACCTGAAAAAAGGAAAAATAGCAAAAACGCTTTTATTTCTTTAAAGCAAACTGCATGTACATGAATAGGGAGATAATCAATAAGTATATCGGTAGGGAGATAATCAATAACTCATCTGGTACTCATCAATCTGCTCTAAACAATCAAGTATTTTGTAGAGCTGTCAGCTGTGTACATTTTTGAATTGTTTTTTTTTGCCCTAAAGAGGGTCAGAAATAAATTTGTTAATTGCCATTTATATGTCCTTAAAAGAGTCTGAATAAATGACAAATAAGGCATTGTTATAATACATGTGTGTATTATTTATGCAGTCTCAAAGATAAGGTAAACTTTATTCACACGACAAATTGAGGTTGGATTTACCAGCTTCATTAGTTACCTGCTCTCTCTCTCTCTCTCTCTCTCTCTCTATCTCCCCACCTCTGTATCTACAAAAAAATAAATTGAACATGTCAAAATAAAGACTCATATATATTTGATAGTACATACCATCAGCAAATTAATTATTCATTCTAAAAAATGCTCAAATAAAACATTCACATGTAGAGCAAACAGTCAGCCAGTTGATTATATATCTTTTGAATAACATAACATGCTCAAATAAAACACTCATATATAGAGCAAACAGTCAGCCAGTTGATTATATATCTTTTGAATAATAGAACATATCAAAATAAAACATGTGTATACTGAGAGTACATACATATCATCATCCATTGTTGTACTTTTGAATAACATAACATGCTCAAATAAAACATTCATATGTAGAGCAAACAATCAGCCAATTGATTATGTATCTTTTGAATAATAGAACATATCAAAATAAAACATTTATATACTGAGAGTACATACATATCATCATCCAGTTGCTACTTCCCCAGGTGCAAGACGTGCTTCAAGGCATGGCGGCCCCCCTCAAGCGCCGCAGCCTCCTATTTGACGATCTGCCGGAGCATGTGTGGTCGCCAGCGGCCCCCGAAGTCATTGAGATGTCGGCCCTGATCCAGCGCGGGCGAGGGCCACACGTTCGTGGCCGTCCAGCTGACTAACCCGACCTGGTGCGACTACTGCGGCGACTTCATCTGGGGGCTCTTCAAGCAGTGCATGCGCTGTCAGAGTGAGTACTGCTACTAGATCTACTCGCCTTACTTCTCATACCAATGTTCTCTGCATATCTTCCTTCATTGTTTTGTTTGTTACCTAATCTATTGTGGTCATTATTAAATTTGAGTGAAAGTCTAGAAAGGGGTGTGAAAAGTTAAAAATCTTACGTCTAAGATACGGAACAAGAGTGGGTTGTTTTACTCAGTTCTGCCGCGTCTGTTAAGGTGAAGTTTTAAAAAATACCTCCGAAAGATAAAGAGCATATACCTGAGATATTTATTGAAATTTAAAAATCTATAAACAACACAAAATTAGGAATCCGAAAGTAAAAATTGTCAACTTTTCTGCCCCTCTTACTCTCTTAGTCTTAGGCCTTTGCACATTAATTTCTTTTATTTTTTATCAGCACGTGCTAGTATTTATATAATTTTCAATATTTTTTAATTTATGAATATAAAAATGCGCTAAACTTATACCCTTGACTTGTTAATGGTGAAAATGCACCAACATCAATAATTTGCACGTTGGTTTCTATAATGACGTCCAAAACAACCGCCTTATTGGGTTTTGATTCCAATTTTCAAAATGCTACTTCTTTACTATGGTTAAAGGAAGAGACTTGAAATTCACTAGAAATGTGTCTTAGTATATGATAGAAATTTGGTCACCAGCGTTTTATAAATAATACAACGAACAATTTTTTTTAATGTATTTTTTGAAAATTGCCTCTACGCATCTCACTAAAAGGAGTAAAATATTACATTTTTTGTTTGTTTATAGAAAACTAATAATTATATAAGATCTGGGGTTCCAAAGTAAAGACAAAAGCTGCATACATATTGTGATTAACTTTCAGCTTTCTATCTGATAAATAGCTGAGTTTTTCTAGTTTTTGTGTGGAATACACACATTTGATACAAATGCAAAATGAAAAAAAAAAATTATACAAATAAACAGCAACATCATATCTTCAAAATTCATCTTTTTCATAAAGTAAACAATTTTCGTCACCCAAAAGATTTGAACACATTGTACAGAAGATATTACTTCAGTAGAAAAGCCTCAAATCCCAAAATGGGTAATTTTAACCATATGAAAGTTAAAAATACTAGCACATACCCTTGATGTGGTCATTATTTGTGTTTGTCTTCAACATTGTTATTACTTACTTGTTTTGTTCACTTAACTGCTTTAAGCATGCTGAGATATGGAAATCTGAAAACAAAGAGTGACAATATTTTGGAATAACGGTTGCCAAAGAGGCCAACTTCGCAGAAAAGTACTATTCAGATGCTATGGCTATTAACGGATCATGTTCTTTAGAGCATGTGTCTGTCTTCGTGATTTCATGTATTTTGTGTACATTTAAAAAAAATTAATCATGATAGTGTATTTTTGAGTCCGAGCAAGGGCCCCTATACTTTGCCAGAATTCTAATCTGGTGCATGTTCTAATGGTAATAATATATTAGATAGTTATCGATGTTCACGCTTTTCTAAATTATAAATGTAATAGTACACCTATTGCTGTCAAGGCATAGCCAGGTGTTGATGGTAAAAAGAGTAGCAGCTAAACAAGACATACAGACGGACAGAAATGAGGCCTAGCTCAGGGCGTGTTGTAAATTCTTACAGATGTAGAGTGTCTTATGGTTCAAATTGCATGAACCTAGTTTCAACTTCAATGATTCTGTGATATCAATTGCCATGGCTGATAGCTACTTGAAGTTTAAATAAAAATCGTTTACATTCTCTGCCTGTCTGTGTGTGTGTGTGTGTCTCTCTCTCTCTCTCTCTCTCTCTCTCTCTCTCTCTATCTCTCTCTCTATCTTTTCGTTCCAATTATCTTATCTATATTTCGGACCACGTACCCTCCCTTCCATTGTGCGCCTTTCTCGCCCTTTGACTTTCCTTTTTTATATCATTCCCTCTGCGCCTGTCTCAACCCCTTTATCTCTTTTAGGCGCTGTTCACACTCTCCTACAATCTTTTTTTTTTTTTTTTTTTTTTTAATATATGATGTCATCCTGTGTTTTCTCGTCACGTATGGGTTATGCACAGCGTATTATTATAAAATTACGACTACTTTGCGCGATTGCCAGTAGCCGCCAGAAGTTAACTCAAGGCGCGTGACTTTACCATTATAACCCTGGTGCTAATTGTTGTTGGAGCAAAAGAGCTGTCTGGCGTTTTTTTTTGGAATTTGATTATGATTTAATCGGAAGCGAAATAGTAAGTTCTCAACATTCTGGTCCAACATAGATAGTTCTCAACATTCTGATCTGACATAGATATAGGAGTGATCTCGGGCATGAAATTAGAGGACGAGTTGAGTTGCGTGGGTTTAACGTCCAAAATCAGAAATATAAAAACTATATTGTGGACAGGTCCAAGACTGTTGTCTGAAAAATTTATGTGCTGCCACATACGAGATAGGGCGAGGATACCAGACTGACACCGACCCAACTAGTAGATGTTCTACCACAGGGCTACCGCGTCCCCCAATAAAAGGAAGAAGAAAAATATGTATTGCAGTTACATTGTTTTTTCTTTTTTTAATAAAAACTATCTAATATGATTTTTATTTGCGTTATCAGATTAAGCAGCAGTTTATAGATAGAGAGGATTAATTTCTTAAGATAGGCAGTGGTGCATCTCCCACTATTTTAAAGCAAAGATTTAAGAACAAGTTGCCTCTGTCTGCCTAACTCTCTTTCTCTCTCTTTCTTCTTATTTACCTATAATCCGGTGTACCTTATGTACCACAGGGATACTCTACACACCGACAGTGTAATCATGAAAACAAAAAAAAATTCAAGATATTTTGGACTCTTTTGTCATGCCAAACTTTTTTTTCCACCGCACATAAAATGATTGACTTAAACGACTTACCTCTTGGCCACAGGGATGGATGCTCTTGTCGCAATGGTTATATTACTTATCGCCTAATTGTGATGCCATTAATGCGCGAGCGTTAAATATACATACCGAGTGTTTAGAGACGGGCATTTGGCATCTGGGCCTGGCGCCCGACCAAAGTGGTGATCTGAACATCACCGGGCCCATATTAGTGCTGGCAGCTGGGTGGGATTAGATCGTGGAAAGGGGGACTGCCCTTCCCCTTCGGTCTTTGCAGTGCTGATGTAGAATCAGAGAGTGTAGAATCTAGTCAATCTGCTCCCTTTCCTATGGCCAAGACCAATAGCTATGGGTTAAGAAGTCTGTTATATGACAATTCTTTTGACACAGGCTTCGTGTACAATTCATCGCCATGTTTCTATAGGTATTTACCTTACTTATGTTAACACCTGATTTCGATCTCAGCTGTGTGTAATTTTTACTTTATTATTTAATAAATAATTCTTGTGTAATTTGTGTGTGATTTTTTAAAAATATGCTTCAGTTGTTCGTGACGTGAGGTGTATAGCTTTTGTAAGTTGTGTAACAGTTATTCTTGATTTCAGAATTCTTTCTTGGAAACTCAGATATTTTTTTGCTTTGTCGTAGCTTTGGTACGTAACCATCTTTTAAAACAACACGCATTTTGCGACATTATGCTCAGATGGGACGGTTCTTTTTTTTTTTTTCTCCATCCTTTCATCGATGGGCGCGAAATATTATAAGTCACGCCCAAGCCCCTACGGAAAATCATGTGAAAATAATTATGAACTTATGAAATATGAACAGCTTTACTACGGCTATGTCTCCACAATTGAATTGGACCACCCTAGTACAAAAATTTGTCGTTGACGGCTGGTAGATATAGATGTGGATGAAGAAAAAAGGATTGGGGCCACAACAAATATTTACGATACACACCAATGCCTATCATATAAGAACGGATCTTGAAGCAAAGTAAAACAAAAAGTAGGGGAGAAAAGACAAGGCCCACCGCCAGCAGTCGTAGTTTTTGCATTATGGGGACGGTAAGCACTTTACCGGACCACGGTAGAGCTGCTGAAAGAGTGGCGCAGGAGAAGGATGAGTTGCCAGGTCTTTCAAAACTGCCCAACTATGGCCTCCACACCCTGGACCCATGGAAGAGCGGATATGTTCGCTTAAACAAGGAAAGCACCCGCTCCGACAGACCTACTTTAAAGACTGCAAAGACGAACTCGACTACAACTAATGTTCCTAAAAGTCCGCGCGGAGAAAACTCCTACAACACTAGACCGATGACAAATTCTAGCGAGGAGAGTTTGATAACCTCTGTATCAAGCAGTGCGAATTTGCCAGGGCTGCCAAATCATTTTGCAGGTCGCTCTGGCGGCTCCTCTGATGGCACGGCCAGTCCAACCAAATCGATGAGCACGTCTAGTACGATAGGCTCTATAAACTCTCTATCAAGCAGTGCCGGGTCCACAGTGACTGAAGAGTTTGACTTGGAGGATGCCGCTGAGTTGCCAGAACTGCCTAATCTTCACAGACAGAGAAGTCAACCTGGTAGCTCCGACAGTAGCACCACCAGTAGCACCACCAGCCCCGACGACTCGCTGAGCAGGTCTAGCACGGCGAGCTCGATAACGTCATTTTCGTCAAACAGTACCGGGTCCTCAGTGACCGAAGAATTTGACATTGATGAGGCTGCTGAGTTGACAGAGCTGCCTAACCTTATTAAAAATCGCCTTCGTCACTCCACTAATGCCAACGTCTGTCCCAGCAAATCAATGGACATGTCTAACACGGCGAGATCTAAAATCTCTTTATCGTCAAGCAGTGCTGGATCTATTGAATCCGACGCGGAGGAGAACACTCAGTTGCCAGAACTTCCCAAATTCTTTAAAAGTCGCCACGGTCGTTCAACCAGTAGCTCTGTCCGCTCAAAAAAATTTGCCAACAAGAAGGCATAACAGGCTCTCCGGCTACCACGCTCAGTAGTGCTGCTTCTGCTAAAAAGCAAGACGGTGGAACAAGAGATGTCTTGTCAGAACTGCCTAACTATGGCCTTCACACCCTTGCCCCATGGACCGATGTACCTGGTCGCTCGAAAAAGCCGACAGGCAAGCCTGGCTCTACATCTGTTTGCAAGTCTGGCACCGAGGCATCAGACCTGTCCCTGCTACCCAACTATGGCCTTCACACCCTAGCCCCGTGGTCTGGTGGTCCCGTCCACTCCATTGTCAGCAACGCTACCCGCTCAACCACCACCACCACCACCACCGCGAGCACAGGCAACACGCGCGCAGTTGACAGCGTCACCATCACCACCAAGTCCTCCACCGTCACCACCGCCACCAGCAGCAGCAGCAACCGCGTCAGCCGCAGGCGCCTCAGCTTCACGGAGCGCTGGAGGCGTGGCCACAATTTTCACGTCTGCTGGGTAGGCAAGGGGCCGGTGCTTTGTGATCTGTGCCTGCATCAGATTGTCTGGACGTGGTACATGCGTTGCGAGTGTGAGTACATATCCCCTACCCATCCTCTCTTGTGGTTTATGGCTGTCCCTCCTCCCCACGTCACTGCGAGTTTTACCTATGTACTGATGATATGCATGGAAATATAAAAATGAGCTTGGATTCGATCGGTAGGTGAATGTTCCGGTGGTATTTTACCTTGTGGGTTCAGTGGTCCGTTTAAGGTATAGTCTTCTTCACCTTCGAACATGACATGAATCGTTTAGCATTATGAAGGATGCAATAGAGCATTAGCGATTCCCGTGTGTTCTATCCAATGATATCTAGTGTAGACAAATTAACTTCGCGGAACAGAAAAAGATTGCATACTTTTGTGATTTTAATTCAGCTTTGTCAAATAATAACACAAAAAAACCCAACAATCACAAAAAACAACAACAAAAACAAACCCCCCCCAAAAAAAAACAAACAAAAAAACAAGAACACAAAAAAAGCAAAACAAAAACCCAGACCAAAAATAATTATAGATGCTGATCATGCGTGTTGTTATGATAACTCTTCCGTAAATTATTGCCAGAAATTATATTTCATTGACTACTTCCCCTTGGCAATGTTGCGCCCCGCCTCCCCCTTTCTACTCATTACTTTCAAATGGTTTTTGTCGTGTGATTAATTTTATGTTCTCTAAGATTTTAAATTCGTTATAAAAGTCACCGTGTTTCCATTAGTTGATATACCTTCTTGAGTAATAGAGATTGCTGGCGCACGAATTTTCCTACTATTGTTATGTGTAGCCTAATTAAGTACATACAAGATAGGAAATGTCTTTTCTCCCGCTTTTTATTTTTCCAGCGAAGCTTTTCCAGCCACGTGTTAGCAAATAAATGCTCTGGTCTAACCAGCCTATTGATTATTTAATATTATTTATTTTAAACATTTTCCGAATCCCATACAATGTGGCTTATAACATGCCTCTTTCTGCCCACACGCACACGCGCTAACACCCCTTTAGCCTAAAACACCCACACCTAGACCAGTAATTGGGTGAGGAGTTAATGTAGTAACCCCGACTAGATGAATCAGTCGCTGTTACTACCGCTAGGCCTTGGTAATTAATTTAAAAACTCGTCGCTTTCGGTACCTGCTTTAAATTTAGTAATTTTCTTTGTTTGTTCTGGCATTTTTCTCCTGTTAAGATGTGTTTTATAATAATCTTGATTCCCTCTCTCCACTATACATGTTTCACTGTATTTATCCAGTTGTCTTTTTTGTTTGTTCTAAATTTCTCGGTATGAAATTTTTAGCGCCATATCAGTTTTGTGTTTTCCATTGTGCGATATTATTTACATACCGGGTTTCCTTTAGAGAATGTTATACTTAACATCAGCGGTCAGTGTTATTCTTTGGGTTGACATGCTGTAAAAGTTACCATAGTCTCGATGTAATTTTATATATTTAATCTAATCTGTAGAGATTAAGAAATATAGATTTTAAAGACCACCACTAATAACTAGGAAAGAAAGTTGCCTTTTTAAAAAAGAGTTGGCGTACAGACTATTCCACTGTATTTAACCTTTTGACATGAACCGGTACCACAGCTTGTTGCTTTTTAAAAGCTTTTTTACCGTACCAATATTTTTTTTTATATTATCTTTGTTTTGCCTTGCATTTATTTTTAAAGCTCGACTGCCACATAACTATTCGCAAGAATCAACAACGTTTTGCATGCAACAAACAAAGGATTCAACTTTGACACAACTCCGTTCATATACAGTATAAAAGTAGGGGATTTTACTACCACATGTGCAATAGTGCTAGTATTAATTTTCTGCTAGTTGGAGAGACGCTACACCCTAGCTTAACGTCGCCTTGGCTCTATTGGAGGATGTACTAACTGTACTTGTACTGCAGGTACCCTCCCCATTTAGTACATGTACTATGCTGTTGTGGGCTTTCAGAACCCGAGGCGAGCGAAACTACAGTATATTGTACATTGTACTATGGTAGGGTCTGAAATGAGATTACCTGTGGAAAAGTGGGGATCTGAGGTAATAACGACACATGCAAGGGAGGGTCTGCGGTCTCTACCGACGGTTTATTTCTAGGAATTTCGCCAGTATATATCCTTATAATGCATGGTACACAAAGTGATAGAATGTATTATTGACTGAACCAACTTCTATTCATCATATGTTTAAATAGCAGATTTCACTTATTCACCAACTACTCTTCATCGTTGTTTAAATAGCAGATTTCACTTATTTACCTAAAAATTAATAAGCCCGTTGTGTGCATGAATAGTTTAAAAAAAAAAACCTTTGCCGAACTTGCTATGAACTTAAGAAATAAAGAACAACAAAAGCACATTATAGGAAGGTGTGATCTTATGTAATAACAATAACTTCATATTTTTGTCCTTGAGTGGGCACAGCCAAGTCTGTTAGCTTGTTTAAATTTATCTTGAGATTAACGTGAGACCAGAAAATGGATAAGATAGCAGGGGTGGATTAAATCTATTTAATTGTCCCCAAGATCAAGATGATTTAAGTAAAGTAAATAACAGTCTAAACACGTGCCCTTGTATGTAATGTTGTGTTTAAGGCTCAGTTTTGTGTGAAAATATGGTAGGGAGGGCGGAGAGAGAGACAGAGAGAGAGAGAGAGAGAGAGAGAGAGAGAGAGAGTATGTGTGTGTGTGTGTGTGACATAGAGGAGAGAGGGAGGTTTCGTATCCTGCGCTAGCTCTCGATAGCGTGTTGTGCCTGCAGCAAACGGACCACATCCTGTAAACATCAAAATTGTTGCTTGTAGTGCGGAGATATACTTCGACATTTACTGTACTGGTGTACTGTGGCACCGTTATAAGGCCGGGCAGCGTGACAGTCCTTGTTTGATTGTGCCGGGTGACTGGACACCATTCAGAGTGTATGTAGCCTGCTGGACACAGGGACACTGGCACGACATGCTCCAGTGAAATTTTCCTACATTATTTGTGTATATAACTACGTACGTGTGATAAAATACACCGTGTAGTTATGTGTTTTGCTATACACATAGTTGTCTTCCGGGAATTATTTAAATTATCTTAGAGACAGAGTCGTCATTTTGTTATATTTGATAATGATAATCTAGAGTTGTTTTCTTGTTATGACTTATATGCTAGAGACAAGCTTGGACCATTTTGTCGTAATGCCTATAATTGTTTTCTCGTAACGACTAGAATCGTTTTCTCGAACTTTATACATACTATTGATAGCGACAATCTAGTGTTGTGTTCTCATAACATGTACATATATATACTTATTTGTTAGAGATAGAAGTTATATCCTCCTGTACATGTTCAGAACTTGGTTATCCGATAACTATTAATTTCTAGTTCTCAGCAACGGATTCTAGTGGAATTTTGATCAGGAAATCTATAGTTATAGTTTATACAAGGCAGGATTATTATGATGGCAAAAGAAAAATCATTGGCAAACGCTGCGTTGTTCTAAAACGTGTATTATGGTATTTGTTATTCATACTTTGGAGATATTAGTTAATTGTGTATATAACTAGGTACGTGTGATAAAATACATCATGTAGTTATGCGTTTCGCTATTCACACAGTCGTCTTGTGTGAATTATTTAAAGTATCTTAGAGACCGAGTCGTCTTTTCGTTATACTTGGTAAAGTTAATCTAGAGTCGTGTTCTTGTAATGACTTATATGATAGGGACAGTCTTGAACTGTTTTGTCGTAAGGCCTACAATTGTTTTCTCGTAACGACTAGAATCGTTTTCTCGAACTTTATACATACTATTGATAGCGTGAATTAGTGATTGTCATTCATACTTTGGAGATATTAGTTATTGATGTGATTTCTGTGCAATGGCCTCTAGACGCTACAATTTGTAATAGGTCTACTATTTACCTCTTCTCGTGATCTTATTCTCTTGCAGTGCTACATTTCTTTCTACTGCGATGGTTATATCAATAGTACTTAGCTATTTGTGTGTGTGTTAGTTTTAATGATTTTAAAAGTTGCTGCCTCAAGGGGAAATCGGACCATCAAACTTGTATGAAATACGTGTCATAGTATATGCATTTTCCTAAAATAATTATACCCATTGTGATGTAGACTAATCGTTTTGGCCTTCTTATGGCGTTACTACTGTAAGTAATATATTTGGACCTCCATACATTAACCCGTAACCAAGACAGTGAAATCCACGCCCGTTATGTTCTTAAATAGAGCGTTTACTACCTTTCTGTGTATGTAATATGCCAATAATGTCACTCGGAGGTTTAGATTTAATGCGATTTGACTGACGGGCAGCTGAAAATTAATGGCTTCTAACAATGTGATCCTACCATTATTGCTATGGTGCGCATGGTTAATGTTCACTTTAAAGTCATGGGTGTATTTCAGAGTGATATAATAATAATGTTAGCAACAGAATAGGAACAGGCTTTCTATGGGATGCTGGTAAATTAATTTATAAGTATTTATAGCAATGGTCTAGATCTAGACAGTAATTTTAAAATCAGGTTGCCGCTTTCACTTTTATTTGAATAGAAATAAATGTCTTAGCAAAAGCTTGGGTGCGGTTATTTTATGCTGAGATTAATAACTTTTGAATCCGTGACTGAGTTCGCTTATCGTTGGTTATCAAGGTCGTTCTGTCTGTCTCTGTCTCTGTGTATCTTTCCCTCTGTACTTCGCTATGTGTTTCTGTCCATCTGTGTGTCTCTCCTCCCTCCCTCCCTCCCTCCTTCTCTTTATAGCGTGTGTGTACTGTCTCTACACCCTCTCTTCCCCCCCTCTCTCTCTCCTTCTCTCTCTCTCTCTCTCTCTCTCTCTCTCTCTCTCTCTCTCTGTCTGTCTGTCTGTCTCTCCTCCCTCTCTCCCTCTCTTTATAGTGTGCGAATAAAAAACACTGTTAGTGTGTTCCCACCGATCACCGGTTTGACTTATTGTCATTTTGCCTGTGACTCAACACTGACCCAGTATTTTGTAGGCTTGTCACCTGAGCGCACCTAGTGGTGGGTGTGTCCCCCGCTTCTCCCCACAACAGGGAAATACCCCTTTAAGGCCTTAATTTGTACAGCCCTGGAATCGGCGGTTGGGGTCACCCAAACATGACAGCCGTGCTTGGTAAACAATAGAAGGCTCGGGGGCAGAGGTATGAGTAATTACAATGAATGGGCGCTGACTAGTTCTGAGTTCAGTTGAGTTGGTCTAACACCCAACGTCAGCACTATATAGGCTATGTTGTGGACGGGCCCAGAGACTGACGTCTGACAAATTAATTGTGAGACAGTGCGGGGATATCAAGACTCCTGTCTCAGCTGGTCACATTAGACAGACACCGACCCAACCTGGCGTTGCACATTAAGAAACCATCAAACCAACTTTCTAAAACTCAATCCATTTCTTTCCCCTGTATCTTTTCCTTTCCCTGTTCTTAATGATATGGATCAAGTTCGTACAGAGTACATGTACAAGTAAAGGTGTTGTTGGGTTGTTAAATATTTATTAAATAAAAGTGAGTAACCCTTTGGTTAGTCGGATAATAGACAGAAGTCCTGGTATCGCGGCAGCACGTAAGCTTGTCAGACATTATCTTAGGATACTTCCACGATACATACTACATCCTAATTACTCAAGATACAAGGTAAAAATGTAATCGAGTGAAACGTTGTGCTACTGCTGACTCAGTTTTGAATCTGAAACGTATTTCTGTGGAGAAAAAAATGTTAACTAGAGAAGCGGCGAGCAGAGTACTGATAATTATAATCTTGAGACGTGAAGTTTACGAGTCTAGACAAGGCTAAATGTAATTGTAATATATTTAAATGACGACACGAACAGTCGCCAGAACATTAATGAAAAGAACTTGCCGACGGATACATACACTGAAAGAGTCTTTAAGCTTGTCGTCAAAATAAGAATTGAGGACACAGTTATGCCTTTTGATTGCTTTCTTGGGGTGTGCAACGGGCATACATTTTGAGCTGCAGCCTTACCACCACAGACATGATCTATCTTTCCGCGACATTAAGTTTTCCAGCCCTTGGCGCATAATATTCTGCTGCATAATTCCGCGCTTCAGTGAACTCCCGCTCTTTGCACACTTATGACTCATGCTATTATTATTTTATTTTAGGCACCTACAAGTCTGTGTATCGTAATTATAAAGCAATGTACCAGGAGATCTCAATTTGTGTTTGGTTTTCATTTGCATCAACCGGAATCTTGTACACACACTACATAATATACGAAACTTGATCTCCAGAATATAACAGTCACGAGGAC
This sequence comes from Elysia chlorotica, assembly GCA_003991915.1. Lineage (NCBI taxonomy): Eukaryota > Metazoa > Mollusca > Gastropoda > Plakobranchidae > Elysia > Elysia chlorotica. Next base: position 251,134 of record RQTK01000519.1, read on the forward strand.
ACGACAGAAAGAAAAAGCCATTATGGCTATGTGCCAAGACGATTTCTCCTTAAGTGCTATGTCTCTCTCTAAATTGTTAGCTTTTCTCATCATTCCATTTATCTCACGCCGCTGAACATGAAAGGCGGCTGGCTCCGGCCTCGTTCAGTCTAGACACCATCTTGAGGGGATAACAGCCGGCCAGCTGGGCAGTCACGTCAGCGACCTACGAACCTGGCACGTTATCACTAGCACTGCATCAGGCTCTTTACATCCTCGAATTAATGGCTCTTACCTGTCAGTTTCCATTCTCAGGTCTGTTCCATTTAGCCAAATTAATAGTATCAGTTCCATCATACCTGAAAGTACTGCAGTAATATTCAGTTCCACGTGCGGCGCCATTCCGTTACTGTTCTGACTTGCCGTAAAAAACAAACTCAGCTCCGTGCCCTGGACTTCCTGAATAAGTCTATATTTGCGGATGCATGGGCGCACGCTCGGGTTGGAACCTCGGACCTCTAGTATCATCATCATGTCTGCCGGACCTGAACGTTTTGTAGGAATCGCTATTCGATCGTCCGTCCTCTGGAATCCCCGAAGATTCCAATCATTATTGAGCCATAGCACAAGCTGAGATTCAAATCTCGAACCTCCTCGACCGTCAAGAGCTCTACCGACTGATCTATCTGGTGCTACTTGTACATATTACCAGTAGCTGTACGTGTATTAGTCGAACCCCCCTCCCTGCCCGGATATCCTTGACCCATGGCCGGGTGCCAGAGCTTCCAAACTTTTAACAGTTATCAGATGTTTACACTTGTTCATGTATGTACTGTAACTGTCCGTTGGTGTTGCCTGGCTGCAGAGAAAGTGCTCGGTTTCAAAGATTTCCCTCTCTCTCTCTCTCTCTCTCTCTCTTTCTCTCTCTCTCCTCTGTCCTCCCCTGTATCAATAAAAAGAAACCAAAATTGCGAAAAAGAAGTGTTGTTTTTACACTCGTCCAGCACAATAAAGATTCCTATCATACACATAATGTACTCCTCCCCCAGTTCTTCGTGTCTTTCAACCTTCACTGAGTGTTTGTGAAACATCTTGACATTTTTTCAGTGGTTCTGGTTATTTGTTATAATTATATCCATTCACCCAATCGCAAATCAACACTCATCGCTATTATATAACACTTTTTATAAAAAAAAATTTTATCATCAGGCGTTGTTTTGTTTTCACAAGTCTATAGTACAATATTCCATTTGGGAGAAGATGAATCTCAAAATAAATTCCAGTACGGTGTCAAGGGCTTTTCATCCCCCATCGTAACAAAATAAAACGTAGGGACATTTTTTCACCTTGTGATTGCTTGCACTGCGCTTTTTATTTAGTTATTTCGTGTGTGTCGTTCTTCACTCGTTTTTAGTTTTACATACGAGGCAAAAAATTGACTCAGTTGATCTTTTGAACATGTTTATTGTAAGAGAAATGTCAGTGCAATCCGATACGACAAAGCATTTCTCTCTCTCTTTCTCTCTCTCTCACTCTCTCTCTCTCTCTCTCTCTCTCTCTCTCTCTCTCTCTCTACCCCTCCCCCCTCTCTCTCTTTCTCCCCCCTCCCCCAACCCTTTCCAATCATTTTGGCTTACGTTTTAAGTTTGAAATATCCATTACTTGTTAAGCTGGTAGGAGGTCTATTATATATGTTCGCTCAGTTTCGATTTTCATAAAATTTAAAATGACCTTCAAATGATTAGACGTTTCCGGCCGTGCTGAGACTTTCATGTGCAGATTTAGTGCTGTGCATTGTGACATGTGAAGAGGGGGCAGAAACTCGCTAACCTACAGAGCTGGGGTTGTTAAAAAGAAATAGACAAACCAATCTCGTGATCTCGGTCTGTATTCCGTTTTATCTTCTTTCAAACTTTCCTGCTCCTTATCTCTCTGTGTCTGTTCTTCTATCACGCTATGCCTAAATATCTGATTACACATCGATTAAAGCATTGTATTTTTATAAGTGTATAGCAATTAACATTCTCTGTCTTCTATATCCCTGTCGGTGCGCCTGCCTGTCTTCTTCTTCTTCTCTCTCTCTCTCTCTCCCCAACCCCTCTCCCGAAATGACTCATGCGATGATGTGTCAACGTCTTGGAAAAGAGGGGACAAGTGAATTGCTATAAAAGGAGATGCTCTCACAGACAGGCTGATCCTGCAAGCACAGCAAAGTCAGCAGATGTTGAATCCCTCGATGGAGACTTTATGGTTGTCGCTGTCAGAGGGACGTTTCAGAATTAGAGAGGGAAGGACAAAACGACGTCCCCAAACGACTTTGCTTCCCCCTTCCCCCAAACAAAACAGCTATCAACAACGTCCCCCAAACCACCACCACACCCACACACCTTTTATTTTACATGAAAAGAGTTAATGCTTTTCCGTAGAGAGAGAGAGAGAGAGAGAGAGAGAGAGAGAGAGAGAGAGAGAGAGAGAGAGAGAGAGAGGGGGGGGGGCGCTCAGGAAGAATGGAGTGAAGAGAGAGAGATGCGCCCAGGAAGAATGGAGTAAGAACCATTAGAAAATAATGAAGTTTGACAGTTGCCAGGACCCCAAGTTTTACTCCGTATCTTTGTTTCTTTCTTCGTCTCGGAGATTGTAATTTCAGCGCCTTTCTTGCTTTTCAACGGCAGATGCGATCTGTTATTAAAACACGGGCAGCTTAGGCGAAGAAGGTACCCACAATTTCTAGAACTTTCGGTCTTGATTTGGTTAGGCGATAAAAATTTCCACTCTGATGACAATTTAGCGTCGTGTAATCTTGTCTATGGAACACGCGGCGTTAACAAAGAAACTCAACCACCAACAACAACAATCAAAACAAGAAAAAGAAAGCAAGCGGCGTCGGTTTTGTATGATGACAGCGCCGCGTGTTGTGATCCTGGTGGTGATTTGAGATGGCACGAGCGGCCCCAGGTTGGCCCCAGTTGGCCCCTACAGCTCTGAGCGTGGGGCTGTGTGCTGGTGGGCTCTCACTCTACAAGTATTAAATTATATGGCTTTGCCAGTTTGCCAGCTTTGTGCCTTTGTCATTGTTCAGTTTCGTTTATTCCCTATTTCCCGTGCTGTTTGTATGCGGATCTTTTACGAGTTAGTTGCGTTGTGTTCATACGTATTTTTATGTTTAAATTTCTATTTAGACATATAATGTGATTTGACCAAGATTTCTTCGAGGAAGTGTGTGCTATATTGTACTTAATTGTGTAATTTGTATTCTACAATTCAATTTCTTAGTGCCTACTCGTTAAGCGTTACATTTTTAACTAAGTACATACATGTAGTGAGTGTCTCTCGGTGGATTGGTTGACAAGCGATAGTGTCATGATACCAAGCAATGTGTGATTATTTATGTTTTGGCTTTATCAATTTGAAAGAAAAGAAAACCCAATATTTGCGTTCTCTCTGACATGTGATAGTGATTATAACTCACTCAATTTTATCTAGATGAAACAAGTCAGTTACAGCAATCAACTTTTAAATGCCTTACTGCCAATAACGTTGGATGCGTTATCTTCTCTATGAGAATTGGAATTCGAAATCTTTTTATAACTTTTAAATCAATTATTTCAATTTAGTAAAAGTCGTGTTAAGAAAAGTGAGGAAATATATGACATAATTCTGGAGTGCCCCACAGTTATTTTTGTAGTAGCTATTACACCACATGGATATTGGGCACGCAGAATATTAATGTTGTGGGGTTTTGTTCTCCCTCCTTCCCTGGTATAAATGAACGACGGACAAAGAAAACACCAAAACCACATAAAAAATAATATCAACAAAGTGATTCCGACTTCATGTGTCCCCAGAGTAAAGGGGAGAATGCAGTGTCAATTTTGCGTGAGGGTGGAATGAGTTCACACCTTAGGGAAGTGGAGAGGGGGGGGGGAAGGGGGGAGTTGCTCGCGTGAGATGAATCAAATGGACGCTCACCGTGTGTGACAGCTGGGCACTCAGCTGCTGGGGAGTGATACCCTCGATCCACCCTCTACTCGACTAGTCGAGCCATATCACTGGGTGCCAGTGGCGTGCTGCTGGCTGCAATCTGTGTTCTGTGAAAGGGCCACCACCTACGCCAATTGTCTTCTTCTTAAGTCGATGACTTTTTACGCTTTATTTACGGCCGTTTCTGGCAATATTTTCCTTTTTTTCCCCTTCCGTTTTGATTTACTTATCTAGATCTATCGCCATGCCAGCTTTATTTGAATTTAAAGTCCGTGTGAGTTGAGCTTTTTAAGGGGGGGGGGGGGGGGGTTTTTTTTTTTTTTTTAAGATGGTTGGTATTATAGATGGAACAAAAAGACCTTATCAGTGTTTAGTTTAAGCCGTTAACCACGAGCCTTGTCTTTTGATTTACAGTATTTTTTTTAGTTTCCGCATTGAGCATTCTAGTACATGAAATGAGTTAAAGGTTGCACTAAATACCATTACCATGTCACCAATTTCTAGGAGATTGTATTTAGGCTTCTCTCTCTCTCTCTCTCTCTCTCTCTCTCTCTCTCTCTCTCTCTCTCTCTCTCTCTCACTCTCTAACTCTATCTATTTTTATGAAGTGTGAAAAAAATTCATGTTAAATGTTTCGAACGGCGGTAACAATTTATTTTATAATCTATGACGAATATAATCATTAACACACACGAAAATTGAGAGGAAACAGAAGCAGCAGCAGCAGCAACAGCTAAAATAAACCGAGTAAGAAAGAGAATCATTTGAAAACTTGTTCTTTTGATTTCTAACCTTGGTCATCTTGGGCCTTGACGGCAGGAACGCATAAGATAGCCCACCTCTCTCCTCTTTCCCCAATAAGCTCCTCATAAACAACTATTCCTAAGAGCGGCTTTACGACATGGGCTGCTTTATACTATCTCTATTACATCGTAGTACGTCTCTGGTTTTTTATGTTTCCAAGACAGTCGTCTCGCATTTCCGCATCATTTTTTTTTTGTTTTTTTTTTTTTTTTTTTTTTGTACATCAATAATGCAACTAGATCTAGGTCCAGCGATTTTAGTCCTCTTTGAACTCTGGATGTTTGGCTTGGTTTTCTTTTTCCCCAGCAAGGTTTGGTACCAAAATCTACTATCTTGTATGTGAACCATTATTTGATTGCAATAGAGCGTCTCCTTTGCCTGTTTAAGGTGTGAAATCTGTGTGTTTTCGAAGTCGAAGCTCTCCTTTCAAGTCGTATCCTTTTTCTTGACTAAAAGACTGCGAGATCAGAATGGTTTTCGCGACTGGGGATTTCAGAATGACATTGTGTGCGAACCTTGCTTGCTTCACCATAGTCTCTTGAGCTGAAAGTAAACAGACGGTTTCGCCTTGCCAAGGGCATAAAATTTCAGATTTCTTTGGATCATGGCGCCCACAGGGCAAAGACTCGGGCTTACAACAGGCCCTTAGGTGCATTCTCTGAAAGGCATCGACATAATAGGATCCGATCCCTCTGTTAAACTCAAGAGACGTTTAGCACAGATAATGAATTTGGAAGGTTTTAGCTAGGCACACGGTATGTTACTTCTGTGGATAATTTTGTATTATTGATTTTTCCCCATTTTCTTAATTCTTTTTTCTTGGACTAACTGTAAGTTTTTTAAGGTGTGCACTATGCATGTGTGTGAGTACAAGATGCGCTCACCGTGTTCTTTAAAACCGATAATTCTGGGCAGGTATTTTGCCAGAATCGTATTTTTGTGCTCTCCCTTTCCCAGCCGTTTCTTTTGCCCCCGCCCTCTCTGTCTGTCTTGTCTCTCTTTCTGTCTCTTGTCTCTTGTCTCTCTCTCCCTCTCTCTCTCTCTCCTTCTCTCTCTCCATCTCTCTATCCCCTCTTTCTGTCTGTCAACCAGGGAGTCGTGCCAAAGGTATGGGTGATCCCAGACTGAAAACAACATTTCTCTGCGAAAGTGCATTGCACTTTAGACTTTGCCTTGAAGCGTCTGAGGTTAAAATGAAAAAGGAAGGCTGGTTGTGTGCCAACTGCCAAGTCCTTTACACTAAAAGAGAGCCAGAGGTGACGAGCTGAAAGAAGGATAGAGAAAATACTTGGAGGACTTGGTGCTTTATTTTTAGGGATTGGAGCTCATCGAATCACAACAAATCTTTGCGCTTTCAATATGGAATGTGTGGAATTGCGATGTTACAAAACACTATTCTGCGATTGAAGAATGTGGGGTTTACCGTTTTATTTTTGTTTTTCACTGTCGCCTATGGAAAACGAATACTTTTCACTATGATAACTTCCATCTCGTGACGGTGACTTAACCACTCTATTTACCATAACTTGATGTAATTTGCTCATATTTTCTCTGTCAATAGTATACTGGCCCCAAATATTCGTTCCCTTGGTTACAGAGAAAAGGAAAAACGCCAAAGAGGGCTGATTTATTAATACTAATCAGTTCTCTGACTGGTGGCTGACATCTGGCCCTTCAGATCTTCCCGAGGATACAATAGAGCCTCGGATCTTCCCTATCTCTTACTTAGGTGTACTCTTTTAATCGTGGTGAGCTCCCTATGTCACGCTGACCCATTCATCATTCACCACCAGCCATAACAAGTAAAAGACATACGACTGGATCTAAGCCTTGTCGTTATGTAAACGTGTACTCCAATTCCAAACGGTCTTTGGCTTTTCGAGGTATTTATCTATTCTAATCCTGGTTTTTTATTCCATGTCTTCAATATTTCTTATCTGGCTTTTTAAAAGCTCGTATCGAAATATTTAAAAAACAACTCATTTGACCTGGGCGATGGAGATATTCATTTTACTCCTTTAAAGTTTTTTTAAAGGTCATAAGAGGCAATGTGGCTTAACGGTGGAGCGTGCGGCTTAAAATCGGGAGGTCCCATGTTGCATTCCTGATAGGGACGCCATGTCCCCTGCTGGCTAGGTTGACTGAGACAATTCCTTGTACATGATTGTGTATACAATGTGCCTGCTTTTACTTCAACAAACCAAACCAAACCATGGCAATAGAAGCCAAATGCTGCGGAGACAGGTTATGAATGGTTTCTCTTTGTTGCTTGTTGTTTCAAAAGAGGAGGGTTGAATGCATACAGTCATTGCTGTTGGGTTATCGTTTCTTGAAAAGGATCTTCGCATCGTTTTGCATGCACTCTTTAGATAACAAACTAAAGATTCGCTGCGACCCCCCCCCCTCTCTCTCTCTCTCTCTCTCTCTCTCTCTCTCTCTCTCTCTCTCACACACACACACACACACACTCAAGCACATACTCCTCTCCCTATGTGTGTGTATCTCACGTCTTTGAGAGACTTAGTAATTCATCCTCTAGCTAACGCAGTACTGTGTACCGTGCCAAAAAAAAAAGAGTTCTTATAGATGGGATCAGAACGGGGGGCTGCGGCCGCCTCAAATATGTCTCATATACATCTGGAGGGAGGGATTGGGGGAAAGAGATAATAATATGATTAGAACGATGGTAATGATTGATAAGGGTCTCTGTATTCACGTGCATCAGTGATCGAATGTTGAGGATCAAAGAAAGTCGCAATAGGTACATAGGAGGCGACACACCGTGCTGTGTGCGTTGTAAACCCCGATCTGCTTTTTGTTTATGTAACGCGCGCGGTGTGAGTGCTAGTTGCGTTTGGGTGTGTAGTGTGAGGGAAAGGGAGAGAGAGAGAGTGCGAGAGAGACGGAGAGAGAAAGACCGAGGGAGAAAGAAGGGAAAAGGAAGGGGCAAGGGAGAGAAGAGAGAGGTGAGTAGGGGACATGGAAAATTCAGATAGATAAAGAGACAGGTGCATAAGGGGGGAGAGACAGATACAGGTAAATATGGAGAGAGAATAGAGACATAGACACTGAGAAAGAGAGAGAGATTGTGTGTGTGAGAGAGAGAGAGAGAGAGAGAGAGAGAGAGAGAGAGAGAGAGAGAAAAAACCTGGTAGTTTCTAATGTACTTTTCAAGTGAGGACGTACTTGTTTTTTTTGTGTATTTGCACGAAGAGGATTTGGGAAAGCTTTAGCCCCTTCGTGACGGAGGTATTTTCAATTGCTCTGACTGGCATTATTGTGGTTACCAATGACGGAGGCATTTTGATAAAATTATAGATGGCGCTAGTAAAACGCTTTTAACTTTCTTGGAAATTGATATATACACCTCATGATACACCAATTGAAAGCTAATAAAATTTTTCTTTCCTGCGGCGTACCCTGTATGTGACGAAGGGGTTAAGGGGCTTTGATACTCGGAAATTAATGCATTATGCAGAAAGTTTTTTTTTTTTTTTTCACTGCAACTTGGATGCTGTTTGGTTGTGGGTGAACAATAAGTTAATTGTTTTTTTTCCTCCCACTAATGGCATTAAGGTTATCAGCAGAGCGATGCTTATAATTATCTTTCTCTCACGTCCGACATTTCTTTATCCTTTACTCACACACACACACACACACAGAGTCGTATTAAAGCCTTCTATTGATATATCTACTATTCATCTATCTATCTATCTATCTATCTATCCATCTATCAATCTATCTATCTATCTATCTATCTATCTATCTATCTATCTACCTACCTATCTACCTATCTATCTATCTACCTATCTATCTATCTATCTATCTATCTACCTCCAAACTTCGCTGCAGAACTGCTTTGTTCTACCTCCTTATTTCCAACAAAACAGATATAAGGTGACGATTTATCTACCTGTTTATCTTTTTGCCTATAATTATATCTCATTATTGTTCTATCTCATCTTTCCCTTTCTTCTCTAGTCCTCTTCATGAGCAAGTTGGTGGGCCTCCATGAGTACCCCCCCCCCCCCCCCTTTGAGCAATGATAAATGATGCGCGTGCATGCTGCGCCTCATCACCTCCACAACCCCATCTCCCCCGTGATGCAGCAAGACGCGTGGAACGTTCCCCGCACCACTTGGCACGCGAGACGGGTGGATGGGCCGCCCGCTCAGCAGCAAAAAAATCCCCCGAAAACAACCTCTGTAGGGGTAAAGGTACTGAACCAGCTCTCTGGGGTAACCCTAGACTCTGGTTATGTGTTATGGATTAGTATTGAGCTTGTCCTGGGTTAGTTTGTGACGCGGGTCATCGTGACTGACTGCACACCTGCCAACCATAAGCTTTAAAAGCGTATTTCTCCTTATTTCCAGGCATGTTTTGCCTTCAGTTATACTTTTTGACGGCTGGTGGGATTCATTACTGACCAACAAAGATAGGGTACATTGTGCATTTTAGTAGTATATTTTGCGCGTTGCGTGGTGCGCGTGCAGTTTTTGCAAACTTTTTCTACTAGCGCGGTGTGCTTCAAGTGCTCAGACAAACTAAGACTGGATTTTCCACGGATGGCGCGATGTATTTATTTTTAAGGTGACCTTCCTTGTGTTGTTAAAAATTTCGAGATGGATTTCCCTTCGACTAAGTGCGTGTGAAGCTCTAGCGGTTGTGTTCAATACGAATGTTTTGCTTTGGCTGTTAACCACAGAGATAATAAATGACAAGTCAATCACCAACTTGAACCAACGGACAAAGTAAAAAAGTCAACAAAACGTTTTGGCTTTATTGAGCCTCCTTCAGTGCACAAGTACCGAAAGATAGCGGCGTCGTAAAATAAAACTGGCTTCATCCACATTGTGAAAAACTAATGCGTTTTATTGTGAGTGGCGGTTCTAGCCAGTACTGAAAAAGGTAGGGCGTGCGTTTTGTATTGGTTTCGATTAAAAGAAATATAAACAACTTACCGGACGTATAACTTTCTGGGAAATCGTTTTCCATGCTTCAGTCCTGAGCGCATTTCAATCTCCCTGGTCTAGTCGTTCCTCTTCGTTGATTGATGGAGTAGGTTCCTACTGATCACAACCAGATATGCCGCAGCGCTTCTATGTCGGGACATTAGTCAGCTTGGCAGGCTCTAAACAGTATCCAGTGTGTTCGATTTCTTTAGTTCAGATTGTTACTATACTTCGTGTCTGAAAAAGCTGTGCTAAATATTTTTTACATAGTGATGCGTTAAGTCGGAGTTTTTTCAAATAATTATGTGCCGTTGTAGATATTAAAGTACATCTTTTTTTTTAATTTTTTAATACTTACTTTGAAGTAATGGAACGAGGAAAGACAACACAATCTTCAATTCTTGTTAGTGGTGATGGATATGTCTAACTGTGGTACTGCTTACTCGGCAGTTAACGCTGCAAGAATGGCATTTAGGCATTCAAACTTAAGCTTACATTTTCCCCCTCATCCCACCAAAACATTGGTTTTGCTGAAAATTGTTTTAGGTCGAGAGTTCCGAGTTTCATTACGCATTAAAGGCGTTGAACGTTGTGCTATATCAACATCTAAAATTAACAAATTCAGCAACGGCATTATGCGGAAAAATTGAATGCTAATGACTTTCTCTTTTTTTACGCATCGTTAAGGGGTTTTATTACGGCAACCAGACCAGAACAGCTTAATATGTTATACATTTTATACGATTTTCATAGACCGAATGATTCCACCCCTTCTCCCGCAGCTTATTCACCCACCCATTGAGTCTAAAGTTATGTAATCCCCGATCTGTCTTTGTGTAGCACCCTATCATTATTGTGAGACTTTGGTCTCGGGGGTTTGTTAGCTGTTGACGTTGGATATACGGTTCTTACCCACTAACTAATCAGGGAATTAAACCTGAGTATATGGTCTGTAACCAGCTGCGACATCGCAACCTTCACCTTGGCGGGTTAGCATCATTATATAAAGTGTGAAAAAGTAGAGAATCTTTATTGATGAGGGCCGCTAATCTCTTTATGTAATGACAATGTCGAGCCATCTATTATAGTTGTACATTTCAAGTTAATATCTCGCTCATAAATTTCATCAATTAGACTATACATTTACAGTTGCATAAGAATAAGATAATGACGCATCAGCATGTGAATGTCGTATCGGGTTTGTACATCTATTTGTTGCCGCAAAGTCAAAATAGTTGACTTGTTGACACCAATTCCATTCAATCGTGAACACTCGGGGTTTTCACCTCCATCAAAATATAGCCCACTATACTGTCTTGTGCGTTCGAGCTTATGACTGTGGAAAGTGGTACAGCCTGTCCTACTGTCATACACAATTTGATTGCTCAAGTCGATGAATAACATCGTTGTTGTCCATGCGGCATCGGTTATTGCGTGATAGAGAGAGAGAGAGATTGATGAGAGAGAGGAGAGAGAGGCAGAGAGCCAGAGAGAGATGAGGAAAAATAAAAGAAACAGACAGAGAGAGAGAGAGAGAGAGAGAGAGAGAGAGAGAGAGAGAGAGAGAGAGAGAGAGAGAGAGAGAGAGAGAGAGAGAGAGAGAGAGAGAGAGAGAGAGAGAGAGAGAGAGCCAGAGAGAGATGAGGAAAAATAAAAGAAACAGACACTGTCCATACAGACCTGATATGCGAGGCATGTTGCTTTTTTTTTTTTTTTATTGTTTGCGCATAAAAGTGTCCGTCATTGTTAGATTTGGGTCTGGCTTTCTTGGCCCCATGTTGCGGCAACAGGTCCTGCCAGCACCATGGACGGCGGC
>RQTK01000519.1:262719-274831 GCA_003991915.1 Elysia chlorotica
CTCTCTCTCTCTCTCTCTCTCTCTCTCTCTCTCTCTCTCTAATTGTGTTACATTCCATTCCACAACCGTTTTAACCGCCTCCCCTCCCTAAGAGATGTTGTATGCGTTAGAAAACAAAATAAAACCTAATATTGCTTGTTGTTGGACTTGACTTGCAAGGTTCCACCGAGGGACACGGGAAGCGTTAAAAAATCTCCCCTCTCTCCAGACCATCGGAATCTTTCTAATTTGAAACTATTAATTGTTCAGTTTAAATCAAACTTTTAGAAGTCCGACACAGTTTTTGTTTGTAAGTTATTTACGCGGCGATTTAGCTGACCAGCTCTCCTCACGTCTCATTTCGGGATCTGCGGGTTTGTCCTTTGGGTTTGTCCTTTCCAATCACTCCCAGCCATAATGTAGTGGCAATCCGTCCTGGACTAATCACCCCTCCCACGATCAATTGTAATATACAATCTACCTTTCGACGCTCGATAAAATGAAAACATTATATTAGTCAAGCACACGTGCTTATTAGTAGACTGCCTTGCGCTAGTATTATCAACACGCATTAAGTGTTTTGAAGGTTTACATAAGTATAATATGTACATATATTTTCATTTGGATTACACACACTTAGTCACTAGTAATAGTCATCGCGCGTCCCTTTGAATAGGCTGAATATTAATTTATTCCAACTTATTAATTATTCATTAAAACGCGTTAAATGATGACTACTATTTATCTGGAACAACTGTTTGTGTCTAATTTAGACTATTTTATGTATATCAAAAGAATACGGTGGCAGCTTTTCCGCTAATGTAGTTTAGTCTTTTTCTACATCTCTCCACGCGCGCGCGCGCGCGCACACACACACACACACACACACACTCTCACTCTCTCTCTCTCTCTTCTTTTTTTTTTTTGACTGCCAAACTTATGACCTAATTGTGACAATAATATGTAATAGATACACCCTTTAAAGAAAAAAAAAATTATGTTGTCGTCTCTACCACTTGGAGGAATGTCGCATAATTAGTTGATCCTAGATACCTCATGATTAAGGGTTATGATTGTATGTTACGAGTGTACCTGCAATGGACTGAATATTCCAAGCAACTTCAATAAAAAAAAAATCACTTTCCAAATTATCTATCTATCCGATAATATTCCTGCTACTTGCTAACACATTTTCGAATTAGGCTATCGGACTGAATTTAGTTCAGTTTATCATTCTAGTCATCGGACCTATTTTTAATGACGTGGCTGTCTATCTTTGACAAGCCTCAAAATGTATTTAAGTACGTCATAATATTGATGGGCAGCCCCACATGCACTTTCAGCCTAACGCTACCCAACTGAAAGTATTGTATTTCTAAAATATAATGTGTAAACTTAAGTTCACGTTGAAGATGAGAACAGATCTGGAAGCACTTGAAATGATCTTGGTTTACTTCTTTCATCTTTTAAAATAATACCGAAATAAAATATCTTGCCGGACTCTCTGTCTCTCTTTCTGTCTGTCTGTCTCTCTCTCTCTCTCTCTCTCTCTCTCTCTCTCTCTCTCTCTCTCTCTCTCTCTTTCTCTCTCTCTTCCCTCTGTCCCCTTTTTCAAGGTCGTTGCCCCTCTAACTGCAGTGTCAAAATACGGAAACCGCCACAGGCGACCAGGACTGGTACGTTAATCACCCCCGGTATAGGACGGTAACGCAGCGACACGCAACAGAGCATCACCAAATGACCACCATAATCCCAGCACCAATGCGACTGTGGTACTGACTGTAAGCTCCTAGGTAAGCTTGACATCGTTACGTTATCGTGTCGCCGGATTAGAAACCTGGATTCACACCCTGGCTCGTTGTCTAGTTCAAAATTAATAATGGTCAGCTTTACGTCACATTGCTGCGACAGTGGTCTATATCATTTGATGCATTTTGAGATTAAAAAGCAAAACAAAACCAAACAAAGAACTCGTAAACCTGACTGGAACCCAAGCTGAAACCACGGGATTTGATATTAATGACTATGGAGGGTTTAGCTTTTTTCATTTTTCTTATTTTTTTCGTCCTCCCTTACTATGATGTACCATGTGAGCAGTAGGGCAGTTGAAAAAAAAGCTACCATAGGTACTCCGATCCAAAATTTGGTCTTTAATTTGACTGAGGCAGTTTTATCGTTTTTATCGTAACAGTGTGTCTACGATGCACCTTGCACCGTAGCAAGACCTCGACCGGGCCTACAGGTTATCAGTAATAGTCGTGACCTAATAGCTTTCAGTTTCAGAGCCATTGTCCGATAGATGATCTAAGAGGGTTAGTGTTACAGCAGGCTGGTGCATTGAACGTCTGACGCTGCGCTGTCGATACATTGGGATTATAGATAGTTCTGCTGATAGGAGATTCTGATCTAGACGTGTCATGTACTGTACAGTGTATACTGAGTGTAGTGTGTTTGTGTGTGTGTGAGATGTAGATGTGTCACAATCACTAACGTGCCCATGCGTGTTCTGACTCATAGTAGTTTAAATGCCGTGTTTCACTTTAGTTATAACCTAGGAATGTGAGAAGGTATAACTGTGAAAGAGTCGATATAGGTGTATGTAGAGTTTATCATTTCAGTTGCCATTTTGGATTTTTCTTTACTACATAATTTTTATTCTGCCAGTTGTGAATATTTGTGTATTTATAAAAAGAAAGTAGTGTTATATGGGATAGCTTTCTTTACATTTAATTTCAGCTGTTTTTGAAGTAAAAGTCTAATTCGTGTGAACTTAATGATTTAAATACTCAGTGTACATTCATATCCATGGTAAGTGCGTCAGCCTTGCGACATGACATTGTGCGCCTTCTTAATATTTAAAATCCATTATGTTAAAAAAAAAAAACACAACGTTGTTGGCAAACACACAGCCAACAAGAGGCTCTTTGTATATAAGTTAGTTCACTCGTCAGCTGTTTTGATTGAAAGAAAATTGACTAGATAAAATCAAATTGTAATATTCAGCCTATATACGTAATAAAAGTCTTTTTCTTCAAATTAATTAGAATTCCTCGGCCAGCGGATACATTTTTAATTTGTAGATTGGCTACCGTAGCGTACGTGTGCCGTTTAAAGTAAAACGTTACGGAATGCGATCCCCTGTCTTAGACTACTCAGTTCGCAAGGCAAATGTGATGTTACTGTGTAACTAACGTGTGAGAAATTTAGAAATAAGAATTGTACCTCGTCAATCAATTTATTTATCCACTCTCAAAACCTTTCTCTTCTCAGTTCTCTCGTTTACACACATTCACACTTTCTCCTACCCTGTCTTTCTCTTTATCTCTCTCTCTCTCTCTCTCTCTCTCTATCTATCTATCTCCCTTTCCTCATCCGAATAATCTCTGTCGCCCTTAAGTCTGTTGTTCCGCCCCGTCCTTCACCTTGCTGGAGCCTCAGCACATCTTTTATACATTTTTTTCCCTGGTCCACTTCCTGAACATCTGTGTGCATGCTGTAGCGCTTAGCTCCGGGCAGTCCTTTGACTTCAAGTTGTTACTTCATCTACGTAAGTACGTTCCTCCTGTCTTGCTATACGTTGCCGGAAAGCACAAGAATAGTACCTCGGGCGGAACTGCCGGATAATGTGCCATATTATTCAAATACGGAAATATTCCTCTTAAACTTGAGGTTCGGGTTAATGGCTTCGCCTAATATCAGATACAGCAAGCAGAGGTGGCCTATTGCGGATCTCCAATTGCGGATCTCCAATTGCCGTGTTCGAACGGATGGCTCTAAGAACTGCAGCAATGCATGACTGTATCTTGTTCCTATTTCGAATAGAAACCAGTTGCCCAATTTACTACCACATCTGTTCCCTCTTTCGCTGTTTTAAACGCATGTCTCATTAGAGATAGGCTAATTGTGTCACATAAGTTAAAGCAACATCGAGATTGCCGATAAGCCCGACACAGGCATGTTATAAACATATGTATGTCATTTGAGAGATGCAATGAAATTTAATCATTGTTATGGAAAAATGGAGAGAGGAGATTAATTTCATAGTTTGGCCAATTTGCTGACATGATCCAATTACTTTTTGTAAGTGAAGCTAGAAAGCTAGGCAAACGTGATAATGTACACGTATTACGTTGTAATTACAATCGGTTGTAATACTTAAAAGGTAGTCCAACCATAAAAAAAGGTATAAGCAGCATGACTGTGGTTTGTCCAACGTCAGTAAAATAGTCAATTATCAGGCTTGCCCTATTGAGGGGCCTTTACCAAACCGAGCCGTAAGGCTATCTACTCGCTGTGCTACTACTCACTGATCAGTTGGACGGTAAGGTGAGTGAAGTTACCTCTACCTGGGGACTAGTCCTGGTGCAGCGGCTCTCCGTACAGGCACACACCTGGGAGAGATGGAGAGATGCTCAGGCCAGGAGAGGAGGAGAACGGTGCCCAGGGCTAAGCACGTCTTGAATTTTGCATGCTCTGCATGCTGAGGAGCAAAGGAATCGTCTTAGAGGATTCCATTCAAACGGGTCCCCGTTGGTTCTAAAGGCAGTGGCAGTCATAGATGTATATAAATAGCAGTAATATATCTATTGTGGCAACTCACACGTGGATACATGTACCATTCTTTAGTCAACACCATGAAAGCCCGCATGGAAGTCCCGTTGTTGTTACGACCTTCTGGGCCTTGCGTGCTCAGCTGGACTTGACTTGAGTTTTCGTTAAAGAGAAAAGAAAGTTTGGGGAGAGAAATGTTTTCTTCTTGAAAAAAACTGTGTATACCTGGCAGCTTCCGGTCCTAAGCTCGCCGGTGCTCTAGCTCATCATTACCTGTCATTTTCACACGGTTTTCTTCCTCCTTCGTTTCTACGCAGCCCTGAAGCTATTGGGGTCTCTCAGTTGAACCAAATCTATTTGCCTTTCACTATACATTTATTAATGTAATCCCTTACATTGGTTCAAATGTAAGTAAACAGCCTAAATAATATGTATCTCCCTAATAAAATAAAAATTCATGTATCGCCGTTGTCAGTTTCTATGTCGGATGATGTGATATTATATAGTGTATCTTTTTATTCCTTTCGCCTTGTCACTCTTATATTCGAGTCTTCTCTTTTTAAATCTGCCTCACGCGTCCGTACCAATACACTCATTCCTTTATACAGCGAATTGTTCCTTATCACCTTGCCAATAAACTGTTCAGGTTTTGTTTTATTTTTGAAAAGGTGGAAAACCAAGAAAATGCCATTTCTAACCTTTTCAATGTAAGCATCGCGCGGGGAGTTAACACGGAGAGTGAAACATGCTTCTGATTGTGTGTGTGTGTGTGTGTGTGAGAGAGAGAGAGAGAGAGAGAGAGAGAGAGAGAGAGAGAGAGAGAGAGAGAGAGAGAGTGGATGTTCGAATCAAGTATTGAGTAAAAATCACTAGCATCGTGCTATAATTAGCCCATTTATAATGTGATAAAATCATGTACGTTTAGTTAAACCCCACATCCTATATCTCGCCCTCCTTCATCCGGCCTAATATTCCTCCTCTTCAACTGGCCATAGACTTGACTTGCAAGGTTCCCTCGAGTGACACGGAAAGCGTTAAAAAATTTTCCCTCTCTACAGAGCATCGGAGTATTTCTCATTTGAAATTATTAATTGTTCAGTTAAAATCAAACTTTTTAAGAGGTCAGACAGTTTCTGTTTGTACGTTATTTACGCGGCGATGTAGCTGACCTGCTACGCTCACGTCTTAATTCGGGATCTGCGGGTTTGTCCTTTGAGTTTGTCCTTTCCAATCACTCCCAGCCATAACGGAGTGGTGATCCGCCATCGACTAATCAGTATGCCTGGGGCCCACCTTATCACTGTCAGCTCCTCCTGAAATGAGATTCTCCGGGAGACGGGAGGGTCCATGGTACCGGGAGAATGGGAAGGATCATTATGTATTCCATGTCATCGCCAAGGCTTAAGGACTGGCCAAAGCCGGGTCTATCCGTGCCTGCCTCCAGTGTGTGAGCACAGGATCAAGTTTGTGGACCGGGGGCCATGCTGGGAGCTGCTGCCAATAGTGTTAGAGTAAGACTGAGAGAAAGATGGATTTAGAGATTTACAGAATGAAATAAGAGAATGGAGAGTGGAAGAGAGAGAGAGAGAGAGAGAGAGAAGATAGGGAGAAAGAAAGAGAGGAGAGAGAGTTGAAACTAGAGAAATAGGGAGAGAGAGAGGAGAGAGAGAAACGGAGAGAGATATAGAGAAAGAGGGAGAGAGAGAGACTTGCCCACCCATACGAGGCTGTTACTCATCAATACGAGGCTACATCCAAGACGGATAGGTACCCGTTAGGCATAATCACTCACTTTATAAGCAGCAGCAGCGGTAGTCGGAAGTTAGATTGTGTCGACTCGCTCTTATATTCTAGTTGCTTATTGTGTTATTCAGTTAAGCCCTCGCGATCCTTTTCCGTTTTTCCATCTTATTCACGGAACATAAAATAACGTCTATAGCACGTTCTTGGATTGTTATTATGGAGGAGTAACATGCTTAACCTCTTGAATGTCCCTGACTGTTCTAATTTAATCACTTCTGGGATGCATTATTGTTCTATTCCATGCTAGCTCTCGATGCAAGTCAATCTTTATACCTCTAGATTAATTTTTGTGTGTCTAATAATGCATATCACTTGACAAAATAGCCAATTGCAATTCAGTTAGCAAGTTGTAAGTGATCTCTGAAGCCAGAACCGAAGGAAAATTATTGACCAAAGAGGGCATTCTAACAGTCTATGTGTGTCCTCTTTTAGAGCAGTGATTAGGAGTTGTTTTTGTCTATGTAGAGCCTTGATCAGCTGTTTTTTGTCTGTGTATATTCTTTTTCATAATTGAAAAAAAAAAAACAGGTTTAAACTTCATCATTTTACACGGGCAGAATTGCTTCATTCTTTTTCTAAGTTTAGGCTGCATTCGCAAATCATTTACGTTGCTCTTATTCGAGTTTATAAATAGACCGATGGTGTACCGGGCAGTAAACCAACGTTGTGTGCTGTGTTCGATGAATGCAATTCAGCACAAGAAGATAAATGGCTAATTTAGTAGAATACTAATCTATAGGCTAAGATTTAATAAATATTATTAAATTGGATGATACGATTGAGTAATGTACTAAAGTTTTGGATTATTAGATCTAATAAAATTATGTAGGATGATAAGGAAAGTGCTGAATTAGTTTAATCTTCCTTTAAGCAAAATCTCCCTGAAGGTTGGTTTTCCCCATAGATTGTTTGTGTATGTGTATTCGCTTCTAGAACCAACTTGGTGGAATATTATGATTGTGTGTTTTGAGAAAGTTGACCTTTTTTTTTTACGCGCATTGTAGAGAGCATGGAAAAATTAGTGTGCGAAGGCAGTGGAGAATTAAGTTTCTTATTTTCTTTTACCCATCTTTCTTTCACTGATTGCCCAAAGGATACACTTTAGAAATCTATTGGTTTGAGAGATTCGTCAAGTGTTTAGCACTTAAGTTCCCTAAGTTTCTCTGAGACTGAATTTAATCTTTGGGCTTTACAGGCGAACAGTACTAGGCTGTCATATCACCTGGTTACCTTTTTTCACCTGCGCATACAAACATGATAAAAGAGCATCTGTTCGGATGAGATTGTTTCACGAGTGCCTTTTCTTATATTTGAATGAAGTATTTTGAAAAGTTTGGGGAAAAATCCTCTTTATATTGCATTCCTTTTTTTCTCCTTCAGAAACACGCCTTTGAACTTTTTGGTTTGTTACATCGGGATACTGAAATGCGTAAATTTCCTTTACCAAATTTTACGTGAACGACATTATAATCACGAAATTCTAGTAAACGTTTTGTTTGAAGATAGTTAAAGAAGAGGGAAATTTTAGCGTCTGCTATCCGAAACCACCTGTTTGAAATGAATACCAACGTAGCTTTGCGACCTATACACTTGCGTTTCGTAGTTTTACACCTTGGCATCGCTGGTTGCCAGGGAGAGCGGGGAGTCTTTTAGCTTATCTGTGGGAATGCAATTAATGAGCTGCTCTTGTTTACATAGTCATGGCGGCTTCTTCTCCAGCCTTTTTTGTTGATGTTGTCTTTTTCTTGCTTCTTTTTCTCTGCCTTTGTCTGAAAAACATCATGTTGCGGGTTTTGCTCTATAAACATTAAGCAGAGCGTTGCTGTCTCTTTAATTCTCATTGTCTCTCTTTACAGCTTTCCCATTGTGATTGCATTTTTCTTTGTTTTCCACCTTTCTTCCTTTTTTATTGTATAATACCCCCGCCTTGGTCGTAAAAAAGGTGCATGTGCTCCACGTCTTCATGTGTTTGCCAAAGTTTGTAGCCTGTAAAATAGTTAATATGTTTCACTTTCTACACAAAGATGCTTTTTTTGTTGTGTGTCTTAAGCTTTTTGGGATGCCAGAATGATGAGTGGCACGCTCGCGATTTTAACTGTGGCTCTCTGTTACAGATCTTAGCAGAGATAGGAAAGTATCAGACATCTTTCTGCTTGCTGGGATTAGTTTAGTGGAACGCTGGATTAACGAGCAGAAGGTCTGAGGTTCGATTCTAAGCAGGCATCCTGTATTCGTTTGTGCGTTTGTGTGCGGGGGGGGGGGGGGGTTGCCTCCAGTGATTCAAGTGGGGAATGTAGAGTATTAATAATAATGATAACAACAACATTAAGCGATGACTTATAGAGCGCCATATCCAATCAACTCAGCTCATGGCGCTTCAATACATTAAGTAGCATTTTTTATAAAACAAAAAGCACTCACTCATACATAACATGGTTTTAGTTTGCACAGTTAAGTAAGCTAGGTGGTGAAACTTAAGCTTTTTAACATCACTTTACATGACGCTTATCAATACGTGTCTAAAAACTGTTATGGTTGACTAGTCCATACTTTTTTCACGCGACATGTTTTCATGTTATTATAATCTTAATTAAATGGCAACATAAGGTGTAAGTCATGAGTTATAGATTCCCAATGTGACACCTGTCGCACTCACTCCGACACTAGCGCTTTATCAGGGAGAACCTATGTATTCACCAGTGCAACAGTCCTGTCCTCACTCAGTCATTGTGTCTGAGATCAAAGCAGAGCGTTTCTCGGCTGTGTTGCCGCGCTGTCTGCTTGCTGATCTACATGCAGATCATGGGCTAACTGTTTCCCACCTGTCTTGAGTCTGGTCAGTGGTTGTGACCGCGAGGTCCAATTATTCATCCCGACAGTTTCCAGGGTCATGTTCTGGAGTTGTGGCCCATTGACCGCGAGTTAGAGGTCAGTGAAGTCCGAGCCGCACCGTTGTGTGCCATGATGGAGGCCAACGTAATGAGATGCAATATGAAACCACTGGAAACCCGTATTGTCCCGCTGTGGACACACTGACCGCGAAGTAGATAGGGGTCAAGCATAGACATATAACTCTATGGGGTCAAGCAGTCACGGTCTTAGCCACGCTGTTGTGTGACATGCTAGAAGCCAATGTGCAATGAGATGCAACATGAAACCAGTGAAATCCTTTAGTATCCCACTGTGGACACTCAGAGAACTTGACCGCCCGTACAACCCTGTCACTGTACGGAATCCGTCGTCGACTAATTATTCAGGCCAAAAAAAAATTAATGTTACATTTCAATAACCCACGGTCCGTAACCCTGTCTGGGCGTTTGCCAGTAGGATAACATTTAAGAGTCGTAATTGATTTTCGCAAGTCGTGATTGATGTCTAAGAGAGAGAGAGAGAC
Source organism: Elysia chlorotica (assembly GCA_003991915.1). Lineage (NCBI taxonomy): Eukaryota > Metazoa > Mollusca > Gastropoda > Plakobranchidae > Elysia > Elysia chlorotica. The sequence continues at coordinate 272,447 of RQTK01000519.1, forward strand.
ATTTAAGAGTCGTAATTGATTTTCGCAAGTCGTCATTGATGTCTAAGAGAGAGGGGGGAAAAAAAAGGGGGGGGGTGATATTGTTATACGTTTGGAATTCGAAATTTCAATAGCATAAGAATAACTTACAACCAATTTTTCATCTGATTAAATAATATTGTATTAGTTCTATAACATGATTGTGTCCACGTCAATGAAAAGTGCACGCGCAATGTTCACTTCTATTGATTGTTTATTTTAGTATTTATGTTAGCGGTTCATAGCCTTAAGCATACCCCCTTGTGTATAGATGATGACATTGTTGGTAACTTCTGTAGGTAAGGTTCTGTTAATCTATACCATAGCACCAAGCACCAACTGTGGCCTCTCCTTCCCTGGGGGCTAGGGAAACAAAAGCCTCTTAAAGAACTGACGAACATGAGCTTCAGACAAGAGCTTGTTTTTAGAGTGCCAATTCCCTGTCTGCTGTGGAGGAAAGGCTCCAGTTGTAGGTCAAACAATCAAGCGTGGCCTGAATCAACGCCTGCTTGTGTTGTTGTTAGGGTCCCGGTGTCGACATCTCAACGATGTACAGGCTTCACACTCACAGGAGATCTCGCTCATTCGACCTACATAATTTTTTATTTTCTTGTCCGTTTTTGTTTTATTTTGTTCGTAGGTTTTTGTTTGTTTGTTTGTGGAGGGGTTTTTGTTTGTTATTTACATTGAAAGAATGTACCTAATACTGCGCTGATATCCCTGCCTTCTCTGGACTATATAACACGCGCTTTTCCCCATCCATTTCTTTCTCCCCCTACCTTCGTCTTCATCTACCTCATCTCTCTTGCCTCCCTACCCCCCTTCCCCTGTCATTTTTGTCATTTTCTCTCTCTCTCTCTCTCTCTGTCCTCTCTCTCTCTCTCTCTCTCTCTCTCTCTCTCTCTCTCTCTCTCTCTCTCTCTCTCTCTCTCTCTCTCTCTCGTCGTTAAGAAACATGCTTTTTTTTTAAAGTTTCACTTAACACAGATTCTCGCGTGGAAAAGGAACGATTATTGCCTGTCAGGAAAATGAAAAGTCGTATTATTGTGCCAATAATCAAGATTGTATTCCTATAACATTTTGTGTGTTTGTGTACAACCCGACATTCACTATCGGTGCCATCAACACGATTATTCTAGGTTCAGCTTGAATTTGATCCAAGGTGTATCTATAGAACTGGTGATTTGTAGGTCTATACCAGCATATCGACTTAGCTTGGCTTAATCTTGTTTTCGGAAAGTCTATGAGGGGGTGACTAAACCAGTTGACCACCCTTCCCTCCCACCATCATAGACTCGTCTGCTGGCCCACCACTCCAAGGGCGATGGAAGGATTTGGGCCAGTTTCCTGACCAGTCACTCACTTTACTCACTCGTCCACTGGTCGAGCGAGATGAGATTGGAGATGAGAGCGATAGGCCACGAGCAGAGGCGGTGGTTGCTGGAAATATTGCACATTCGCTACGCCAAGTTGATAGTGTGTCTACCTGAAGGGTAAAAAGGAACCTTATAGATAGTTCTGGAAATCTTGTTGCGTGTAAAAGATAGAGGAAGATGTATTTGCCTTTGGTAACTTCAGCGGAGAAAGGTGTTATGATCAGACAAATTGTGGAACTTGGCAATGAAGAGAGAGAGAGAGAGAGACAATGGAGAGAGAGAGAGAGAGAGAGAGAGAGAGAGAGAGAGAGAGAGAGAGACAAGCAAATACAGAGAGAGAGACAGAAACAGAGAGATAGAGAGAGTGTGTTTTGGCTGCCGATGGATGTTGTAGAGGTCATGCCCTCTTCTTTCAGTTTGCCTTTGTCACTTCGTCCTTTACTTTGTTTATTTTAATTCCTATTTCCTTATTCTGAATCTTTTCATCTTTACTGGGAGAGAAGAGGGAAAAGGTAAATGAAAGAATATTTTTTTCTTAAAAGTAATGGAGCGTTTTACTTCCATTCCCACCTGATCGAATCCCATACTTGGCAACTCTCACTGACTACTTGGCGCGGCTTTTTATTGACTTGAAATAACGAGATGTTCGAGAAAGAAGAGACGTTATTTTTTTCCTTAAAAAAAAAACAAAAAAAAAACATGTACATGTATCGCATTTGGCACCGTGGCAGGCGCTTCTTTTTCTAATCGTACCGAACTGGAATGTTGCTTGTGTTTTGGGGAGGATGCATTGGGTGTAGAGAGCGAGACACAGACAGATTAGACTAAGAGTTGGATACACTGATCTATCATCTACCTGAACCGAAAAGATCACGGGGATCTTTGATCAGAGAAAGTAAAACCTCTCCCAAGTCTTCAGAAAGATAATATTGCAATTTTATTTTTATAATGATAATAATAATAATAATAATAATAATAATAATAATAATAA
>RQTK01000519.1:284412-351843 GCA_003991915.1 Elysia chlorotica
TCTCTCTCTTGTTAGTTTTGGTTCAATCGAAAGAGGGCGGCGGAGTGAAAGAGAGAGAGAGAGACAAACATACAGAGACTGAGGAAAGTGGGGGGAAAACGAGGTACCCTTATGGTTAAGGGAGGTGTGTGAGAAGAAGAGGACAGGTTAGTATAGTCCGAACGGAATGGAGATGTACAGTGAGCGTATTTTTTATTTTTTTTTTATTTACATGTATTTAGAAAGCCGTGCGTCAAGGTTATTTTATCTAATAATATCATTAAGGTAGATCTAATTCTGGACCGTTTACACCCTCAGCCCTTTTTTTTCTTCTCCTTTTCCTTTAAATATCTTTCAGGATCTCATACCGAGAAATCCATCTTTTCCCCCTTAAACAAAGTGTCTTTGAGTCGGATACATCATTACAGTACATGTACCTAGAGAAGTATATGCTTCGATGTGGTCCAAGTTCATGCATTTTTCTCTGGTATCTTCTGCACGAGCACTATAGGAAATGTGACTTCACCACAAGTTATATCACTTTGGTGGAAGACTTTCGTTCTATTGAACCACAAGTATTTTGAAGACGTAAATTAAACTAGCACTGCTATTTTTGTAAACATTATAATACTTGTGTTTACCGTGTAATTTTACCGCTGTTTATGATTTGGATTTTCTCTGTTATGCATTATATTCATAATTGGCGCTGTTACTTGATAATGAAAGAAGAATCTAAGGATTTTAGTCTTCCACTGCGTGATATAACTATTTGTTAAAATTACATAGGTTATACATGCAGAATCTCTAGTCCCGTGCTGTGTTGCTGCTGTCTGTTGGTCTGTTGGTCCGCTGACTCCGCTCCCAAAACGTGTACACCGAGTTAGAAACAAAGAGGGCCTCTACCTCTGTCTAGAGTCACTTTCACGGTTTCTCTCTTTGGTTTTGAAACTGGAGCATGTAGATCTAGAAGAGAAGGATGTTGAGTATACAGTGCAAACATGCCAAACACCATCAGACTGAGAGCTGAGAAGTTCTAGATCTAGGTCTAGGTGTAGCAGCATCTGAGGGATTCCGCCGTCGTCAGGACAGAGACTTGATTAGAATCCAGACCCGATCATGCCTGCTAGGCATCTTTTAACGCCGCCCTTAGAGAAAGACGGGAGATCGAGAGAGCTGATGGACATCATAGTGGAAAAAAAAAGATAAAAAGTCAGAGAGGATGAGTAAGGTGTAAAGAAAGAAGTTATAACTGGGAGGCAGGTAAAGCAAATGGAAATGGAAATTAGGGAGAGAAGAGATGATTCGATGGAAAGTGTCAAAATGTACAAAGTAGAGAGATAGACTTGTAGATAGAAAAAAGGGGTGTACAAATAAACGCTTTGTGTATGTGCTTTGTTTTTTTGTTTTATTATTATTATTATTATTATTATTATTATAAAGGAGAGGTGTATATATAAAATCTTTTTGTATATGCTTTGTGTTTTGTTTTTGTTTCTAAGGAAAATAAAAAGTTAAAGAAAAAGATGCATCGACGGGAAGAGCATACTTTATAGTCGAAGGTAGAACTAAAGATACATTGTGTAGCACAGCGTAAAAGATCTCGGGCCAGTTAGAGTGAAATTTATTACAAATTTTATACGTGTATGAGGCTATGAGTTAGCGCAGCATGAACTCCCCTGCTGTGTGTCCATGTCACTTACCACCAGGTAGAAGCAGGTCACTGGGATCACGAGGGGCCAGGGAGTCGCGCAACACGGTGGAGGGATGTTCTAGGTAACCACTAACTAGCTACTCTGTCTCTGCTGTCTGATTCGCGAGCACAACATCGCCATTAGTCCATCGCCAGTTCGGAATTTCCTCAATGTTTGTTCACATTGAGAGAGGGAGGGAGAGAGAGAGAGAGAGAGAGAGAGAGAGAGAGAGAGAGAGAGAGAGAGAGAGAGAGAGAGAGAGACAGAGAGGGGCGAGAGAGAGAGAGAGAGATAGAGAGAGAGAGACGTGTATAAAGAGCAGAAAAATGAAAAGAAAACTGTGTTTAAGAGAGACGGGTGGTGTATGTGTGATAGGCTAGCGGTGCATCTCATTCTCCTTCAATTTCTTTTCCCTTTTAAAACTCTTCTTTCCATTCCCCTGACTTGCTCTTCTTCCTACAATATAGCCGTTACCGTGCTGACGTGCCGTAAAAACAAACTCACTCTGCTCTTCTTCCTTCTTCTCTAACTTCGATTTTTTTCATTGCCCTCCAGCGTTATACCCATTACCGCTCTTCATTAGAGATGCTGCCGGTATTATGCCAATACAGTAAAATTTATTATGATTGTATTTTTTTAAAGTTACCCACAGAATAGATATGGGTCACCCACCACCTTTTGTTGCTTTTAAAAAATCCGTTCACAGACCTGGTTTGCTCCTAGCTAAAGAAGTCGTTCTAGTTTCTAACAACTTCTTGGACTGCATTGGCATCTTTCCATTTTTTAGCAGAAGTCATTAGTAACAAGAAGGTGTTGCTTTGTTTTTATTGTCTGTGTTTTTTTCCTTTGTTGACATGCCATGAGGTTGTACTCTGAAGCTAACGATTTGCACTGGCTGTCGGCTTTTCTCTTTGAAATCTCTTTTAAAGCACACGAAGAGGCTTCAAATGGTATTAAAATATGCTTTTTTCTTTCTTCTTTTTTTTTCTTCTTTTTTTTTTCTTTCTTATAAATCACTGTAAAACTATCTCTCTGTGTGTCTCTGTCTGTCTGCCTCCCCCATCTTGTTACCTACCTCCTTTCTCCTTTAATTCTTTCTCTGTCTCTGTCTCTGTCTCCGTCTGTCTGTCTGTCTGTCTCTCTCTCTCTCTCTCTCTCTCTCTCTCTGTCTTTCTCTCTCTCTCTCTCTGTCTTTCTCTCTCTCTCTTTCTTTCTCTCTCTCTCTTTTCATCAATCTATCACTGTCTTTTTTCTCTCTTGTTTCCATCTATTCCTCTCTCCATATCTTCCTTTTCATATACATGTATCGCTTAACCTCCGTACCCTTGGATAATTCTCAACGGTTCACAGATACTCTTACCTGTCTTTTTCTTCCTTCCTTTCTTTCTTTGTGAGGTCAACTCAGAGTTTTCCATGCCAAAACAAATACTGGTACACGTACTGACCACTGGGCTAGTTTGCTTGGATTTAATTAAGACCCTAACAGACCCTTCACCCCGCGCTGCTCCTCTTTGGCTACCAGCTTCTGAGTTTAAGCAGTAGGTTACAGCCACAGTCTTTCCATCTCTTTGTTTTTCTCTATTCGACTCGCTCACTAACACTTTCTAACACTTAACCTGCTGGGCCCCAATCTTCTTATCCTCTTTTTCTTTATCTATTTCTCTTCTACTTCCCCATGATTGTCTTCCTTCTTCTTTCTCACCTTGCAGTTCTCTCGCCCACAATGCCCGCCACAATTAGCATTAGGAGACCAAACAGACCAAACATTGTCCACAATTAGCATTAGGAGACCAAACAATGCGCCGCGAGTTTTTCACCTTTGCGTGGTAGTACCACAGTACATGTATCAGCAGTGGGGAGGCGTCTGTTTCTGAGGCTCACGCCATTACATCATAGCTTATACCTTAGTTCACCTGTACAGTGTACAATCTCAAGCCCAACGGTTCTAGATTATTGCTGTGGTCTTAAAATATTGCGCATGTCAGCTATAATGTAGAGCGTTGAGTTATTGTTGTGGTTGGTGTAGTTATTGTTATTGTAGTTGTTGTTATTATTTTATTGCTGTTGTTATTATTGTAATTATTGTTGTTTTTATTATTATTATTATTATTATTATTATCATCTACTACTACAACAACAAATGTATTACTGTTATTATTTGGATGTGTATATTGTTGTTGTTATTAATTACTATTCCGTTTATTTTCCCCGTAGTATTTTCTTTGACTGGCTTGTAACATTATGCATAAGAAAATTTACTCTATCACTAAACTTTCGGTTCTCTCAAAAGTTGATTTGCGCAAGTGACATTTTCCCTTTTTGTTGCTCAAAAAGAGATTATTAGTAGTAATCACATCGTACTGAGGTATTTTTCGACCTATAACCAACCAACCTTTATTGCTTATTTTTTTCCTTCAAGTATTATACAAATGTGTATTTAAAAAAAAAATGTTAAAGTATCTGGTATAATTGGAACTGGGCTACCCCCAACCCCAGGAGGTGCCCATATTATTTCTGTTGTCTTCTATATGCCCCATAATAGTGAAGTGCTGAGAATTATTCTACATAATTCTAAAGCCCTTTTCTGTCATATCAGTCTGTTTATTTTCCCCGTTTACTTCACTTACTTCCTATTTCATTGTGCACCATATACATTTTTCCAGCCATCAAATACTTTTAATTTTTAACGACATGGTTTCCCACTTCCGTTATTGCCAAGGCATTAATTTTGTTTCGCCATTTTCATTCTATCAATGAATTAGTTTGCCACTCCTATGATTGCCGATGGACTTGTTTTCCACTTTTATAATAATCGTTTATGAGCTTGTCTCTCCCACTTTGATACAGTTTTTTGTTGTTCTTTCTTTATGAACGTTTATATTATCTTTTATCATCAACCTTTCGACCACTTCCATAATATTTGTCGTCCACATCCATAACTGTTGCTGACCATGTCTCTCTTACCGTAATATTTGTCAATGAATTTGTCTCTCACACTTCCATAATTGATACTTACCGTTCACCTCCCACCCACTTCCCCAGCCTGCCAGTACACGTGTCACCAGCACTGCGTTCCGGCCGTGAACCTTAACTGCAAGTCCATCCAGGATGACGGCGCTGCCGTGGTATCCCCAGTGGCCCCGCCCAGCGCGGCCTCCCCTCTGCCCGGGCACCATGCTCGCCAGGACTCGGCCCCGCCCCCCTCAGCCTTCCAGCCGCGGGGCCGCCTGGAGCCGTCTCGCTCCCTGGGCCAGATCACGGCGAGGCCCGGCTCCGCCGCCAGACTGCTGCCCGGGGAGGGCGGGGCTGACGTGCTGGCTCCGCCCTCAACACAGCAGCAGCCACACCCCCTGCAGCAGGAGGGCGTGGTCGGGCAGGGGCAGGCGGTCGCGGCCGTCAAGCGCCAGCAAAAACACTTATCTCGCTCTGCCAGCGACGGTTTCGTCACGGTGCCGGCCGCGGCCCGCCCAACTCTTCACCGCCACAGCAGGCGAGCCCCAGCAGGCAGCAGCACCAACATATCCTGGCACCGTCACCATCGTCGCCCTCCTCCCAGAGGTCTGTGTCGCCACGGAGACGCCAGTCTGAACCATGCTCAAGTCCCGCCCCTCGGCGCCCAGACACGCCCCCTCCCCCGCCCGGTACAGTGCCGCTCAACCCTCTAGACCACGCCCCCTCCCCGCTCCGGGAGGACGTAGGCAGTGAGGGACCGCCAAGGGGTCGTGTTGATGGGGAGACAACTACAGAGGCAGCTACGGTAAGAGTTCACAATACAGTTTCCATAGTTATTGTACCGTATTACAATGTAATTAATTTGCTGCAAGAGGATCTGCGTGAATTTGAATCGCTGAAGGTCTTTCTCGTTGTCACAATGAATTCTGGAAATATATTTCTATGCAATGCAAAATTCATGTTGATTACTGGGTGTATTTTGTAAAGAAGAACTGAAAAAGTAGTTATATGCAATAAATAAAAAACAAACATAATAATTATATTGTACCTATCACCATGACTGTAGAAGATAAATGGACTTTATGGACGACTCAGCTATACACTTGATTGGTTTTAAGACTTCATATTATGTCTGTATTAGGGGAAAACAGTAAAGGGCTTGAGATAACTTTATTATAATACAATCTATTAGTGCATAGCAAACATCACAGCAGTCTTCAAACCCTTGCATCACTCCTTGAGTGAGCTATGTTTTATCTACTGTGTCAAAGCCAATATAGCCTGAAACATTTTTTTACAAGTGGAAAGCCATTGAACTGGTCTTACGCAACATGCACCTACATTTCCTACACCAATGTCTGACAGGCTTTAACTCTGGGCACTCTAGCCCTACAGGTACTTCTGATAAGTTTAGCAGCTTATTTAAACTGACTCAAAATTTACAATTGAGAACTTGTAAAGATAGTTTTACACAATTATGCAAATTTTGTGGGCAGTTGAGGTCTCAAACTTTGAAAAAAGAATCAAAAGATTAAGCACTAGCAGTGAAGCAAACCATGGTCCCTGATTTTACTTGTGGAATTTTCCCTACCAGGAAAAGGACGAGACTGACAGTGGCTACAGGTCAGGCACTATACCAGACGACAAACTTCCCAAAGTTCCGAGCCAGGCAACGTTGGACAGGCAGGAGCTCAAGAGGAAGATCACCAAGTACAACCACTTCGTGCCAGCAGCCAGTTTCGAAATAGTGAGTGCATGCGCAACGTCAAGTATCCAATTGTTTTATTTGGTTTAGTGAATTGGGTTTTTAGTGTCCATTGTCAGCTACTAGGCTCTATAGTTGATGGGCCCCAACACCGAAGTCTGACAATGTTACATGTTGCCAAACTGAAACTAAGCAGGGTATTGAGACGTTTTTGTGTTTGTCCATCAGATAATTATGCTGAGGCTTAGTTTAGCTGATGGTAAACTGTCAGGTTTTGTTTGGCTAGTAAATATAAGGAAGCTTAGTCTAGTTAATAGCAATCATTTCTAAAACTTATTGCCTTAGCTCAGTGCAATCTGAGCCAAGTTTTTGCAGAAAATGGAATACTGTAGATTGAAGCAGAGTATACTGCTTATAGGAGACTGAGACGCTATGTAACACAAGATGTTTAGAGAGATTTTGGTGATGTTTAAAAAATTAATGAACAAGTTCTGGTCTCATTTTATATCATTTCTCGTGGCAATTAAAAAAAGAAAAAAAAATGCCTTACAACCTCTCACACCATGTATTTTTTTCTTATTTTGTCATCCATGCAGACGGAGAATGAAGCATTCCAGGGCTTTGTGAAGGTGACCATGAACTTGATCAGACCAATCACCATGGAGCTTGGGGCGCGCCCTCCGTCTATATACGAGCTGCTGACGCGGGAACACATCGTGGAAGAGAACACTCAGCACGTGGCCTTCTACATGCCCCGCGACACCCACAAGTCTCTGCACATCACCAGGTAGTTGGCGATATGTTTTTTTTTCGTTTCTTATTCATCAATGTAAGTAATTGGGCTGTACGGTTGGCTAGTCCCAAAGAAACATAAAATCTTTTTTCACAATCAAAATAGAAGTTGTTGGGATTTTTTTTTGCTAGACCAAGAAATTTTGTAATTAATTACTTATTTATAAAAATGTAACAGTCAATTGCTTTTTTCTCAAAAGTGCAAAAAGAATAGGTTGAACCTTTTTGACGTCACCTGGCAAATTGTTTCGTTTACTGAAAATTCTTAAATTTTGTCAGGCTACTTAAAGATTCCCGCTACACTGTTATGGATTTCTAAAAATCGTATTGATTGCCTTCCTCTCTGCAGCGATACAACGACAAAAGAAGTGGTCACCTCTCTACTTAAAAAGTTTCACATTCTGGATCACCCGCGCAAGTTTGCAATGTATGACCAGGAGTTCAATGACAAAAACAAACTTGGTGAGTTAGTGTCCCACTGTGTCATACAGGGCCGTTTATGTGTTTTTTGTTTTAGACAGCTTTCCTTATAACAGTGTTTTTAATGTTGTGTTATATGATTGAGCTGGTCCAAACATTAATAGAGCACAGCGAAAAGAAAGGACTGCTGGTGAATGTAAAGAAAACTAAAATAGTTAACATCGACAGGGGCAGCTCTGTTGCAGATGTGATAAAAAACTGAGAAAATATGGAGCATCTAGACTACTTTAAATACCTAGGTTCTAGGAATGACGGAGACGGCAAATGCTCAGCGGAAATAAATAAAAGAATATCAACAGCTCTGGCACATATGAAAAGACTTGAAAAACTCTGGAAGGGACACAACAAAGAGACAAAACTGAAAATCATAAGATCTTGCATATTCCCCATTGCCTCATCTGGATCTGAAGGGTAAACAATTACAAAAGCAGATGAAAAGAAATTTTGTTCTTTTGAATTAAGATGCTGCAGAAAAATGCATTGATTTCCATTGACAGCACACAGACAAAATGACGACATTCTAAAAGACCTTAAGATCAAACTGAATTGGCTTCTGAATACCATTAGAGTAAAAAAGGAAACTGAAATACTTTGGGCATCTGAAAAGACATGACAATTTGGAAAGACATATTCTTGAAGCAAAGCTGGGGGGCAAAGCGAAGAGAGGGCATACCTACAATGAGGAGGGTGCATGACAACGGGCACTGGCTACAAAGGAGGCTCAGCGAGGCAGGAAGGATCGCTCAGGACAGGGAGCTCTTCTGGCAGATTGTACAGGAGGCTACATCAGATACTACCGACAAGCCAACATGATGATGATGATGATTATGTCATATGATTTTGTGTATGACATAAGCAAGTTGAAAATAAGTATGATATTAAATCTGGTACAAACTTCATTACGAACCACATAGCAAATTATGATATTCAGTTAAAATCTTAAAATACAGATGTCTCATATGTTTGTAATTAAATTTTGATTCAGATTGTATTTTTATAATTAACGAAAATTAATAATTATCCTTATAATCTCTGGCATTTCTGTTTGAATGTAATATAGGTATTGGTAATAACAAAATATCTTTATGGACATCTTTATTTTACAGTTCGTTTGAGGCGATTGAACGACAAGGATTTCCCCCTGAGAGCTATCCTTGACTGGGATCCAGAGCGTATTCGCAACTACCGCCTGGTTCTGCAGGAGAACGAGACGGGGGAGATAGTGGTAAGACACACATTAAAAGAACGAAAAGTTGTTCCCCTGTTTGTGTCTATCCTCATGACTAGATTGTGCCGCTCGCTGGACTTTGGCAGAGGAATGTGTGTCAAGTTTAGATTTATAGAAAACAAAAGAATCATTGTCTTTTTCATGGACAGTCTAGATGTACGTTTCAAAATAAGATAAGATATTATTTTATTAATGCTGGTGGAATATTTGGCTTGGTTACAGAAAAAACATGCACAGTGTGTTCACATGTTGCAAACTCACCTGCATTCACACATAGTTACTCTCTCTCACACACACACACACACACGCGCGCACGCACGCACGCACGCACACACACACACACACACACACACACACACACAATTGGCAAGGAATAGCCTTCATTGAGAAAAACAAATTATAATAATCATAATGACAATTAGAATTATTTTTTTAATTTGTAATCTACTAAGGTGAGTCTCGCTGCACTGTAACTGATGTGGAGACAAATAAATACTTGTAGCTCTCAGTACGGGTTTTGTGAGACAGAATTCTACCACTGACTGATGAAATTACATATCGGGAGAAGAGGGGGTGTTTGTTTTCTTTCAATATGTGTTTGATTTTTGAAGAGCAGTGTTTCAAATATAGTTCACCGACCCAATGGTAAATGGGTATTTGTTATCTTTCCAGCCTTTTTCACAATCCTATTCAAGGGATCTTTGTCACTTAGTGTAATATTTTCGCCCGAACAATTTATGCCAAATGTAAGAATACTATTGGAACGAAGATCACAATTGAATTAGCATATTGACTTTTATATTGTAAAATCATCTATAGGTTAGCCTCAATTTCTAAGAAGTTTTTTTTTTATTTTTTACTCTAATTACGTTGTTACAGAGTAAAATTGTGTTAATTATGATATTACCTATGTTTAGAGACCTGCTAGGGCAATAAGGACACATTTACTTTTACTCTTGTGTTTATTGATTCCGAAAGTTAAACTTTATTTTACATTTATGGACCTATGAATTTTTTAAATTGCTCTTTTAGACCTTTGTTGTTAGAAATTGTTTTTAAACCTACACTAATAGAAACAAAACTGAGCAAAAGAGCATTATATTGCTTTAATTTTAAATACAGGATGTTCCTACAACCCTGTGCTTTTCCCTGGCAGCTTCTTGTATTTAATGTTTTGTCGTTTTATTTTCACTCTTGGTAGCATTGTTACATAAAAGGGACAGTCTAGAAAAATATTGACGTATACAGGCCCAGACTTGGAATCCAACCGGGTTGGATAGTTTTAAAGTCACAAAGTGCATGTCTTGTACAGAATACATTCAGATTCGTGGGAGCAATAGTATACAAAAAGGCTGTATATTTCATTATGAATTTTGTATACTTTGATAAAGCTTTGAGATAGATTTCTGATGGGGGCATTTCCTTTTGTATAGAAGGAGGGCTAGGGGTAATCAAAGCACTAGAAAATCAATATTTTTACATGAACTCGTATGAATGATTTTTCACTAGTATTCTACCTGTAACCGCATGGAGCACAACCTTACAGTGGTGATTGTGCGCTATATAGAAGCATCATCATCATCATCATCATCATCATATCATTATTATTATTATTATTATTATTATGATAGTTTTAAAGTCACAAAGTGCATGTCTTGTACAGAATACATTCAGATTTGTGGGAGCAATAGTATACAAAAAGGCTGTATATTTCATTATGAATTTTGTATACTTTGATAAAGCTTTGACATAGAAAACTGTACAAAGAAAAAAAAATATTACTGTTTCTGGAATTTTTGTTACATTTTAGAAGTTTTTGCATTCATATAGCACATTTTTTCCTCAAATATTTTAACCTACATGGCTTTTTGGAAAAAAAAACTCATGATAATTATATTCAGAACATAAGAATTTTTTTGTTTTTTTGGCCTCTATCAAGGACAGGCAATCTTCTTTTTTGGGGAAAAAAAAGTTTTCCTTTGTCATTTGAAGACAAAAAAACGCCTCTCCTGGAAATAAAATGTATCGATACCGCCACTGGAAAGTAATTTTGTCGAAGCGAAAATGAAATTTGTTATTGTTAAGTGTATCTCTTTACTTTATCATGCTCAAGAATAAACATGAAAAGTTAGTGTGAAGAAATGTTTTGTAAAAATTTTGAATGAAGTGTTCTGAACAAATTTTGGCACACAGGACCCATTCATAGTTTTTTTTAGTTATTATTGCAAACCTTGAAAATACGGATTTACCAATATCTTTATTTTCTTATTAAAGCTTGAATAATAAAATGGAAATAAACTACTATTCAAAAGTGATGCTTATAATTTTGAATAACTTAATTTGTTATGGCCATGACAAGACAGGAATAATGCTGCATAATTGGTTTCCCTAAGTTTGTTGAAAACATTTGCCAAAACACCTGACTTTCTTAAACATTTCCTTGTGTTCACGTTTTTAGGCATAATCATTGAAATGGTCACAAGTACATTCAGTCAACCAACAGATCATATTGAAAAGCATCGCATTGTTCACACAGCAGGCAAACTGAACTATTTATTTCCATAATGAAATGCTGCGCCGATAACAGAAAGGCTAATGTTCTTGTGTCCCTCAAACATTGTGTAATATACAGTACTTAACTTAAAAGCTTTCGGGGGATTGCTTGGGTGGAGGTTTACGTGTCGGGCCTTGATCTGTCACGCAGATGAAGCTTGCAAGTTGATTTCATACCACATGATTGTTACATGCTTTATCACAGGAAGAACGTTGAATTTATAATAAAAAAAAAAAAAAGAAAAAAAAAGGAATCAATGCACAAAACATGTTAATATTTGTTTTAAAATATGTAAAGGCATGAGTGAGTATTGATGAGACAACACATGATTTGGGTTCAATATATTTTGAGAAGCATCTACTCATTTGAACATTTGTGGTGGATTTTCCTTTCAAGCTTATCGGTTGCTTTTTTTCTGTGTACCCCAAGCCAGGCCAATATTTTTTTCTACTTTACTCATCTTTATTTCTGCTGTGATTCCTGTATTAATTTCTTGGGAAAGAAGGAGATTCAAATATATTTTTAAGTGCCAAGGGATTGTTTGGGTATAGAGCAATCAAAACACCTAATACCTCAAATATCTCTCTCTATCTCTCTCTCTCTCTCTCTCTCTCTCTCTCTCTCTCTCTCTCTCTCTCTTTCTCTCTCTCCCTTCTTCTCCCCCCATCTGTGCCTTTTACCCTGGATTAGATGACAAATTTATTTATTCTCAACCCTTTGAAAATCAATGCTTCGCTTCAACTGAAAAGTTTCACTTATATCTTTTTTATGTCAATCTCAGGCAGTCAATATCATAGTTTATTTTGTTTTCGAGATATCTCTTGATACATTGAGTTTAAACTGAGTTATGTGTGAATTGCATAGTTTATTTAAGAGACAGATAATACCATATCTAATTAGGGCTTGGGCTCTCTTTGCCCAGAAACGATCCCATTTGACTGTAATTCAGGTCTCAAAATTTTACTGTGAATTTCCCATTGCAAATGCATGTGAAATAAGTTGTTTCCTTCTGATCAGAGAAGCATTGATCTTTTCAAAAGGAGATAGAATTTCAAAACTTCATGCAACATCTGACTGTAAATCTGAAATTTTTGCTGTGCTGATGTCATTGTAGCCATATTGTCAATCTAAGATGATACCATTGAGTGTGAAACTTGAGGAAGATTAGAAGCAATTAGATTTGCTTACATTTGTAGACAAGTCAGCTCTTCTTTAAATTTTGTGATGTAATTTTGACATCATCAGGAAAGCTCAAAATGTGAGCGTTTTTGGGGGGACTTCTTTATATTAGTTCAGCTCTAAATTAATAATTATCAAATGTAGATGGAACCCTTTCAATGTCACCTTATGTTTTGACTTGATATAAAATAAAAATATTTGGGCATGCAATGCCAGAGAGCCATAGACTTTGTGGTGCCAGGAATGATTATTGCATGCAACATTTTTGTAAAATGCTTTTTTTTTTTTATTATTATTTTAGCTTCAAAATCATGATGTATAACTAAAAAGTCTTAATAAGGATATTTGAGGATGGCTAGATTACAACTCTTGGAAAAATTGCAACAAAGATAAATTAAGATGCAGGGGAAACCAAAAATCTATTTATATAAATTGTATATGATAATTTTAAAATGTGGATGTGAATCTGCATGCTTTCATAAACATCTTTTAAAAAATACAGATTTCCTTAAAACCACCAAGCTTTTATAACAACAATATTCAATTGTGAGATCAATTTTTCAACTGATGTGCACATTAGTTTTTTAAGCCTTTACAAGAATGTTGTGTCCAACTGTTGCCACATTTTTTGTGCTTGCTCTCATAAACAGCTGTAATGTATTATACACCCTTGTACATATGAAACAGGCTTGCCACTTTTACCTCACCCTGTGTCCTTCGCCTTTCCCTGCCTGTTAATATTTGCTAGCTAGGAGTGAATCTCTACTCTAGTATGAGCTTGAGTTGTTTTTTTTTCCTGAATATCTAAGTTTGTTTTATCCCTTCTTTTTTCTTTCAAGATCTGGCCTGGGATTATTTTTTTTAACCATTTTGTTTTACAAATCACAAGCCCAAATACACTTTTGTTACCCTTACATCATATTTGTAACATGCTCTATCATTTGCCATGGTTTTCAATTACTATTCAGTATGTCACAAAGATGTATCATACCCACAGATTGGCCCTTTTTTACATATACTTGGTTTGAGCATTGCCAATGTTTTATGTCTTCACAAAATCATTGTGTGCAAACTTTTTTTTCAAGCACATGTTCACTGTACATTATTTGGATTTATTCAAAGATAAGCACTATGACATAATTATAAACTTTGAAGAGGACCATTTAAAGATTCTTGTTACATATACAATTTCAATTGTATGTGGGATCTTTTGTATATTAAAAATAAAAATATAGTTTACCCAGTGAGCTATTGTAAGCATTTAAATGAAAAAAAGGGGTAATTTTGTCTCTGAGTATCCACTTTTCAATTATGTTTATATTGCATGCACTATTTATGCAGCTAATAATTATTAAGTTTGCCTAGGGTAAACTTCTTGAGTTGTTTTGTGTGTGTATGTTTATAAATGTACATTTGATTCAATGAAAAATGTTTGCATTCATGTAAAAAATTTTCTGCATTTAGGATCAGTATACATGTACATGTATTTTTTTTTCAATTAACTTATACAATTATCTTTCACAAAAAAAAAAGAAAAAGGGAAAGAAAAAAAAAGCCATTTGATTAATTAAGAAAGTGGTTTACACTGCTCCAATCCCTGAGCATTAAATCTTTGCAGAAAATTATCTGAGAAAAGTTTGTGAAATTCTCTACTGTTTATAAATTTATCAAGGCAAAAAAAATGTTAGTTTGATAAAATTTTGTAGCTATTTATTTCTAAGCATTATTTCAATTTGAAAAGCTTTGTTAAACAAATTCATTTTTAACAAAAGTAATTCTCTATAAGGCTACGCCTAAAGTAGCAATAATTTAAACAAATCACAACTTTTAAAAAATAATTATTATTGAGATTTGTATCCAAGTTGAAGAAGTCTTGCCTTTTTTATTCCAATTTAATATAATTTGAGGCCATTGGTGCTTGTGGAAGTTTTTTTCCAAAGTTTTGTGTATTCTTAGTCATCAAAAATATCTTACATATATTGTGTTATTTTTAAGTCTATCATCACAAGCAAATGTGTACATTCTCTGATTGTGATGTAATTTTGACATCGTCATGAAAGCTCAAAATGTGAGCGTTTTTGGGGGAATGTACATTGTGATGAAACAAGTAGATGGTTTTTGTTCATGGTTTAATTCCATTTCTTTGTTTAAATCATCAACTTTAGACCTTTATATTCTTCATGGGCTCAAGGAAAATGGCTGCAGTCACAAGTGTATCTCGTGAAAATCTGTCTGTTTTGTTAATTTTTACAACACCCCTGTGCTGAAGGTTCAGGTTTGGAGATGGTGTCATTTGACTTGAATTGTATTGTTTATTGAAGTTGTGTGGCAAGCAAGCAAGTCTCTTGGCAACTTGATAGTGGTCAAGATAAGTGTTTGACTTCTTGGGAGGTGACATTAAGAGGGATCTAGCAACATGTTTGTTTGAATTCGGAACAGGCTGATCAAAAAAAAAAATAATCTACAAAAATTGTTTGGCAAGATTTTTTATTTTTTTTTAATTTTGTAAGCAGTCATACCATAAATTTATTTTTTGATGATTCTTACAATCTAAAAGAACTTTTATATTAGTTCAGCTCTAAATTAATTTTTTTAAATGTAGATGGAACCCTTTCAATGTCGCCTTATGTTTTGACTTGATACAAAATGAAAACATTTGGGCATGCAATGCCAGAGAGCCATATACTTTGTGGTGCCAGGAATGAATATGGCATGCAACATTTTTGTAAAATGCTTTTTTTTTTAACTTATAGCCTCAAAGTCATGATGCCTAATTAAAAAGTTTTAATAAGGATATTTGAGGATGGCTGGATTACAACTCTTGGAAAAATTGCAACAAAGATTAATTAAAATGCAGGCGAAACCAAAAGTCTATTTATATAAATTGTATAGGATAATTTTAAAAGGTGAATGTGAATCTGCATGCATTCATTAACTTCTTTTAAAGAATACAGATTTCCTTAAAACCACCAAGCTTTTATAACAACAATATTCAATTGTGAAATCAATATTTCAACTGATGTGCACATTAGTTTTTTAAGCCTTTACAAGAATGCTGTGTCCAACTGTTGCCACATTTTGTGTGCTTGCTCTCATAAACAGCTGTAATGTATATACACTCTTGTACATATGAAACAGGCTCGCCACTTTTACCTCACCCTGTGTCCTTCGCCTTTCCCTGCCTGTTAATATTTGCTAGCCAGGAGTGAATCTCTACTCTAGTATGAGCTTGAATTTTTTTTTCCCCTGAATATCAAAGCTTGTTTTATCCCTTCTTTTTTTGTTCAAGATCTGGCCTGGGATTTTTTTTTTTTTTAACCATTTTGTTTTACAAATCACAAGCCCAAACACACTTTTGTAACCACTTTTCAATTATGTTTATATTGCATGCACTATTTATGCAGCTAATAATTATTAAGTTTGCCTAGGGTAAACTTCTTGAGTTGTTTTGTGTGTGTATGTTTATAAATGTACATTTGATTCAATGAAAAATGTTTGCATTCATGTAAAAAAAATTTTCTGCATTTAGGATCAGTTTACATGTATTTTTTTTTTTTCAATTAACTTATACAATTAATATCTTTCACACACACAAAAAAAAAGAAAAAGAAAAGGAAAAGAAAAAGGGAAAGAAAAAAAATCTATTTGATTAATTAAGAAAGTGGTTTACACTGCTCCAATCCCTGAGCGTTAAATCTTTGCATAAAATTATCTGAGAAAAGTTTGTAACAGAAATTTACGTTTTCATTGCTTTTAGAGTTGAAGATTTAGGCAAAATGTTTACTTTTATTGTAGCAAAACAAAAACACCTTTAGTCTTCTTAGAGTTAAATTGACAATGAAAATGTATGTGAAATTCTCTACTGTTTATAAATTTATCAAGGCAAAAAAAATGTTAGTTTGATAAAATTTTGTAGCTATTTATTTCTAAGCATTATTTCAATTTGAAAAGCTTTGTTAAACAAATGCATTTTTAACAAAAGTAGTTCTCTATAAGGCTACGCCTAAAGTAGCAATAATTTAAACAAATCACAACTTTTTAAAAATAATTATTATTGAGATTTGTATCCAAGTTGAAGAAGTCTTGCCTTTTTTATTCCAATTTAATATAATTTGAGGCTATTGGTGCTTGTGGAAGTTTTTTTTTCCAAAGTTTTGTGTATTCTTAGTCATCAAAAATTTCTTACATATATTGTGTTATTTTTTAAGTCTATCATCACAAGCAAATGTGTACATTCTCTGTTGACAGAAATTTTTTTTATCAGAAGCCAGGTCAAGGAAAGTTAAAGCAACTGTCCGTTTTTTATCTTTATTCACAGTTCTGTTTTGATCAGCTGTTTTCTACACATCGTATTCGCTATTTTGTTGTTTTTTTTAATGGTATCCCACATGTACAGTATGGCCATGAGTAATCTAGTACTTTACACAGTATTCATGCACTGACTTTATACAGAGCAATTTATGTTGAAATTACAATTCGTTTCATACTGTATCAAAAAGAACAGGTGTCTCAATTTACATTATTGGAAAAGTGTCATATTTATGAGTACCCAGTAACTTATTTTTATACTTTTGTTGTATTTTCTTCCTGGGTCTACTCCGATTTCTTCCACCTTTGCCCCGACAATGCTTTAAATCAAGGATTTCAGTCCATATTTTCTAGTCCCCGATTTGTTTTGGATGCACATATATTATACACCATAAATTTTCATAATTATCAAGCTCTTCTCTTTAGGTTCAATGATTTTTCTAAAAGTTTTTATGTTAAAAAATCAATGAGTAATTCTTTAAACCTTGTTTTTAATTTTAGCAGCTTCCAATTCAGGTACATGTACAACTATTAGAAGGGAATTGACCAATTAGTCCCAAGAAATATGGCAGTTTAATTACCCCTACTAGTTCATCACCACATCCAGTGATTGATTAAACTATTCATTGTCCTTTTTTTTAAAAGATAAAACTAGAAGTCTAAGCTAATCTTTTATTAGATTATGGTTTAAGAATTTTTGCTTTTTTTATTCATCATTGTGTAATTGTTTTTTCTTTCATAGAATATTGAAAAACAAGATTTATATCTATAAATATCAGACATAATGCCATATAAATTTAATGCCCCTCTTGTTGATTTAGAAATTTGATGAGCATATTTAAAAATCTTATCATTCTATGCTGAACTCATTTTTTAAACAAATTTTCACAGACTTGACACAGAGAACATCATGTTGAAATGCAACTATGGCCTTCATAAATGTTTCATAAATTATCAAGTTTGAATCTGATATTGATTTTTAAGTTAAAAAAAACAACACAAAAATAAAAATGTATAAAACCTACAAATTTGATGGTGTTTTTTTCTACCCTTATTGTAAGGAACTCCATATTTGAGCTATTTGACCCGATTTGTATTCAATTCCTAAGCTAATGCCTCAGCTTCCCTGTCTTGATTGGCTGCATAACAAGGCATTACGTTTCTTTCACATGTTCATTTACCAAAATTAGGATCTATTGACTTTAACTACTTGCCAGTTTATAATACATGTATATTTATTTGTTTAACACAGCATTTTTTGGATGCTTTTCCTTAAAGGATTAGAGATACAAAGAGGTTAATATAATCATGTACTGGTAGAATGCAATAACTTCATGTAAAATGATAGCATAGCCAAAAGTCATATGAACTATGAAAGGTTCTATGCATAAACAAAAACTTTTATTTTATTTTTTTCAATCCTACCTGGGGTGCAAAAATGTTTTAAACAAAAGGTGCAAAGTAAACTGGAGGGAGGGTACAATGCTTTCCTACTTTCTTTGAAAGTGTCTCAAGGGCTATTTCAAGTTAAACATAGATCTTCAAACTAAGCAGGGAAAAGTACAGTGTATGTCACACATTGTAGCCGCTATATTGAGCGATTGAGTTACGGAACAGTGCCATTTAAGATGTTACTAAGGCAAGAAAAAAAAAGTAAATTGAAGCAGAGAAAAATATCTGAAAGAAAGCTTTATTTCAATGAAAAAATTGTGAAAACCTTTAAACAATGGGTATAGATATGGTTATTATGAAAGATATAAATGTATCTCTAAATGATAACATTTTATGTCTGTACAAACATTACAAATATTAGTGCAAGATCCAAGCCACTCAAATTATAAGTAAACTTCAAGGTTATAAATTTGAAGAAGGAAAAAAAAAAGGAAACTTAAAGATCGATTCTCGATATATATTAATACGAAAAAGTAAGTGCAGCCAGCATATGAACATTTTTACAAAAAATGTAAAGACCATTATAACAAAATAAATATTTTTGATATACACACAAATGAAACAATAACTCTGCCATACGCATAAGCTCTTTTGTAAAACAAGCAAGTGTAAACCATTTGATGACTCATACATGTAATGTAAGGATAAGTTCCCACAGAAAAATAAAAAGAAGATGAAATAAAAATAATTTATTCTAAAAAAAACGGAAAATATTATAGTGTTAATATTCCGTTGTAAATTTTCTCTCTCACATACATGTACTCAATACGGTATTGAACTAAATAAGAAAAAATGTCCATCTGGATGTGACTTTTTTTTCCTAATTTAATTCTTGCAGATTATATACAGTGACAAAAATTAAGTCGTTTAACATTAAAAGAAAACCTTATTTTCCTGGACTAAACAATTTTTTAAACTAAGATCCTAAGATAAAAAAGCGACACAGAATCTCTGGATGATCGGTGTGCATTACCCTATGTGGAAGGTAATGACAGATAACTCCAACATACCTCCAATAATTTGTTTTACTACCTTATTCATATTTGTGTGTGTGTGTGTGTGGGGGGGGGGAAGAGGAAGACAAAGTCTTATTTATGTGGACCATATTTGACTATAATGTAAATGCATTGTACATAGTGTGGTACCACAAACTTAACTAACATAAAGAGTTAATGGAATGACTATGATTTTATACTGCTACTATCCAAAAAAAAGGGACAAAATCAGTATGGTACTGGAATCTTTGAGTAATAGTAACTTACAGTAACAAAACTTGGATGTATTTTCTGTCAAGATTGATTGTTTTCATCACCAGCCCTTGATTCAAAAGCGCATGCTGGTAGCTATGAACTGATTAAGCCAATAAAAATATTTATATATTTACATAAACGTTTAGTTTGCTGAATATGATTTGAGAAAGAGATTGACAAATTAATGGAAGCTGTTAGTTTCCCTGGTTTATTATTTTAAACCAAGATAACATTCAAAAGTATGAATACAATTTAAAATAAAACAAAGAACAAAATAACTTTACATTTACCTATATTCAAAGAAACTCATCATCACCCGATTTTCTTTAATAATAACAACTGTCCTTAAAGTACATTAGGGCTGGGAAAAACAATATATTGCAGTGATTGGAAATAAAATAATATAAACAAAGGTAAAAAAAAACAGTGACTGAGAGTGTGAACTTTCGGTTTGGAGCTTAACTGTATTATCATTTTTTATGTAAATACTTTTTACTTGTACTGTTCTAAAAAAAAATTCTTTTAAAGATTTCAACACCAGGCCTACCTTATAAATAAATGAGTAAAGGAGATCATGAATCACGGCAATTACTCATTTACTTTGAATTAATCATTAAATAAAAAAACAACCTGAAGAAATCTATGAGAAAACAAATTTATGAAAAGCTAATCAAGTTAGCGTCCGATGGTAAACAAAATCACAGCATTCCTCCAGAAAGTTTGCCATAATCTATCAAAATTTACATATTTATTGTTTAATAAAAATGGGCTTTGATAAAAAGAATAAGTTACAAAAAATACAAAGGAAAAAAAAAGAAACAAGAAATATGTTATAATGAATAACAATCTCTATGATTTTTCCAGTCATAGAATACAATAATAATACATTGTAGCATCTTTCACATCTCCAGAACCAGGGAATTATATATTTTTTTAAATATTACTGTCATAATTTGCCTTTATTTTAATGGTTGTCTTGTCATATGAATCAAACAATTTCTTAAAAACAATTCAGCTATATTCACTTCAGGATATGGAAACCATCGACTGACAGGAAGGAAAACAAAGCTTACAATTTTTTTTTAATCATTTGCTGAGGAGCGAAAAATGTAAAAAGTGCCGATAAATTCATTGGAAAGAAAGAAAAGTTGAAAACAACATCAAGCTGGAGAGAAACAAACTCTTCTATCAATTTCATCAGGAAAATTGGTATTATTGCAGAGAGGATCTCTTTACAAAATACATTGAAGTAGACAACAACCCAATGGCAAAATCACATTCCAGAGACAAAAATAAATAACTTGAAGGTGCATAGTGAGTGAACTCCTTTAGTAATAATCTTTGGAGATTGCGAAGCTGTCTCCTAGGTCTCAAGATCACAAATGGACATGGGACCTCAGGGCAGGATACTTAGGAGTTGCTATCAGAAAGGGATTCAAATCCCGAACCTGCAGCATCAGAGGCAAACGCTTTAACCAAAGAGCCATTAGGCTCCTTTCAGAGCTAAAAAAAAACACATTATAAAGTATATAATAAACTGGGAGATCAACTTTCTAGGGATATCATAAGAAGACATAGATCTAATGGTCTGTCTTTCCCTTTATTACAAATTTGAATTCAAATTATCATAGAAAAGATGGATCCTCTTAGAGCTTTGAAATTTAACCAGAGTCAAAATTCTTGGCACTTGACAACTTATACTTATAGTGAAACATGTTACCCAACATCACAGGAAATCACCAATTTCCTCTGGTGTCATGGACAAGTGGGATACATGTATCAGTTTCCTGCTTATTTTCTCGTCCTCTTCAAGGACGTAAAGATCAGACTAAATGATCAGCATATAGCAGAAGAAGCCTTGAGGGTTTATCTTCTAAGCTAACTGACTATACTTTTAGAGAAATAATTTGGAGCTCCAGGTTACGGGTTTTCTAAATACAGGCCTGTAAATTTTTTTTTTACTTTTAAAAAGAACATATCTCTTGTTTTAAATAATTATTATTGGTCATTCTGATGAAAGAACATATGTTTTAATAACATAAGGGGTGGGTGAGAAAAGCTGTGCTGTCAGAAGATAGAAGTGTTCAGGTGGGAGGTTTGATAAATTAATCCTGGAGCACCATACAAACAATTCTTTCTGCATTGAACACATTATCATAAAAATTAATTGGTTTCACAATGAGACCTTTCTAAAAACAAAGACAAATGGTGA
Organism: Elysia chlorotica; assembly: GCA_003991915.1. Classification (NCBI taxonomy): domain Eukaryota; kingdom Metazoa; phylum Mollusca; class Gastropoda; family Plakobranchidae; genus Elysia; species Elysia chlorotica. The sequence continues at coordinate 306,195 of RQTK01000519.1, forward strand.
CAAATCATTCTTAAAGCAATATCATGTTATAATATACAATATGAATGCATGTGTTACAAAAGAGTGAAACTGTAACAGTAAGAGCAAGCATTATTACCAATGGCAAAAAACAACAATTTAAGACCATTGATTGAAAATCTGGACAATAAATTAATAGAAGTCTACATTTAAATAGTTACTAAGTTAGGTTTCATATGATTAGAAATATATACAAAAATACATTGTATGGGAGGCACAAGATGCAATTCACATCAATAATAAGCTTTAAAAGCAACAACTAGAACACAACAGTTTTTTCAATAGTGTAGAATTAGAAAAGATTATGGCATTTAGTTAAAGTATTTTTTCCTTTTCAAATGCCTAAATATTTCTCAGCTTATGGTCATTATTTTTAAACAAATGGCAAAAAAAGCACAAGATTAATCTACACAGTGGATAGATTTTTTTTAATGTATATACAATAATGAATGGAAAAATAAAAAAGTCCAATTAATGTTAAACCAAACCAGGGATGTGACAAGAAATATCACGGTGGTCAGCAATTTGACTCTCCTATCTAATATCCACACCAGTACCATAAAAAAATATATTTTAATTGTTTGGGTAACTTTGGATTAAAACAAAATTTGCAGATCATTTGATTGCACCAACTCATTCTAATATGGTGGGTAACCTTGATAACATCTTCAAAATCTTCAATGATTTTTTTTTTCAATATATGTTTTCATCACCACAATTTTCAACAAACTTTGTTAACCGCATTAAAACAACAGTGTCAAAGAATATCATGTGACCAAAAACTTTGGGCAGATTTAGTAATCGAGAGCCAACTGTAGACAGGGCAGTGCAGCCTAGAGAAGTTAATAAGAATATTAATATACTCATAATATTCAGCATGAAATGTATCTGAATGAATAAAAGACACAAAACCCGCAGGATTTGAAACCACACAAAACAAAACAAAAATTCTTCGGGTTCGTGCAGCAAAATGTAATAAAAATGTCCCACAACACCAAAGGCTGCCTTTACTTTAGCATACAAACATAGCTCTAAGTAACATTATTAGCTTTTTGCTCTAGGCTTAATGAAACTGATCAAGAGCTGTGAATTCTTCAGTCAGTTTCAATTAACAACATAAAGTAACACACACACACACAAAAGGTGAATGGGAGGCGTCCGATGCAGTTCTATTTAAGCCTGTGAATCATAGTAGTGTAAGACAAAATTATCGTTTTCACAAAAACTCTGTTAAATGTGCAATTGAAGTTTTCCTCTAGTATGTCCTCAGCAGACTTACTAGGAATTTTTTCACTCCAACTTAGATCTATATAATATGCATCAAATGAAAGATGCTTTTGCCTTCAGCTTTTGGGCTATCTCAGGAGCAAGGATATCAATTTTTTTTAAACCAATCTGTCCTATTAAGCAATGAAGCATATGCAAGGACATGGTTCATTTCAGGCAATATCATGTAAACTTAGTCCTGTTTCACTGATCTATGAATCTTGAATACAACCTTATGTGTTTACTTTACCATAGGAACAAGATCCACATTCTAAATTGGTCCGCTCCACTTGTAATGACACAGATCTTTTAGAGTTTCGTTTTAAGAAATTCTTCCTAAATCTTATCTTCCTGTTTTGCACATCACTACAAATTATTTCCTCACTCTCAAAGACCCCCTCGTGACAGTCACTGCACCCTTAGTGCGTGCTCCTAGGCTTACTTTCTTCCCATCTGATGATGACTTTTCTTGAACTGCCCTATTCCTACCTGCCGCTGAATTTCCTTTGACTACTCTATTATTCCTGCCAGCCACTGGGTTTCCTTTGATTAACTTGTTTTTCCCGTTTGCTGCTGAGCTTCCCTTGTCAAGCTTGTTACTTATTGCTGATACTTTGCCATTGGGCAATTTAATGTTTTTGCCCTGTGACTGAGCCTTTTCTTTAGAAACTGCCTTTTTCTTGGCAAGCACAGAAGTAAGGGCAGCACTTTTACGGGTTGCAGAATGGATATTTTTTGTTAGACGACTGGTTTTATCTGAAATTTTCTGACCATTTAGTTTTGGTTTTTGGTTTCCCTTTGGATCTGGTATTTGTTTTGCTTTGGGGGGACGCCCACGCTTTGCCACAACTTTCACCTCCTTGACAGTTGTTGGAGACTTTGGTTTCCCGTTGTTCTCAGGCACTGAGGCTTTCTTGTCCTTTGAATTGTTTACCCTAACAGTGCTAGCTGTTGGCTTTTTAAGTGTTACTGCCTTTTTGACCAAAGCAGCTGCCTTAGTGGCTAATCTTCGACAACCTGCATTTTTTACATTTTTGGATACTCTGTCAGATTCCCCATTCAGGCTGTTAGCTTTGAGAACATCATTATTATCCTTAGGTTTCCTATTCACTGGTTTTAAAACAGAAGTGTCTGCCTTATCTGGTTTTAACTTTTTCAAAACTTTTGCCACTTTTTTCTTCTCTGTGGGTTTAGAGGACTTTTTCTCAACTCTGCCATTTTTCACACCATTTTCAAGTTTAACCTTCCCTTTCTCTTTTTTGCCAGCAGCCTTTCCAGCTGCTGATGACTCATCTTGTTCATTTTCAACCTTTGGTTTTCTCCCTCTCTTTTTGGGAGCTTTATTGTTTGGAGTGGTTTCCTCCTTGACTGGAACTTTTTCTGCAGGTTTTGAGCTCCATTCTTCGCCCTCAGAAGACATGCCTCCCTCTTCCTCAGAAGTGCTGAGCAATCTGCCGTTGGCCAAGTCTGCTGCCTTTATCTTGTTTTGCATTGCCTGCAGGTCTCCAACTAAAGATGGGATGGTTTTCAGTGAGCGCCTGTTGCTATGAAGACCAAGAGACACAAAGATTTCCTTCAGCTTGTCTGGCATAACTCCATCATTCTGATCTCGTAACTCATCACGGTGCTCCTAAGGAAAAAGAGTATATTTCAGTAAGTCATGTTGCAAGACAGACATACTACTGCTATTGATAATAATGTCTGAAGTCCATAACTAAGTTTTTTTAACTAAGTTAGTTGAAAACAATACATAATAAATATTACATATACGAATTCATATGTGATTAAATACATAGCATGTATCTGCAGATTCAATTTTTGTCCAATAAGAATGATATTATTTAAGAATTTATGACATTAATAAAAGCATATTATTATCTAAGTAGGAAAAGTTAAGACCTTAAAATATTTTATACGCTGCACAGATGCTATTGCTAACAATCCCTTCAGTCAGTTATATTAATTCATAATTCTATTGAGATACAAAGAAAACATCAAAGCTCTGCCAGACATCATCATCATCATCATCAAGTACCATGCCTCATAGCGTTGTGATCATGTCCCTCCATATCTCTCTTTCTCTGGTTAGTTTCATCATCTCTGTAACCTTTGATATTTGTAGCCACTCCTTCATCCCGTCTGCCATTTTTTCTCTTTGCCTTCCTTGACTGCGTTTCCCATCAATCATTCCTGTTGTCACTAGATGTTCTAGTCCCTCTCTTCTCATCATGTGGCCAAAGAATGTTGTTTGCCTTTTCCTCACCTTGTTAATTATTGATGGTTTTGCCTGAGCTTCTTCTAAAACTTCTTTGTTTGATTTCTTTTCTGTCCAAGAGATGCGGAGCATTCGTCTTAAAAACCACATTTCTATTGCTTTCAGTTTCTTTTCTATCTGCTTTGACACCGTCCACGCCTCGCAACCATACATTAGAATAGGTTCTATGTAGCACTGAAGGACCCTTTTTCTTGTTTGGATGGAGATGCGCTTATTTGTTAAGATGGTTTTCATGCGCTGGAAACTTGCCTTTGACTGCGCTATGCGAGATGATATTTCGATGTTGTTTCTGCCATCGCCTGATATTATTGCCCCTAGATATTTAAAGCGGTCACTTTGTTTGAGTTTGGTTCCTTTGATATAGATGTCACTCGTCGGCGATATCTGTTCCTTGCTGATAACCATTACCTCTGTCTTTTTACTGTTCAGTTCTAATCCTTTTTTCCTGTTCTCCTCTTCTACAATGTTTACTAAATTTTGTAGATCATTGTTGTTTTCTGCTAACAATACTGTATCGTCGGCATATCTAAGGTTGTTGATATTGTGACCTCCCACTTTTATTCCAGGATGTCCTTCTAAGTTTCGCATGATTATTTCACTGTAAAGAGAGAAAAGGTCTGGAGAGAGCACACATCCTTGTCTTACACCACGCTTTATTTGTTGGAAAGTACTGATTTCCCCATCAACTCGCATTGCTGCTGTTTGTTCCCAATATATGTTTTTGATCACCCTTAGATCCTTTCCATCCACCTTTAACTTTGTCAGTTGCGTGATTATCTCATCGTGGCGTACTCTGTCAAATGCTTTGGTGTAGTCGATAAAGCATAAATACACGTCTTTCTTCACTTCTAAAGCTCTTTCAAGCAAATTTTTGAAGTGAAGAAAGACGTGTATTTATGCTTTATCGACTACACCAAAGCATTTGACAGAGTACGCCACGATGAGATAATCACGCAACTGACAAAGTTAAAGGTGGATGGAAAGAATCTAAGGGTGATCAAAAACATATATTGGGAACAAACAGCAGCAATGCGAGTTGATGGGGAAATCAGTACTTTCCAACAAATAAAGCGTGGTGTAAGACAAGGATGTGTGCTCTCTCCAGACCTTTTCTCTCTTTACAGTGAAATGATTAGGCGAAACTTAGAAGGACATCCTGGAATAAAAGTGGGAGGTCACAATATCAACAACCTTAGATATGCCGACGATACAGTATTGTTAGCAGAAAACAACAATGATCTACAAAATTTAGTAAACATTGTAGAAGAGGAGAGCAGGAAAAAAGGATTAGAACTGAACAGTAAAAAGACAGAGGTAATGGTTATCAGCAAGGAACAGATATCGCCGACGAGTGACATCTATATCAAAGGAACCAAACTCAAACAAAGTGACCGCTTTAAATATCTAGGGGCAATAATATCAGGCGATGGCAGAAACAACATAGAAATATCATCTCGCATAGCGCAGTCAAAGGCAAGTTTCCAGCGCATGAAAACCATCTTAACAAATAAGCGCATCTCCATTCAAACAAGAAAAAGGGTCCTTCAGTGCTACATAGAACCTATTCTAATGTATGGTTGCGAGGCGTGGACGGTGTCAAAGCAGATAGAAAAGAAACTGAAAGCAATAGAAATGTGGTTTTTAAGACGAATGCTCCGCATCTCTTGGACAGAAAAGAAATCAAACAAAGAAGTTTTAGAAGAAGCTCAAGCAAAACCATCAATAATTAACAAGGTGAGGAAAAGGCAAACAACATTCTTTGGCCACATGATGAGAAGAGAGGGACTAGAACATCTAGTGACAACAGGAATGATTGATGGGAAACGCAGTCAAGGAAGGCAAAGAGAAAAAATGGCAGACGGGATGAAGGAGTGGCTACAAATATCAAAGGTTACAGAGATGATGAAACTAACCAGAGAAAGAGAGATATGGAGGGACGTGATCACCAACGCTATGAGGCATGGTACTTGATGATGATGATGATGATGATTGACCCTGCAGTTCCTCCTTATACTCTTACGTTGCTTCCTAACCCGTCTTACAATTTAATGGGAATAAATCACTGTTACTCGAAGTGTAAAAATATTTTCATTTTGTTCAAATTGGTGACTCATCCGTTTATTTTTAGAGGCCGTGGTGGTCACTATTTAAGAATGATAAATGTCATAGCATTTCCTACCTTTGTGATTTTCTCTTCCTTCAGTCCCTGAATCCCCTCATCAATGTAGTACTGTGTGATGTCTACATCTGTAACCATAATAATTACATTTTTACCTTTTTTTGTTTTAATCCAGAGGTGTCTCAAAATATTACTCCTCTCGTTCACCTTCTTTTTCATATTTTTGTTGTTGCTGAGGTTTTAGATTTCTTGTTTCGAGAATTTTATTGCAAAGACTGTTGATACAATTGAAATAGTGACTAGATGTAGATTAAGTTTCATCTTGATGGTCTTTGTCTTATTGGATTTCTAACACAAGCTAAGGAAGATTTATATTTTGGATTCTGTAAATATAAAAATAGTATTATATAGGTTCCATGATAGAATAGCTTTATAAGCAAACAAAAGCAAACCTTGAGTTATGAAGCCCCACTTTTAAAAGACGAACTCTGCATTTGCTTGAAACAAGACAAAAGCTGCATGACATTACAATAAACCTTTTACCATCTCTTTTGTTCTACTGTTTATGGAGAAATCACAAGAAATAATTGTCCAAAAAACCAATATAGTTTTATAAAAGACATAAACCATACCATTCTCAACATTATCTGGGGTGGGAAACTTCATCTGACGAATATAGCTCATGGCGGCATTCCTCTCAAGCTCCAGTTGAAGAAGGTCGGATTCCTGCATGGTTAAATATGTAAACTGTAAATATCATTCCATCCAAACATGATGTTATTAACTTTAAAAAATTAAGTGTTATACATGGTGTGTTGTCTTTTATTAACTTATTAACTTTGAACACAAAGTTACAATTGTAATTCACATAAACTTAATCAAATTAGATATGATAGCCTACTAGAGAAAAACAAACTGATTGTAATATCCTTACAAAAAATACCTTAACTTCAAAGTAATAAGAACCACACTTTTATTTAAATGTCTTAAATATGTCCATTATATTTTGGGTATTCTTTATGGCTCTATGCCAGTTGTAAAACACCCTTAAAGTCCAAGTATCATTCTAATATGAACATTTTTATAACATAATCTCCAACATGCTTTAACTGTGACTTAATAATTCCCACCTTTTGCCGCAAAATGACATTAAGATCAGCAATTTCTCTACCAAGGCAGGCCAGCTCGTCTTGCATGTTAATCTTGTCCTGCAGGTTCTTGAGATGATTGGCTGGCAGCGTGCCTGGCATTGTCTCGACATCAACAGGCTCGTCTTTCATGGCCACAAGGATGGAGCGCAGTTTCTCCCATCTGCGATCTGTGACACCAAGCTGAGAAAACAATAAGAGTGGATCTTCATAAAAACAATGTTAAGTTGGTCTCATGCTTTTGACAGAACAACAGTGAACCAAGATTTGGGGTTCTGATTAGAGATCTCCATTACATGTTGAATACCTTATGTAGTTGTACATGATACACTCACGTTACACTATTCAAAGAAAAAGATAATACAGTGGAACCACTTAAAAACAGCCTAAAAGATTATTTTATCACACCTTTTATAGTAAAAGAGTGACTCTACAAGTGAAGAAAAGGGAATTGAGCCTCGGAAATAGTCTATATGAAGTTATTGTTTTACTTAAGCAGATTCTACTGTATAGATATACTGATATTAGATACCTTCTAAATATTTTTTTTACAGAAAATTCATTTGGGATCATTCAAAACTTAAAAGCACCTGTGCCTTTTTTACTTCCGTTCCTCCTTGAGACTCTAAAATAGGTTCACTGCCTCTGAAACATAGATAGAGATGATTGAAGTTGGATCAATGACAATAGCAGGAGAAAGTTAAATTGAAAAACAAGTTAAGTATTTTTTTGTTCTATATAATTATAATAACATGACTGTCTTCAAAGTGATTCCACTATCTACATCAATTAATACAAAGACAATAAAAAACAAACTAGAAATAAATTTAAGAGCAATCTCATATACTAAGTGGAATTGGGAAAAGTTAAGTAGCTGATAGAGAGTACACAGAAATAATTCATCTCTCCTGTGGTACATAGAATAGGGTATAATGTATGTTAAAAAATAAATTCATGCTATAATTTAATTGTAAAATAAAGCACAGTATACATAATAATAGTGCGTTCCCCTTAATTTGACAACTGATAACTCAATATTTCCCTTTACCTTTTCAAGAAGCGCTTAGCCGCTAACTAAAAATACTATAACATGTACTCCTCATTTCAAATAGTGTAAAATAGTGGTTTCCCAAGGTTACTATAGATATTTAAATAAATCACTTTTACAGACAAGCCCAATGCATGATGTAAAAAGTACTGTGTAGATTTCTATCCGGACACAACCAGCCCGCTCCTGCTTCGATACCCTCTTAATTTTCCTAATTCGACTCTACCTTAATTTGAGGTGAAAGTTCTGGTCCCTATAATGTTACATTAGCAGGTATGCGCTGTGTTTATGACTATGAGAGTAAACGAAAAACAGCCCATATTATACAAATCTCATGTGAACAAAAGACTGCTCTTTGAATAAAAGATATTTAATTACCGCCTCTTTGCGGGATCAAATCCTGAAGCTGAAAACAGCTTGAAATGTTTCAGCATCAAGGACGGGGATGAAGGAGACGACATGGGCTTCCCATGCTGGGCACCTCTGCCTCCTCGATCACTGCCGGTTTCAGAAACCGATCGGTTCTTCGGAGGAAGCGACGTTGCAGCACCCAGCAACCCAGAATTCCCTGAGAGTGACGCTGTGTGTTTTTTGATGATCGGCAGTCCGTGGATCATAGAGCCACTCTTTAGCTTGGTATTTGGGCTCAGAGTCAGACGTTCCTGAGAGGCAGGCGTTATTTGGCCACCGAGACAGGATGCGTCGATGTTCAAGCTCTTTTCAAACTGGTGGACGGCAGGACTTGACGGAAGATCAGACACCATCAAAACTGGTGGGAAGAAGTGTTGCTCTTGTTTGTGCTGAAAAGCTGAGGTGTTCTGGTGAATAAAAACAGTCAAAGTCATTGGATGATTAGCATAAACAGAAACAGAGTGCATATACAGATGTACAACCTTTACTTCTTCTTCAACCTTATCTGTGCATTCATATTTGAAAGGCTCTAAAAAAAAAAAAAATAGAAACTGCTATTTTTCAGATAAATAAGATATACAAGATTTAATATCACATCTCTTTATTTAACTTTTTCAAAAAGAAAACTATAAGTAAAGTTGGTAACAAAATACACCTATGTTCTTTCCCTATTTTATGATCAATCTGGTGGTAACATACGCAATCCCATCCATCATGGTGGATAGTTGCAATACAGGATTGATGAGGTATGAAGAAAGTATTACACTCATTCCTAGAATTTGTAAAAAAAACTTTGAGAAAAAAAAAAGATAAAATCCAATGTAGGTGGGCTAAATGATTTCAGTAATCATATACCTTAGAACACGCACAATACAAGTTTTTAAAATCTACCTGCTGTGCAGATAAGTTTAGGCCTGTGGACGATGGAAGGTCGCATTTCTTTGGGCTTTTAGGTGATAAGGACCTGGGGCTTTTTATAGCAGACTCCACTTCATGCCTTGTTATGGATATTTCCTTGAGAAGTAGTAATGATGATTTTAGAAATAAGTAATAATTATATATTTTTATCACTTACTTTGTTCTTAGGGTTTTAGTAATTCAAAGTTGTATGACAGTATTTATATTAGTTAGTTAATGCAGCACTGATATATGGCAAAAAATCATTGATTTAAAAAAAAAAAAAAAGAATGATTGTAAAAGGACAAGATCTTAAAAGGTTCATAGTAGGGAAGAAATAATATCAATAAAGGAAGATTTATAAAAGATCTCATTAAATTAGATCCATAAAGGATCACATAAGTTAAGAACTATTTATAACAGATCATATTTAGATAAGATCCTTATAAAAAGGATCAGATTTAAAGACATTTTATGAGTATTCTGTGTCCTGAACAAATTACATTTTCGTCTAACTGTGCCACCTTCTAATTGTTTTATTCATTTAACTGTGAACATTTTTGTCTATAGATTGAATCATGCTGTCTATTTCACCACTGCAGTATTTCATCACCTGGTACTTTTTACCAGATTGATGAAATAAAGTCATCAACTTTAAATTTCATAACATTTTTGTTGGCCACATGAAATGACAGAGTTGTAAATTTCTAACATGAGAAATGTATACTTTCTCCAGTTATAATCTCTGTTAGTGAGAAATTTTATTTGCCATCCTTTCATCTAAATACTTGTATTGTTTCCACAATTAAGCAACGCTATACATGTAGGCCTACAACTGGCTATTCTTTAGATATATATGCAATAGATGTACAAAAAAATGTACAATTCTTGCTTATTCTACTCCTCTAGTTAATCAAAGTGCAATCAAACTAACAGCTCTGATACCGGTACTCTGAGTAGGTTTTGAGATAGCATGATCCCCAATGTTAACGTAAAGCACACTTATTGAATGGAAATGAAAGACATTGGTTATAATTGTTGAAAACCTTACTTGTAATTTTTTCAAGGAAGCATCTTGTTCGTCAGGACGGGTTCTCCTAAGACCAGACATTTCCCACCAAGCCTCGGTACAAGGTTCTGTACTTTAGAATGAAAATAATAGAATCTAGATCTAGATACAGTAACCACTAACGCTAACTGTAAAGATTCATTTTTAAGGCAAACAAGACAAGCATTTGACGAAAATGTAAGCAAATTTGATCATATAGGCAATGTAAATAGATAAGATCTACATCTAGATCCCTTAGGAAACTCCTCTTCTCAATTGGTTTTCTAAGGGATTTGTTCTTTTACTTTCTTGGTTTCTTTTTAGTTGCTTTTTTAACTTTTTAAAAAATTCATGCCAGGATCTAGATTCTAGATTTATTCAAAGGTGCAAAGTTGTTTATATCAATCATTTGGAACCATGTCAAAACAATAGATCTAAATCTGGACTATCTTGACTCTATGGCTTAAAATAAGATCTCTAGATTTAGATCTGTAATCTTATGACGCTATTCAATCTAGATCTAAATCGAATGGTCACCTTTCTAACCTGTGTCATGTATCAATAATAGATCTGCAAGTTATCAATCATGCCACTTGTCAACGAGCCAAGGCTGGATTCTAGCCCTCGGCAATGCCCGTTAAGTTGAGAAACTGGGGTTTCTTGAGTCTTGTTTATTGTGACTGCCTGGCGGAGTAGTTGCCCCTTGGTGGGTTTGTAAACAAGTACAGTTTTGTTCTATTTTTAGTTGCAATTTGTAAACAAACAAAAAATTTGATGGCCTAGCGTTTGATGTTCACATAAGTCTAGAAAGTCGTGCCCTACGATATTGTCTGAGCATGAATGATGGGTGCCGTGTTTGCGGTTTAGATTACCGTCCAAATCGTTAACTGTTGTTTTGTTCTTTTTTCCTCATTCATATCTGTCGATAAGGTGTTGGTCTCTGTCATCTGCACCAGTGGTTGAACCCAAGAAATCCTGAGAGCTTCCTGTCATGTAGCCCTTTTCGTTATCAATAAAGTCAATAGATAGAAACGGGGGGGGGGGGGGGGTACAGTTCTATGAACATTGAAAAGGATTAATCAGTAACAGCGATAGAAAAAGAGGTGCGTGGTTTGAAAAAAAATCTGTTGCAGCGGATCTTAAATTGTTAAATCCAGTGGTATGAATAGTTCCAAAGGATGTGAGGTAGTTTCGTTGTAGAGTGAACTCAACGGTTTAGCGGCCGTACCCATTATGACTGTAAGGAACAATAGTGCAACCATAGCAATTGGACACACCAAAGTACTAAGACGCCGAGACGACTATCAGCATTGTGGGGCGAGAGCAAAACCCGCCAGGAAAAGCTTGAGCATTTCCCAAAGATGATGAGTACGACCAATGGACGTGGGGAGTATCTGGAAGTTATCGTCATTTCCTTAAGACTTCTTTGGGTGGTGGGGGGGGGGGGTCGGCCCTAAGGCGAGGATGGAATCGTATGTCTAGGCATTATATAATAATTAATATATTCTATTCTCATTTAAACGTGTTTGAGCTTTTGAATTTCAAGACACTGTCGACAACGAGTTTATCCTGGCAGATAACCTATATGCAATCTAAGTCATTAAAACTAATTTCAAAATTTCGGCTTAAGCAAAAATAGTGCTGTAGTCCGTTTATCGGAGTCAGGTGCAAAAAATTAAATGAAATATATCCTAGTTTCTTCCCAACCAACTTGTGCTAGAACCCTGGGGCTTTAAGTACGACGTAGCTGTAGCTTATGACTCGTCGTAACAATAATAACAAAGCTTACGGCGAGTCGTATGCTACCGCGTCGTTGTACTCACGGCCCCTAATCTTGTTTTAGCCCTTTTCGACACCAATACTTTACATCTGTTCAGCAAAGTTTTCTATGTAGCTAAACATAGATTATTTTCCTTTTAATCACCATAAAGCGGAGACAGGAACACTACCGGATACCTACAACTTCTGGCGGGGAAAATTATCTTCACCTGTAATACTCAAGGTTTATAAAATGGCGGTTTCAAATCCGCCACGCGACTATATCTCTTTCGATGTTGAAGTTTTGGGCTTGGTATGCAGGCAAACATTAGTATGAAAAAAAGATGCTTTTTAGTGGTTAAACGACTTCTACGAGGGCAGGCTGATAAATAAGGGCCGTTTTTGAATAACTTTTTTATTTGAAGGACTAAAGAAGCAAGTTACACATCAAATGAAAGCTTAGAGTCTCCCCTATCTGATGAACTATCATTTTTCAACATAGTCACCATCGCGTTCAATACAGAGGCGCCAGCGTTGTACAAGTTTTCGCATTCAGTCGGCGAAGAATTCTGGTGTCTGGGATCGGCACCAAGAGCGAACATTCTCCTCAACCTCTGCATCGGTTTCATAGTGATTTCCTTTGAGATGTTTCTTCAGCAAAGGAAATAAGAAAAAGTCAGACGGGGCCAAATCAGGACTGTATGTCGGATGTGGTATGGTAGGAAGTTCCAACTGCTGTAAAGCGCACTGGGTTTGGCGACTGGTGTGTGGCCGAGCATTATCGTGCTGGATGACAACGTCTTTGACTTTGTCCTGTCGAACCCGTCTGAGTCGGCTCGTCAATGCACGCAGAGTTGACACATATCTCTCTGAATTTATTGTTGTGCCTTGCTCCAAAAACTCAATATGGACGATACCTTCCATGTCCCAGAATATTGTCAGCAAAACCTTTCGAGCTGATGCGACGACTTTGAACTTCTTCGGGGCTGGAGAGTTCTTGTGTCTGTACTGCATAGACTGCATCTTGCTCTCTGGGTCATAGTGATACACCCAAGACTCGTCACCAGTGATGATGCTCCGTATAAAACGCTCGCCGTCATGAGTGAATCTTTCCAACAGTTGTGTACAGATCGTTTTCCTCTGTGCCTTCATTTCCACCGTGAGCTGTACCTTTCGGGTACCCATCTTGCCGAGACTTTCCTGTAACCAAGGTGGACTGTGATAATGTGATGAACTCGTTCTTTTGAAATGTCAAGCGCATTTGCAATGTCTCTTTGTTTCACTCTTCTATTTGCAACAATCATTTCGTCTACCTTCTGTTGGTGCTCAGACGGGTTCGACAGGACAAAGTCAAAGACGTTGTCATCCAGCACGATAATGCTCGGCCACACACCAGTCGCCAAACCCAGTGCGCTTTACAGCAGTTGGAACTTCCTACCATACCACATCCGACATACAGTCCTGATTTGGCCCCGTCTGACTTTTTCTTATTTCCTTTGCTGAAGAAACATCTCAAAGGAAATCACTATGAAACCGATGCTGAGGTTGAGGCGAATGTTCGCTCTTGGTGCCGATCCCAGACACCAGAATTCTTCGCCGACGGCATGCGAAAACTTGTACAACGCTGGCGCCTCTGTATTGAACGCGATGGTGACTATGTTGAAAAATGATAGTTCATCAGATAGGGGAGACTCTAAGCTTTCATTTGATGTGTAACTTGCTTCTGTAGTCCTTCAAATAAAAAAGTTATTCAAATACTTGTTATGTTGCTGCCGCACTTAGTAGAGCTGGGATACTACGATTTTAAAATGGCAATGACAACACTTTTAAGCGTCGAGTAAGTGACGAGAACAATTCGCGTGTGTAATGATATCACCACGAAACAGAACATTTTCTGGTCTACTTTTGTATGTTTAGCATGTCAAAGTCAAACTTGTTTCAAGCGGGTTCTTTGTGACAAACGTGTGCTCTTTTTTTATTTTTTTATTTTCACATATTCTTGTTTTATATCTTAAATCTGAGTATGTTCGTATTTCTTACTAAGTTTTGGTACATTGTGATACTAAATGCTAGGATAATTTTCTTTTGATAACTAAATATCAAAACAATAGTTTGAATTTGAGAGACAGCCACATCCCTCTCAACCTTTTCAGTACCAGAGAACCGATCCACCATATGTTCGGGTAACTGATAGGCCTACTGTTCCTGTAACTGTAGGTGTGTAACTGTCATTGTACCGGGAACTGTAGAGGTACCTGTTCCGCTGATCATGAGACTAGATGCATAAACATTTAGATCATCTATCGACCCTCTCTTGTCTTTTTAAACTCTATATATGTTCAGGAGTGTTTTTCTTTCTTTTTTTCAACCGTAGCGATCGAAATCGATATAGGAGCAGGTCCATGCGCCCCCGACTCGACACAGGTATCGGTACATCGATATGTTCCGATATTTGGATCGCAGTTTGAAGGTGTGAGGGGCTGGGTAGGTTTAACGTCCAACAGGCTATGTTGTAGACGGGCCCCAAGACGGACGTCTGACAATGTTATGTGCTGCCACACGCGAGTCAGGGCGGGGATACCATGACTCCTGTCTCAGCCGGTCACATTATACTGACACGACCCAACCAGTAGGGAACGCACCAGCCAGGATTCGAACTCGGGACCCTTTGCGTCGGAAGCCGATTTTCTACCCCTGGACCACCGCGAGGGGCACAAGAAGCATGCAAGTTTACATTCATTCCGTCGGCTATAAAACCTTAAATTCATCACAACTTCCGATACATACATGTACTTTTAATGCCTTATATTTAGCGGCATGATTGTTTTAGTTGTTCTTGCCTCTGAGAAAATTGCATCGTTGGTCGCATTTTACTAGCACCGACGGAAGTAGAAGGGTCCGAAAATAAAATAAAATAAAACTAAAGGGTCCACTTTTGTTCATTTTCTATTATTTGACAGTATCAAACAGAGTTCCGTTATCCGTGTGACAGAATTGAACCATCAGAGGGCGACGCGTAGTTTCGTTTATTGCAGCCAATTATGATGTTAAAAGAATACTACTCTCGTCCTCTCTTTCCACCAACCCGTCTCTCTATGTCTTTCGCTACCTTTCTCCCTCCACCTCGTTATCTCGCTCGCCCCCTCTATCTCTCTCTGTTTCTCTATCATCTATCTATCTATCTATCTATCTATCTATCTATCTATCTATCTATCTATCCATCCATATATCTCTGTCTGTTTATCTACCCCTGGACCACCGCCCCCCCCCCCACAACTTCCGATACATACATGTACTTTTAATGTCTTATATTTAGCGACATGATTGTTTTAGTTGTTCTTGCCTCTGAGAAAATTGCATCGTCGGTCGCATTTTACTAGCACCGACGGAAGTAGAAGGGTCCGAAAAAAATAAAACTAAAACTAAAGCGTCCACTTTTGTTCATTTTCTATTATTTGACAGGATCAGACAGAGTACCGTTATCCGTGTGACAGAATAGAACCATCAGAGGACGACGCGTAGTTTTGTTTACTGCAGCCAATTATGATTTCCTCTCTTTACATCCATCTCCCATTTCGCTACCTCTCTCCCTCCATCTCTCTATCTCGCTCTACCTCTCTATCTCTCTCTGTTTCTCTGTCTATCTATCTATCCATCAATATATCTGTCATTTTGTCTGTCTGTCTGCCTATCTGCATCTCTCCGCACCCCCTTTCTCTCTCTCTCTCTCTCTCTCTCTCTCTCTCTCTCTCTCTCTCTCTCTCTCTCTTGTTCAACGTCTACGGTGCAATGACCGGCGACGCGTTTTGTGGCTTTATGTATTTCTTTCTTTCTTTCTTTTATTTTTTTCCTGGCTTTTTTGGGAAGCGATTGATAATTAAATGATATCCATTTTTTCCCGTAAATAGTCTTCTTTACACGTACATGTTCCAGAGTGATTGACTGATTGGTAGGGATCCGAGTTTAATTTCCCTTCAAATGACGAGGCTAGACCAACCATACATGTAGCAGAGGAAAGCCGTCTCCGCCCGTGCTGCCAGGTGGTATTCGATTGTTTGTGAGCCAAATTATTTTGTGTTGATTGTTATAATTCTAAGAAAGCATACCGGTTTGTCATTGAATATTGATACTACACTATTCTCTTTTATTCATTATTTTTTAATAGACCATTTCGATGCTAATTTAAATTCTTAAATCTGCAATGTAGGTTAATTACAGTGTGTTACAGAAAAATCAATATAGATTTCACTTGTGCCATGAAAAAAAAATTCTACTTTCGTTTTTATTTTCTCCGGCGGTAACTTCAGTTTTATTTTTGTGTGGGTGTGAACTGTGAATAACAGAAATCTGGGGGTGTGAACTCACTGAACTGTGAAATAGTGAAAAACAAAAGTTACAAAACAAACAAATCCATTAAAGTAAACGCAGAAGCTTGGTTTGATTCACAAAGTACCACCCATTTCTATTTGGCAGTTGACTTCACAGGTAAACAAGTTCATGTGCAGTGCAATTCACCAAAGTGCTAGTGAAAATGAAAGTGAAACGGTTTTGTTTTTAGCAGGTTAGCACAGTTAGATATAGATTCTACAGCTCTACTGTATAATTGTAAAGTTAAACATAAATAAAGCAATATGTGTACATATAGATCTGTTCAAGAAGGATAGATATCGCTTGGCCGGCACGAGTTTTGTGGTCCCTAGCCTGTGGGCGGAATTCGAGGGGTGAGTGGGTAGAATTCGATTAAATATATCGGAGTCAGTCAACCTGTGAAGAGAGAGAGAGACAGACAGAGCAAGCGAGTGTCAGAGACAAAGATAGTTTCAATTGCTTAAAAATCAATTTTATGTGTTTACAAGTGTATGCTTGTCCCCACCCGCATTATACCAGTGTTCAAACAAACTTATATGGAATAGGCCTACAATGATACAATCAAATCGCTCCCTGTCTGTTTGTTCAAGTCAAACAAATTATGCCAATACAATTAAAAAAATAAAAAAAAAGACATAGAGTTCAGCTGGCCAGTATTTTATTCAATTTTAATAATCGAATTCCGCCCGCCCAACCATTTGATCGCCCACAGGCTAGGGACCACAAAACTCAAGGAGTTTCGCTTGGCCTAAGAAATGTATGGATCTAGATTTATATACAAACAATTTACATGTAAACATACCATACCTGTAGGCCTACTGTATGAGGGTTAGACTAGCCAATGAATGATGTACATGTATTGTACGCCTATGGAAATGTGAAATCTAGACTTACAGCCAAGACAAACCAACCTTTATTTGTTTAAAATCTTTCATAGCGATCGTTTCCTCCGACTCTAATTTCTACCATTTTACTCCCTACAGTTGAGGTGTTTTTTACAATGTCCTGCCGATCTATAGGTTTCTTCTTCACTGCTCCATAAGTCCTTTGTTGTAACAATTTTAATTGAAAACAACGTGGGGTCCAAAATCACCGGTTGCGTTCCCCTTAAAAGGGGAGTCACACATTGTAACCACTGTAAATTATTTCGAGGAAGACTCTACGAGACTGGTTAACCACCTGAGGACTTTTTATTGAGAAAGAGGGAGGGGGTGGGGATGGGGAAGGAATCGGAGAAGCAACTATGCTCATAGACAGGTTCTCTGTGATCCTGTTTCTTTTAAAACCACAGTTTCAACAAATATTGCAAATTATTGCCTCAATTGCTATTTGACAATTCTTCATATTTCACAGACCCTGAGTCTCTTATGGTTAGTTTATTAAATTAAGAGAGATTAAGTGATGTATATACCTTTTCATTGTTTGCAAAAATGCAGAATAAAAAGATAATGCAAGAAAGAAAGATACAAACAGACAAAGAGGTGATGAAGCAGGTAGAGGAGGTTATCAAATTAAATTTGCTCGGCTAATTTTCATTATTTGTTTTGTTTTTCAATTTGGCAGAACTTTTCCCTCTCAAAAAAGGGTCTGATTGAAAAGCACCATACCCTATACCCAATGCCACATGGAGGCCTTTAAAAATTGGTCCATTGTAAGATGGAGGACGGTATGAATTTTCTTTCTGTTCTTGGATTTTAACTATTTTTGTAATATTCATAACTATAAACCATGAAATATATGAGTAAAATAATTATACTCTGTTAATGTCTTTTAGCAAGTTTTGCTACCCTTCATTAACTTTTGTTTATTACAATTGAGGACTTAGGAGTCCAAAAAGTGTCCTGTATTTCTAGGAAAGATGGCAGGAAAATTATCAAAGAAGAAAAAATGAAATTGGATATATATATACACACAATTAGCATTACTATTTGAATTAGCAATGTACTCATTTGGACATTTAAAAGATGATCTTCAATTAATATATCTATAGGATGAGTCTAATGACTAATAGTCAAATTAAATTCATTTTCATATAGAATACTAGAGACAAATTATTTAAATTATGGATACTTTTTTATTTTTTCATAAATAAAAATATACATTTTTTTATATTTTTATCCAGGACAGGAATACAGAAATTCTACCTCGGAGACAAACATTAAGTAAGGTCAGTATGTAACCAAAATTGATTTATATATGGCTGTGAGTGAGAGAATTACCAACTGGACTGTTTTCAAGGTTTGTCTCAAATAAAGTAACACATGAACCAGGAGCCTACACGTTGTTGGTTTGTTTTTTTCAGTACCTGTCTCACTGCAATGTTTTTTACTCATATGGTGATCATTGATTTGTACAGCTTTGCAACACTGAACTTTGTTTTTTCAATATGAATATTATGTTTTATGAGACATACGTTATACTATGGAATTATGAATGGACAAATAATAAACCTTGTACAATGTATTGAGTCACACTTGTACTAAGTGATTAAAAGTTCTTAATTGAATATATGTCTTTTGAGAAAGTATCTGCTGTGGTTGTTAACTACTTATGCGAAGTCATATTCCTCATGAATACTAGTAAACAAGATTTAAAAATTTAAGTTTTAGTGAAGAAGCTCGTATACTGGAGCAGGAGTCAACTTCATGGTAAAATATCTGTTGCGATGGCAATGCAAGACTTGAAGAATGCATTTAAAATATTTTTATATTTTCTCCATGTGTCCATCTATGTACATGTAAATGTATGTTTATTTTCACATGTATCTATGCATTCTTCAATCCATCCAGGAGGCATGGTCCACAGATCATCATACATGTTCAGTCTGTGGTAAAGGATGTGCTGAATGTGTGACTATCTGTGGAAGTAGTGTTGATAGCCAGAGGTAAGAAAGTGCATCAGATAAAACCAGCTGTAAATTTAAACAATACCAAAATTAGAGCATTTACAAGTATTGTTTCTGTAGTATCTTGCTGAGAACTGGACTTATAAGTACATTGTATAATCTATCATTTTAGATGTTCATTTTTCAACTACTGTGTAATGTAAAGCTGTTTGACTGAATTAAAGGCCCAGGTCGCTAAGTCCCCTTGCTTACCAGCAAACCACATCCAGCCTCCACTGCTTTCTTCGTCACTGTTTAAGGAGGGACCACCTCTAGGTCTAGTGGATAGCTGCAGTTTATTCTGGTATTGTCGCTGCTTCTTAGGACTTGTTTGAATCATTAAGGCCCCAATTTAGCCTGCATTATCTTCATTGGACTTCAGTTCATTCAAAGATAATTTTTAATCACAAAATTATGTTTTTAATTAATGTAGTTACAATTTCAAATTTTATACCCTGTAGACACCAAAGTTGTGAAATCATGAATTCATTTAAATTTTTATTTCCCTCCTCTCAACTACCTTCCGGTAGTAAAATAAACGTGAAGGAAGTGTCAACCCAGACTGAATTCTTTGAACAGAGTGGAACTCCTGACAAGTACAGCCAAGGCTCAAGAATTCGTGTAGATCTTCCAGATGTTGTGTCCTCGGTTAAAACTCCTGTGTCAAAATCAAGTGGACCGCCACCACCCCCTCCCCCTCCTCCACCTCCTCCTCCGCCTCCCCCTCCATTATCCTTGCAAAACCCAGTCTCTGCTTTGACTTTGATTAAAAAGAAAAAAGGGAATCAAAAACGAAGGGTGAGTTTATTAAGTGTGTGACCCATTCTTGAAGCTTATTTTTTGTTTGGTGTTTGTGTCAAATTGAAAAGATGTGTGAATGATTTTGAAAAAAAGTATAATAAAGCTCTCTTTTCTTTTGACACTTTTGCAAAGTCACGGTGAACAAATTATTTTTGTACAGTTCAAAAATGGTAAAAAATTAAAAGAAGTGACTTCAAGAAAACTTCTTGAATTTTCATGTCCTAAAATTGATATTTTTTTAATACCATTTCATCTTTAAGTTTTTAAGTAACTTATTTTTGCAATGACATTGTGCCTTTTTAGCATATGAATATATGTAACCAAATCCATATATTTCAGTCGACCGGTGTGACTATCATCCCCGAAATAACAGCTGCCCAGATCAAGAGTGTCAAACTCAAGAAAACAGAGAATCGTGTTCTAGGAACAAACGCTGTTCAAGATGTGAGTAAGCCTGCAAATGTCAGACTGAGAAAAATATGCCACTGACGTATTAACATTGTTGATTATTGACAGGTCATTAGTATTCAGTAATCCTTTTTAACCTGGAACAACATTCCTCCTGTGTGTCTCTGACTGAAAGGATTATGCCTTAAGAACCCTTGTAGCCCATATTGAAAGTTCTACAATACAAAAATAAAAAATATCAGCTGAGGATTAAACCTTTGACCTCCTACTCGTCAATCCTGAGTACTATTAATAGAAATATCTGGCGCCTTATATTGCTAAAAATGCAATCTTCGAATTAATGTTATGTCCCATAGGTTTCCTACAGAGATGGGGGGGGGGGGGGGGGAGGCGAAAGCAGCGAACCTTGGACCTAGTGCTCCTCAGTCTTAAGCACCGGAGACTGAGCTATCTTTATCCCCCTGCTAAACCAAGGCTGATTATAGTATATTTAAATTTAATTACATCTACATCCCGCAAATTTGAACTCCTGCCGAGTATTGCACCATCTGCTTGAGAGCGCAGGCCAAGACTGGGCGGTAATGATCAGATTATCGAGCGAAGCACCGTCAGTTACCGAATGTGTCAGCCTACTATCCAAATAAACTCAGTACATTGTAAAAGTGAGCCAATTTCAATTACAAGCCCACATTCACATGAACAGACATGCAATGTGGCTAGCGCCTGTTTCACATTAGTATGTGTGTGTATATCTGTCTTTGTGTCTCGTGATGCGGCGTTTGACACTTCTGTGTGAATCCGTAAAAGCATTGCTTTCATCACCATTTTCCCACACTTTAATGGTTCAACAGTCTTCATACACAGGGACTAAACGTCAGCCCTTTCCTTTGTTAGAGATTCAGCTATCATCAGTGATACAACCATGATAATGTGACAGGAAGGCTGAGAATCCTACTCATTGATTTCCTTGGCTGACATTTTTAAGAGCCTGTACACCCATTCACAAGTTTCTCACGTGATAGAAAAAGGAGGAAAAAATAATGAATGAAGGCCCACTACTAATGGCAGTTACTCGGCACACCGCACTGCCCAGTTGGGTGGTGCTAAGTCAGTTGAGTGGCAGCGAGCGGAACCAGTAGTTCTTTCACAGCGGGGCAGTCAACTGGCACGCCACGCTTAATGGGTTAAATTGCTTATGGTACTGCATTTATAACGCAGAGTGATAGTTCTCTTTCCCCCCCCCCCAACCTCTTTCTTATTTAAGATTAGAGATTCAGGCTATCATCAGTGATATAGCCGTCATAATGTGACAGGAAGGCTGAGAATCCTCCAAACTACTCATTGATTTCATTGGCTGATATTACAAGAGCCTGTACACCCATTCACAAGTTTCTCACGTGATAGAAAAAGGAGGAAAATAGAATGAATGAAGGCCCACTACTAATGGCAGTTACTCGGCACACCGCATTGCCCAGTTGGGAGGTGCCAAGTCAGTTGAGTGGCAGCGAGCGGAACCCGTAGTTCTTTCACAGCGAGGCAGTCAACTGGCACGCCACGCTAAATGGATTAAATTGCTTATGGTACTGCATTTATAACGCAGAGTGATAGTTCTCTTTCCTCCCCTTCTCCACCCCCCCGCCCCAACCTCTTTCTTATTTAAGATTTTTTATGTATTTTGCAGACTTCCTCAAGGGACGGGCAGCCTCTTGTATCACTGAAAGATCTACAAAAAATATCATTACGTAAAACTCCCGCCTCTGCCTCTAAGACATCATTTGAACCAACCACAAATGGCTGTGAAAATCGGTAAGGCTGTGACCCCTCATCCACGAGCGTCATATTATTGATTTCAGTGACATTTTTACTGTCCATTTTTTGTTTGTAATTTTTTTAAATTGGACAACAGTGTTTACTTACCCACTAAACCAATTATTAAGTTTTGCTTTTGAATTAGGCATAGTGTTTGAGAAATACTTCTCATTCATCTGTACTGGACTGTATTTATATGGACTTCATCAAAACTCAACTTCTACGATGGAAATATATTCGCACTCAAATAATACATGTAGATGCTGTCTTAGATTGTGATGTTCTGGTTCCTTATGTTTTATCATGTTCTTGGATGGGCTGTTCAGTCTGATTTAATCTTCATCCCACAGGCCTGAAGAGGTTGTGGATGTTCGACAATTCTTAAAGAGGACTAGGCTGAGAAGGTGAGTTTTTTTAAATTACAATAATAATCTTTTCTCTTTTGAGTTATAGTTTGTAGAAGCCATCAAGGCTGAAATTTATTTTATGCAAGTATGAAAAGAATCGATTAGGTAGGGAAAAATTTCCGTGATAACAAACTTATGAATCTGTTTGTCATAAGTAAAACGGTAATAATTGAAATTGTGTTTAGCCAAAACGAGAAAGTGGCTGAGTGTACAGAGAAAACAGGATAGGATCCAACTCGAGCCACGAGGGACAACTAATTCAATAGACCTTTTTTTTTCAAACAGAAACCGTCCTGCATTCACTCTCTGAGTTCCCTGGTCTGAGTATGAAGTATTATGCCTCAGATTCAATCTAACATCTTGTTTTATTTTAAATCCCTAGTTGCGAACTTTTATTATATATTGTTTTATTTTAAATTCCTATTTTATTTTACATTTCTCTTTCTATAACAATTAGCTGACTTTTACTATATACAAGCTTTCTTTACTTAAATCTTCCGGCATCTTATCATTTCATCTCTCGTTTCAACAGAAGTCCTGGTGGAACGCCATTGCCTGCAGAGAAAAAAGCAGAGACGAAGATTTCAAGCACTCCTGTTTCTTTTAGGAGCTCAAAGAATGTATGTGTGAGATTTTCATAGGCAGTAGAAAATACATTGGAAACGGTGTAATGTCACTTGTTGGAGAATGGATTAAAACTTGGAGTTTGGACTGGGGGATCCGAATCACAGTGTAATCCGCTTAAGGGGACGGGCAGATCCTAAGAGGGACATTCTTTGTTATGCACTTTAGCTAGTTTTAACTGGAAATGGAATCATTGAAATCAGAACCTTCAAAAATGTAGGAAACAATGTATTTTTTTCAGTTTTGTCACATGGTTGCCGTGGTGAGGCCACCATATTGGATTTTGGGTTACAAAAACCAGTGAATTTAAAAATCCATCTTGTACTACAGTTCTTTATCTAGGTGAACGGTTATTGACTAGTAACCAATATTGGAAGACATACTCTCTCCCTCTCTCTCTCTCTGTCTCACTTCTTTTCTTCACTCTTCTCTCTCTCTCACTCAATCTGATCCTTCCCATCTCCCTCTCTCCCCTTCCCTCTCTCTCACTCTCTCTCTTTCTCTCTCTCTCCCTCTCTCTCTCTCTCTCTCTCTCTCTCCTTCCCTCTCTTTTTCTCAACTTTCTTCTCTTTGTCTTATTCAGTTTTCTCTCCTTTTGTGTATGTCTCTCATTTGCTTGAAGGGATTATTTTTTAGAAATGAGGAATGATCAGAATATGTTTGATTTATTTGCTATACATTATACTATAATCAGTTATTCTTTTTGTTAAGCATTAAGTTTATTGTTTGTCGTTTTTTTTAATTAACAGAATCAAACCACAATGACTTTGCAATAAGAATCAAATTTTAACAGACAAACAGGGGAAAAAATAACCTATGCTCTTGCAACATTGTTTTATGACGAAGTTTGAATAATCAGACTTTGGCTTTTGTAGGTTTTGGCTGTAATGGTAGTATGAAATAACTAAAGTAAAGTAAATAATAATCTTTACTTGAATTTGAAATATATCAAGATTTCTTGAAAAATAATAATAGGCTGACATTATTTAGATAACAGGTTTATCCAAATAGTGAAAACATGGGGGTTTTGACTACTTAGATAACAGGTTATCCAAATAATAAAAATATTTAGATAACAGGTTATGAAAATTAATAATAGAAAAAGGGGGTGGGTAACTAATAAAGTGAGAAGTTGGAGTTTAGACTATTTAAATAGCAGGTTATCCAAATAATGAAAGCAAGGGGGCTTTGACTATTTAGATAACATTTTTAATGTAAAGTTTGATGTTATTTGAGTACTTACACTTTATAAAAAGTTTATTATGATTGATTTCTTTTCTTTTTTTTTGTATGTATTAAGTACTTACAGTTACTCTCACTGTTGTTATTATTATAAACTTGGGATAAAACAAACTTTTACTTTATGCTGTACAAAAATGATATATCTTAAGTGCATTTTACTGTACATGTTCCACAAATTAGTGCATAATTTTGTACAGATTACATATTTTGGACTGTAACACTGGTGTTACTATGATTTTGATGGCTATGATTGAGAGTTCACGAATTGTAAAAAATACTTCTATGTGTTCTACACATACCACTAACATTTCATAAACTTGACGCCATTTTTAATTGAAAAGGTTTACATTATGTATTATGTGACTTGGACACCCTAGTTCCAAAAGAGAGAAAAAAGTTAGAGTGAAATCTAACTAGCAGGGGTGCATAGGAGAGAGGAAAGCCTTGGGACAGAAAGGGAGAGAAGAATACAAAGCCTTGTGAGAGAGATAGAGAGAGAGGAGAAATAGA
Organism: Elysia chlorotica; assembly: GCA_003991915.1. Classification (NCBI taxonomy): domain Eukaryota; kingdom Metazoa; phylum Mollusca; class Gastropoda; family Plakobranchidae; genus Elysia; species Elysia chlorotica. Next base: position 331,236 of record RQTK01000519.1, read on the forward strand.
ATTGGAAAGACAGAAAGATAGAAAGAGAAGCAGTAAACCAAGCGAAAGAGGGGGAAAAAAACAGAGAAGAGGGTTGTGAGGGAAAGATTAGACAGAGAGAGAAGGAAAACTGAGCAGGAGAGAATGAGAGAGACTAGCTGAGATATTCTAGTATTGTCAAGACAATTTGTTTGTTCCTCTCAGTCAAAAAAATCATAGTGAATCTTTGTGTTGGACTAGATCTATTTAAGTATTGATATACGTTTGCCTTATGGATGGTATTTCTATAGTTTTTGCAACTGCAACTCACCAATTAGAATAAAAAAAGTGAAAGATCATTGCGCTATATTATTTTTATTTTTTTAATGTAGTGATCATATACTTTTATTTTTCTGCAAAGTAGAATTATTATAGAACAAGAATATTTTTTATTAGGATTAATTTTTTGTGTTGGACAGTTTCAGGTTCAAATTTGCATGACAATGTGAAAGATGTATAGAGGGCACTTCTTTTCTGCTTACTTATTTTTTTTTTTGTGAGATTGCAACACTCTCCTTCGTCTCCAGACAACATCAACATTAATTTTTTAGAATTAGGAAACTAAGGCTGCAGATTTTAATTGTATTTTAATTTTTATGCGGAAAGTTTTATATCAATTGCATGTATTTTAGTTTGCACTATTGTAAATACTCATTATTAAAATTAAATATTGTAATCAAATTTCAAAGGAAAGGATTATTCCGGTTCAGTGTTTCTATATGGAGCTAATACTCTTAACCAAAGCTCTCCCAACAAAAGTAAACCCATTTGATAATATACTTGCATAATATCTCTCAATTTCAAAATGCCTGAATTCCATGACCTTTTTGAAGATTTTGTTCAAAAAGAAAAATTAATTTGAAAAATGTGGGCTTGAACAAACGACTGACTCGTGTTATGAAAGTATGACATAGTATGAAGAATTATATTTTGAAAAAAAAAAAAAAAGGTTTGGTCCTTAAACATGCAGACCTACTCACTCTTTTCAAAATCCTGTACAAGCAATTTTTATTTTAGAAATAGAACACTCCAGTTTGTGTCAGTGTCACATGTTAGTGTCAAATAGAACACTCCAGTTACTCCAGAACTGTTGCCCAATATGTTTTATTTTGCACTACTTGCTATATGTTGGAAGGCTACAAGAAATAATTTGTTTTATCCTGATTTTTTGTGTGTGTGAAGTTGGTGACTTAAATGAAACCTGGAGGTCTAATCGTCTCTTATAAAGAGGACCTATTATCACTTGTGTTGTATCGATAAAAGAATATTATATGTATACATGTATATAAACTCAATAGTGTCATAATATTCAATAACCAGCGAAGTAACATGTCGCAGAAATTTCATTTACATTTTTGAAATGTGTTTATTTCTTACCTCTTGGTCAACTATTTGGTCTTTCAAATGATGAATATACTGTCTTGCATCTTGTACGGCTATTGCATTGTCACTTTCCTTGATATGATGTGCCCTATAACATTTCTTGTACTTATGAATTATGTCAGCCAATTTTTTTTCTGTCTATTTCTAAAAAGTGAAAATTGTTGGCATGTTGCCATCCTTTTTTCTTCTTTATGCTTATTCTCAAAAAAATGTTTGTGTCAACAATGTACTTATCATAAACAGATTGTGCAATCTTTTAACATGGATATATTGCTGCATGTTCATCCTTTCAGTGTTTTTGACAATGCTTTTATTTTATGTCATCGTTTGTTTTAAAAGCTGATGATGAACTGTATGATGGTTGTCAAACATGTTTTTAAATTTAAGTAGACCAGCACAAATGTATTATTTTTTTTCTGAAATGGTATAGAACCATGATCAGTTTTTGCATATGGATGTGTCCATATACATATATATGTGCAGGTGAACAAGTTTCCTACTAATTTTTTTTTAACAAAAACAGTGATCAGTTCTAGAAGAAGGATGTACATGTAAGAGTTTTTGAAATAACATCTAAGTTGTGCTCTCAGTGTAGTTTGCTGGTTTATCAACATTCGGGGCATAGTTGCAGTCAAAAGCTATTTTTAAAGATGATGTGTATTTCTTCAGAAACGTTTGTTTTTGGTGGGTTGTTTTTTTTTAAACTTAAATAAGTTTTCAAAATAAATTTCAATAAATTCATCATGCATGGTATTCTCCATGGGATTTTTTTGGTGTGTTTTTGTTTTGTTGTTTTCTTGTGTTTAATTTTGTGTTTTTTTTTTCTTTATGTTGCTTCTGTTATTGGAGGAGGGTGAGCGTGAGTCTATTAAATTTTTCAACAAAGATATTATGTATATGGTTAGCAATAGGAGAACAAAAACATAAAAAAAAAGACTATACTCACTTTCAAAGAAAAGAAATAACCAAGGTAGAATAGAAAGAAATGTTGACGTGTAAGTTTGCATTAGTTATAAAGAAGGAATTGAATAGTTTATTTGGGATCGCACACCAGGTGAGTACAAAAGTGTCAATATATGTGTACCCGTGACCAATAAATGGGGGATAGATTATTGTCCAATACATCCTAATGCCGACTGGTTAGTTCAGCGAAAGAAGAATGACGCCCCTTACTCTGAAGCCAATTGGTAAAATAATGAAACCAGTACAAAAATAAAAAGTGGCAAGACATGTGGACCAACAACCCCAAAGGAAGGTTCTTCCACGCCATCGCTCCACAGGTAGGTAAAAATATACTCAACTTCAATGCCACAAACAATAAAATCAATAGAGCCAGACTTGGAGCCCCAATCCTTAAGATTATCAGGAAATGTGAATACTGTAGCACCACACCATATACGATTCAATATATAAAAGAAACATGTCCAGCCCACACCCCAACAAGAGAAACACTAAAAAGTCAATGCACGAAAGAAAACATCCAATTCAAAGCAGAAGAAGTGCTCAAACCAAGGAGCTCATCGACGATAACCAACATGGTTAAAAAACTACTAAGAGGCCTGAAAAGTCCCCTCTAAACAACATCAACCGAGACATACCACCGCCCCCCTTTTTTCCCCCTACCCCAAATAGGAAACCCCCCCCCCCAAAAAAACAAAAAAAAAAAACAAAAAAAAAACAACAAAAAACAACAACCCAACAACAGCAACAACAAAAAACGAAATGCGACAAAATCACGACGGGAAAGCCAGTGGCAAAACCTTGTCCTAGGCAAAGAGATTCCCTTATAAATAACATAGGCAAAAAAGATAGTAGTAATAATAATGATGGTAGTGGTGATAATGATGATGGTGGTGAAAGTAATAGTAATAATGATAATGGTAGTAATAGTAATAGTAGCAGTAGCAGTGGTGGTAGTAGTAGTATTAGTGGTGGTAGTGAGGGTAGTGGCAGTAGTGAGGATGGGGGTGGTGGTAATGCTAAGAGTGACAGTGGTGACGGTGGGGATAATGGTTAACTTAGTGTGGAGGCAGAGTTAACAGTAATCGCAACAATAGAGACAATATTATGTTAGTGGGGGTGGTAGCATTAATGACATGGGTGTTAACAAATCATTCATTCATTCAGGTGTCAGGTCTGGCGTAGACATCGACGATCAGGGATTTCCAAGCCCCTCTGTCTTCAGTCCGTCTGAATATTTCCAGCTTAGACAGATTCTTGTTCGATGCGTTTATGAATCGAGACAGACTGTCCATGAAAGTCTGTCGTTGTCGACCTCGAGCACGTTTTCCTTCCACTTTCCCGTGCAGCATTAGTTTTTCCAGACCGTCGTGTTAACAAATAGGGTAACGATAATCATAATGAAAAAAAAAATAGCAGCAGGGGTAATTAATAATAAAAAAAAAAAAAACGAAAACAAAAAAACAAAACGTAACTACTGCTGAGGTAGTAGGAATGGCTATAGTGGGTAGGTTGCGATCGTAGGAGCTGCAATAGCCACGGCCATATTTGGAATGGGGGAACAATACTAAATTAGAATACCAATAGGGTAATACCCCCGGTTTTAACTATGCAGCCATACCAGTTGCACATACTTCTTCAATCTCCCGCCTCACTCATAAAAAGAAAATTAAATGTATAAACCTAACCTTACCCGTCCCCCCAGCGTAGAAGGGAAGGTTTGTCTTATCTGTCTCAACCTATCCCCCCTTTCCACTTTAGAACCTCCAAAATTAGGGAACCCCATACATAAGAGGACCAGCCTCGTAGTAAAAGAATGAACCAGCATTGGGTCTATCATCTCTTGCCTTCCTCTTGATCTTTTGTCTTCTGTTTACGCCGCCTGTCGCCGTATAGGATCCCCCAGGGGAACATAGGAGACGTTAAACCCGGAGAGAGGGAGAGAATTCTCTCCCTCCCTCTATAGAGAACCATCCATCACTTCGCTACCGGGACAAACAATAGACCCTGCCAATAATTTTTGTCTCAAATAAGCTTGCCACATAAGTACAGTTAAACAGCCATATTACCAATATTATGTGATATTTTTTATCATCATATCATTATTCGTTAAGTCTTAAACTCATCGTCTATCTAGATCATTAACATTTTTTGTTAAAAAATACTGGATTAAATATTTATTGTGTCGAAATTATGAAGTTGAAACAAAATGCTAACTGCTTTTTAAACTGAGTCTACATTTTGGCATACATGTCTCATAAACCTGCACATCAAAATGGCGTCCTAGAGCCTTTTCTAGATGACTAGAATGTACTTCAAGCCACATAAAACCGAATACGTATAACTAAGTTCTAATTATTAATGTTTTGTACACCGAGTTGACACATGCAGGGAAATATTTGATTTGGGTCTCTTTTGTTTCCATTTGGTAGGCAATTTAGACGTTATGACAGAGTGCCGTGGTACTGATGAGTAACCTTACATGTATACTCTCCTACCTACGGCGCTCTCTTTAAAATTTTGCTTCAACTTATTATAGATCTAGACATAGATCTATTCAGATTTCAGACCTGCGCAGGGGTAAGGAGCTGATTCATAATGTCCAACAAAAGACCAGCGGAGGAATCGTCGAGCTCCTCCTCAGGGGCTCCAGCTGCTAAGAAGATGGCCATACCCTATGACTCACTGCAATTGGGAAAAATTTACTCATTGGTGAGCTGTAACTTAAGTCACCGTTTGATTACATCTTAAGCATAAATTAAATTAAATACAGAAGAAAAATATTCAGTTGAAAATTTAGGCCGATCCAACTAATATTTAAAAAAATGAAATTGATTGATCTTATGTTGACTTTAATGTACGTGTGTTGTCCAATATGTTAAAATGCTTTGACAATATGGACTTTTTTCTTCACAGGAAGAGTTAGACCTGAAGGTATTGGTCTTTCAAAACAAAAAATTGGCAGAGCGTATTGAGCAACGAAAAAAAGCTGAAACAGAGCTTCGCAAGCGGATTGAGCAACTGGAGAACCGTCAACGTACAGACGATGCTGTCCTCATGATTGTCAATAGATATTGGAACCAGGTAAGTGTTACCTGGCAAACAGTGTACTTTGACTTAGATTGCTCTCTAAATCTTGAAAAGATTGTCTCTTTGATTTTCTTGGCGTGGCATTAAAGCAAGAGTTGTTTTGTCATTTGTCTTTGCATGGGTATTTTTTTTCTTAAGTAAACTTTGGTACACTTAATTCTCTAGTCTTGGCCCGCTGCCTGCTCTCATGCTTTATAAGCCACCCAGATATATATTTTAGTTCACAGTATGATAATGATATTTGAAGGCTTGTTAAAGACATATCAAACCCTAGATTGAAATATAGCCTAAACATAATGTATGCCAAAGTCAATTTCGTAAACATTTCTGCTTAATCAAATTCTTGAGTGGAACTATGACTTGCCCTTGATCTTCCCTTTAAAAAAAAAAGTAAAATTGATCATATATGTAACTTTGTAAGTTGACAATATCAACATGTAACTCTTATTTTTCTTCTTTCAAACTAGTTTTTTTTCCCTTGAACGAAGCCTTGTGTAAAATCGTACGACACAGACACAACTGATGGAGTTGTGCCTAGACTATAATATAAGTAAATCATGGTAATGGCATAATTGGTGCTTTGATTTTCTTTAAAAAAGGTTCCTAATTCCTTCTTTTGGATTTTCAAAAAGACTATATCTTGCAATAGTGCAGACTTCACCCTTTATTTTTCCCTTTTACATTGATTGAAAGCATTTTCAAAATCAAAGTGCATTGCTCAACATGGTAAATTTTTTTTGGCCTTGTTTCAGCTGGATGAAGATGTGAGAGTCTTGCTGCAGAGATTTGATGCAGAAACTTCTGATGAGACAGAAACCAAGAGTATGTAAAATTATAATCAATTTCCTTGGGTTAGAACTTATAAAAACATTACTCATAGGTAATTATCAGTATACATGAGGGTATGAGATTGATTCAAAAGATTGCTTTTTATAATTCATGTTTTATGGTTATTTTATTTCTTTTAAAGAAAAGTCTTGAAAATATTTTTTAGATATTTTTAAATTCAACTTCTCTTCACACACTTTTTTGGGCTACAAATGAAATAATTTTAGTATTGTCAAACGGTTTATCAATACAATGTCAGTGTGTATTTTTTTTTATACATTGTTCTTTGTGTATTAGTTGCATTCATGTATGAATCGAAAACTTAGCTTCTTTGGCCTAGGACTTGAGAGTCTGGATAAAGGGAATGTCTCAGTGATCATAGTCCTTGGCGGATCAGCGGACATCCGCGATTTTTATCTTGCCGCTACTTTTTCTGCTTTTTTTTCCCTTTTCTCCTTTCCTTCAAAGTCAGCAAATGGCAAAATTTTGTCTTTGAGCTGTATCAAATTTAAATTCCCTTCTTTTTCAACATTTCTGCATTATGGCCATTGATGTTTTGACATATTTATAGCACATGAATCTAGAGCGCTCAAGCTTTTAACTAAATTTATAATATGGCTCAGCAAAATAAATAAGAAGTTAACATGTATGATTTTAACAGAATTCCTATTTTAAAAATATCAGATGACTGTTTTCTGCTGTTCACTCGCTCAAATTTGAAAACTCTTGTGAAGAATTTTCTAAATAACTATTTCTTTGCCCTTAAAAATGTACACGTTCATCTGTAATGACTGAAATGAGAACTACTTTCATTTGCCAGAACCTGTTCTTTGTATCAGTGTTTTACTGTGTACTCTCGCTTACTGACCAGATGAAAGCAGTGAGCTGATATCGTTCCTCACGCTGCTCTCGACCTGGGACAAACAGGAGCTGGAGGAGAAGCTAGGTCAGCGAGTGGAGTTCTCCAAGCGAGCCATCGGCAAGTTGCTCCAGGCGTTCGACAGGATGCTGCAGAGAAACGAGAAGTTGCACCATGCGATGGAGGACAAGGTGAGAGACTTGACACTCACACTGCAGTGGATTCAATATAAACTTATATTCATACTAGCTAGGAACCAATGAAATTTGTGGGGTGGACAAAGCTAAAAAGCAAAAGATCTCTGATTAATTTAGAGTGCTAAAACTAAAAATTATTTTTTAATAGAATAGGTAAGAAACCTTTAGAATGAAAAATGTTTCACGAAGAGACACACTGTTTCATGCTGTGAAAAACACTATGATTGATTTTTTTAAATGGGCAGGTGTATTTGTCAGATTTTGTCTGGTTTACTGGTCTGGTAGGTGTTAGTATAATGGGACTGACTGAGACAAGATTTCTGGTTTTCTTGCCCTGTCTCTGTGTGACAGCACATGAAATTGTCAGATGCAAGTCGAGAAACCTGTCCACAATTATTATACTAGTTGCTGATCCTTACATCAAGAAACCAACCAGCCAATCATCTTGAAATGAGGTTTCCAGACAGGTTTTGCACTTCTACCAGATGCAGCTTTGGATGAAATCTTTGGTCGGAGAAAGCAAATTTTTCTCCTAGGTTGCTATAGAGGATCCTCTGATACTCAGGACTTGGCAGGTGCTTTTATACTGCCACTGACCCGACCAGAAGAAAGCATAGTGGTCTGAGAAAGAAATTGAATCGGAAACTATTGGCTAGCAGCCAACTCTGACAACTGAGCTACCTCGACCTGCAAAAGTTACACACTCAACACTGAAATGGCTTGATTAGAAACATATGATGTGATTTATTCATTCACTAGAAATGTCCACCTCTGGTTTTAGAGGCCTAACAAAATGTGCTGTAGATAAAAATATTTCCCCTGTATAACTGTTTCTCGAAATCTGTGGACTAAGCCTGCACACCTTAATCTTGTTTTTTAAAATTTGAGTTGGAATATTCTTCTTGTCATCAACCTTGTCAATGCTTGGATTCCTAACAGGTTGAAAAAGAGCAGGAGTCTCTCATTGAAGATGCTACAAAGGCAGATGAGGAGAAAGATGATAAAGAAGAGAAAAAAGAAGATGGTAAATATTGTTATTCAATTAAATATAATCTACTTAATATTAGTGTCGCAAGTCATATACAAATATCATAAAACAGGTTTTTAAAATCGGATCACACTTTCAAAAGTAATTAAGTTACTTTTTTCCCCCTCTTTTTTATATTATGTTTCTTGCCTTACACTTTTCTATTCCATCAAAATTATTTCCCTGTTATCTTTTCTGTGTATACATTTGGGTGTTTTAGTAAAAGTAAATAAATATTTGTGAAAATGGACACAGGACATCATGGATAGGATCTATTTGGGGACTGGGTGCTTTTTGCTGGTTTTACTCTAAACCGTTATGTTTCTCTCTCTCTCTCTCTCTCTCTCTCTCTCTCTCTCTCTCTCTCTCTCTCTCTCTCTCTCTCTCTCTCTCTCTCCGTCTGTCTCAGGTGAAGAGGCGGAGGAGAAGGTCAACAAACCTGCCGAGGAGGAAGAAAAGGGAGAGAAGCCTGCCAAGGAAGAGGAGGCTGAGAAAGCTCAGGAGCCAAGCCTCTCCGAGGTGGTGAAGGGCGAGCTTGGGGACCTCAAGCAGGAGACGAAACAGTTGCACAATCTGGTCACCCAGCTTCATCAGAGACACCACGAACACACTCTCAGGGTCAGTTGGCATTTATGATTAACATTTTACCCGTCACGCCACACACATGTTGTACGCATTAATATGCGCCTGTGCTAGCACCTCTTTGCATTGATCTGCCACATCCTATATTACAAAATAATAAAATGTCAAAGCTTTTACCTTTTGTAAACTTTGGAAAATTCCCCCAAATAGTGTACACACAAGATATTGGCCTTAAATCGTGCGATGTAAAAAAGTTAATTAAATAATTTTTACAATCCAACACGAACGCTTTGTTCTTTACATAAAAAGATACTGTTAAAATCTAAAGTAAATATCCACAACTATGGCGAAAGATAATTTTATTTAAATGGGTCAAATCTACGAAAAAGGTTACCTATCAACAATTATATGGCAGGTCTTATGCAAAGGAAGCAGAGATTCACCTAGCTTATAGGCTTATGTTTTTTTTTCCTACTTCAATTTTTGGCTAAAACTTAATCTATACAAAGTCTACCTCTGGCACATCTGTTTTTGTGGCTTAATATGAAATAATGTAGTTAGATTGCTCAACTGCATCGTATGGGATCTCCCATGAGAACCAATGAGGTCTTCAACTCACAGAGTGGGAACTAAGAACATTTTTTACTTCACAATCTGAGAATCATAACTATGTTCATTGTGTCCTTGCCTTTTCCCTGTACAGATTTCTGAGCTTCAGGACAAACTGACTGCCTCGGAGACGGAGATTGCAGAGCTGAAGAACAAAGTGGATGATCTGGAGTACATGAACGAGAAGTCTGAACACAAGAATGACAGTCTGGAGCGGAGGTTGACAGAGGTGTCCGAGCGTCTGCAGTTCTACCAAGAGACGACTGGAAACATGCCCATCTCCGGCCTCAAGAATGTTCCTGGCGTGCCCACTGGGAGGGTGAGTTACTCCCCCCTTAGCTATTGGTTGAGCCTGTGTCAGTATAATGTGACCAGCTGAGAAATTAGTCTTGGGACCCATCCACATGGTATTCTATATTGTGCTGACAATGGACAATAAAAAATAAACAAACTCCTTAGCAAAGCTGTTAATTTTTACTTTGTTAACTAAGCTTCACTGTGACATACGGACATTGTCATTTATTTGATCATGCCTTCTTAGCAAAGCGAGCACTCATACTATCAATTGTTTGATACCGGAGGGATACTGTTGTACACCAAAAATATACAAACTAGATTCAATTTATCTGAATATTTTATTACATTTGAAACCAAAAAATGTTCATTGTTTCACAGTTGTGTGTATTACAATTTTGAAAATAAAATTCTTATATTTTAATTGAAGATCCTTTTTGGATGTATCTTCCAACATCAACTTCCAGAAAATCTTTCTGTTGTGTGCCATGCCTCCTGTCTCTGTCTTTATTTCAAAACCATTCTACAGTTTTTTTCCCTATATTACAAATAATAATATAACCTTTAAAAAAAAATCTTTTTGTTCACAATTTAGTAGATTCTTTACTCATGTAGTTTCCAACACCAACTCCCGTAGAACTATTGTGTGCCATTCATCCCTCCTGTGTTATTTGACATCTAAGTCAGTCTTCTATTTTTATTAGATTACAAGTACAAATATACTCTGTTTAAAAAAACCTGTGTCTCTGCAGCTTGACGAGATTCTGAGCGAGCTCGAGGAGCACAAGGAGCTCTCGGCCAACCGCCTCATGGAGCTGGAGAAACTCAGCGGCGACTACCAGGAGACGCTCACTCAAGTGGAGAAGCTCAAGATGGACGTAAGCCTCTTCAACCAGTTTTATTTTGCCTGTAGGAAGTGAACACTGTGCCTAGACAGATAATCTATCCATGTTTTAAAGTTTAGTTTTAATCATATGATTTTTTTGCAATGGAATCAAATTTCCCTCTGAAAAATTTGGGTGTGGGAGATTTTAAGTCTTAAATTTCATTGTCACGGTTCTCAGTTATTGACTTCTGTCCCCTTCCCTCTTGCTCCAAGATTTCTCAGTAAATCGGTACTGATACCCTTCAGTCTCTTGCACCACCTGCCTGAGCAAATCAATATTGAACCACTTTTTTCTCCGTCCCCCACTAGCAGTACCACTTGCCAGAGTAAACCAGTGCTAATACCCTTCTCTGTCCCTATGCTAACAGCTCCAACACTTGCCAGAGAATGTGATCCTAGAGACCACAGAGTACAAGTGCCTTCAGTCCCAGTTCTCCGTGCTTTACAACGAGAGCATGCAGATCCGAACACACCTGGAGGAGATACGCAACCAGATGACCATCAACAAGAACAACCACGGCCGTCAGATAGAGCAGATGGAGGTAAGGAGGAGTGTCCAAATCTTATTGTATTGATAAAAACATAGCTTTTGGACTAGCGGGTAGAGAATATATATCATGTTTTAAGTTGAAATTTCCTCAGCAAAAAAAGTATTTATATTTTGATAGATTTTATTAGATTGCATGGAATTTATTTTTACATACCTTATTCTCAAGACATTTCCATATTCAAAGAGGTTGTCTGATTATGTCTATAATTTACTCTCAGGTAAAATAAAAATTCTCTAAAAAAAAAAAGCAATAGTCACATTCCTTTTCTTAATGTACCATGGCAAAAGTTGAATTGGTTCGGAAAATCTCTGGTCAATTAAAATTTCTCCCATAGCGGACAACAAATTTAATTTCCTATGACTATTGCGTTAACCAAACTTTAAGCCGTTTGCACAGTGGAGAACACAGGTGTCGTCTCCGGCAACTAAAACCAGATTTCACATCTTGCAGTGATGCTGGTATCAGGCAATTTTTATACATTCAGCTCAGCCTTTTGTCTATACTTTTATACCGCTTTGACAGTAGCTAGACCATATTCCGAAATTGTGCGATGCCGGTAAGTAAACGCCCAACAGTGGAATGTTACGTGAAAATGACACTGATTCTTGCTGTCCCAGATAGATGAGCTTGAGGGCCAGAAGCAGATGCGGACGGAGATGATTCAGGTGGAAGACAGTCTGGCCCAGGTCAGGAAGGAGTACGACATGCTGCGCATAGAGTTTGAGCAGGCCATGGCCGCTAATGATCAAAACTGTGAGTTGATAGCGTTTGGACCAGAGAACAATGTAAACCTACACTGTTGGTATATTTCTTTTTGAGGTTGTTGTAAATAAGTCTACTTGATGTTCCCTAAAAGATGGTATATTTTATAAATACCACATTTTTATCCCCTTTTTTATTGACCAGAGAGGAACACGGTCAATAATATAATTTTCATAGAAAATTTAAGCGGAAGAATTTCCTCTTATATAGACGGTAAAACTAAAAGAAATCTAGATTTTCTGAGTCTGTCCTTTTTTAGTGGAGTATGAGGTCAATGAAAGAGCTGTAATAAGTGAGTTTAGAAATATTATAATCAGACCAGGACATTTTCTGACATTTTCGAAGACCAAGACTCTTCTGACCTGATTTCCGACTCGGTATCCGATCTTAGGAGAAAAAAAAAGTTGGACTTTCTGACATGGTTTTTCCACCCACGAATGTCAAAGTCACACCAGTATACATTGTGTAGCCAAACGTTGAGTTGTTTCGTTTTGGAGACCACTTTATTGGGGGTGTATTCAATTAAACACCTTGGTTAAATTTTTGTTGTTGTTGCACGTGAGTCAACACCTAATATTAGTGTGTGAAAGATATACAAGTGGTGTCCTAATGCATTAACAGAGCTGCCAACCCTAACGCTGTTTCTCCTTAAATACGCCAATGCGATTTTTTTACCTAAAAATACAACTGGCTTGATGTTTTTCGCACTGAGCATTTTTGTCGTGCTGCTGTGATTTTTCTGTTAATCACGCAACCGAACTAGAAAAGAATCGGTCTATAGAAGGTTTCGCGGAAGATTAATTGTTAAAACAATTCAATAATTATATCAACACCTGTCATTTCTGTGTGTTTTTCACTTGCCATTGTGTTATCGTGTTTGGGTTAGTTAACAGTGCCAATGATATTATCAATCCCAACACATTGTTTTCTTTATTTTTTATTGTACGTCTGAAACTACGAATGATAGTAGTATAGTACCCATCTCTCTATGTTCACATATAGTCCTCGACCATTGCCATCATTTCGAAGGCATCAGATAGGTGTCATGTTACTATGTTATCATTCTTCTTAAACTGATGTACGTGATATTCTGATGATATCTACTAAAGTACTGTCATTGAAGTCATGCGCTCTACAGCTCTCATGTTCTTTTACATGTAATGTAGATCTAGTTCAGACTAAAATGGTGATTGTTCTAGATGTATTAGCCTTATAGAGACATGTACTCTGAATCTGAATGATCGGCGTATTGGAGATCAAACTATGAATCAAATCTACATCTAGATGTGAATCTAATCTAGATTTAGATTTTACCAGTCCAGTGCATCCGTCTACGCTATCTATGGGTCTCAAGGGAGATCCTATACGCACAGGGTTAGAGAGAATAGTACAGGAGACAGGAGTACCATGCTTGACCCAATGATGATCAGGAGGGAAAAAACAAGTGGCAGATAGAACGGTGCTCAAACCCATGACCTTCTTAACATAATCGCACGGCCTACCCTTTGACCGTTTGATGTTTTGTTTTTTTAATCCATGGCAAAGTCCCTTGTTAATAAATCACAAGATCAATATTTTTTGCTGGATCACATTGTTAATAATAGGTAGGCTAATATTTCGCCATGTAATGAGCATGTACGGAAAATAATAGAATATGAGTAAATCTATCATATTGCTTTAATACATTCATTTCATTCGACTAAAACAAGGTTGCTTATTGCTTTTTCACTGTTCACATTGTTGACTATTAGTAATATAGATGGGCATCAATGCATGTGTACATCAACACTCAAGTCTTGTTTTTAAGACGTCTGGTATTTTTTAATACTAAAATAACTCAAATTTTACACTAGATGGCTTATTTTGTATTCATTTTTACACTATTTTCTGGGGGAGCATGGAGGGGGTAGGAATTTTTCAGACAATTTTGTCAAGTATAATGTAATCTTTTATTTTTTTTTTTTATATGGTATTTGTAGTTACTGTAAGACTGTGAATGTTCACTCAAAAGTGTGTAACCACTAAGTTTTCTTTGTGTGATATGATTTAAAAAATTTTTTTTTTATAAGCTGTAAATATTTTCCCAAATAAAATAAGCAGACTTTGTTGTGCATTTTTTATACAGTGGTTTTCTATCTATAATTGCTCTCATTGAAACAAATTACTGAGATTCTTTGTTAGTATTAATCACACATACTTGAAAAGATGCTGGTATTTAATGTGTAATCTTAAGCATGTTATAGTGCAAGATATGCTTAGTCGTTCAATACTGTAAATATGGCAGAATTTTTTACGTTGAAATTGTACAATGATTTCAAATTCTGTTCACATATTAATAGTTCTTCATGATATGTCCAAGTATGTGCCGCTGGTTGGATCATTTTGTGAGATTGCTACACACTCTATGAGCAGAATTTTCGCACCTGGTGTCTGGACTAGCGGGATGGCATAGATCCATAACTCGTGCACTTTATAATCTACGGCGACCTGATCCCGAGTCGACTAACAAGAGAATTAATCACTTAAAAAAAAAATGATCTCAACACTGATAAAAATAAAACTGAGAGATGTCTAGCCTGATCCAGAGTCTGCTAACAAAGGGATAAATCATTCTTGTTTTAAAGTGTCTCAAAACTGATGACAACAAACTATAGTGTTTGGGTAAAGCCTTAAATCGTGTACTTTTTACTCTACAGTGACTATCAACCGCCAAGATTCCCACCTGATTCAGAATCTACTAACAAAGGAATAAATCATTCTTGTTTTGAATTCTCAAAACTAATGAAAATGGAAAATATGATGTGGTTAGCTTCATGACACTATGAACTTTATGCTCTACAGTGACTATCAACCGAGAGATGCGTAACCTGATCCAAAGCCTGCAGAACCACAACCAGCAGCTCAAGATGGAGTCTGCACGCTACAAGCGTAAGCTCAGGGAGGCCAACGTTGACATCAACAAAGTGAGGCTCTGAATGATCTGTGTGGATTGCTTGAGCAGGATAAATCCAGAGATCCTGATTTTTTAGTTTCATAAATTTTCCTAGGCTTAGGATAATCCTTACTAAATTATCCAAAATTCATAATAAGTGCAATCTCTCTTTGAATTCAGGACCCTCTTATAAAGTTGAGGTTACTATCTAGGTTTATTTACTAGCTATGCTTGTTTGTATGTATTATATTTGTATATTGATACAAAAGGTCATCATCTAAACACAAATTTTCTTTGACTTTTCAATGTAATTTTGTTTAATCGTTGTGCAGCTAGTTGTATATCCCTCTGCATGCTTACACAAAAAAAAGTTACATATTTGGGTAGTCCAGGATTATTTTTCACACCCACTTGGCTTCTCTGATTGAAGCTTACTTGGGTTCCTCGATTGTATTAAACTGTCAAGCTACATCTCAATTGCTTGGGAAATCTAACTTACAGAGAAGAGAAGTAAATGGAAATCAAATGGATAAGGAGCTGTACGATTCTCTAGTATGAGGTCATAAATGTAATCCACCTCACAACTGAGACTTGTCGTGTAGATTATTTCAGATCATATATTCTGAGATAGGAATTCATCAATTATGTGTGACTGGCTCCTACGCCATTATTCTAAATAAATTTAAAATATAAAGAAAAAAAAAAGAATTTGTTGAATGCAAACTTGTGTCAAAAAGTATAGTAATTAGTTTTCAAAACAAACAAAACATTTTTTTTTTTCATTTTGTGTTTCTCAGTCAATTGTACAATGTAAACAAGCATTTTTCTTAATGTTTTTTTTTTCCTCACCCCAGTTAAAACAAGAACTGGCCACAACCAACCCCAGCTCCTCCCTGGCTGCCAATTCAGCTCCAGCATCAGCGCCGACCGTGGCATCGACCCCTGCAGGGCAGCAGCAACACGGAGGGGAGTCTGGGGCCACAACAACCGCCAACGCTGCGACAGACAGCAAGGAGGGAATTCCAGTGGTGAAGGAGGAAGCACAAGGCTCACCAGTCAAAACTGAACCAGGTACTTCTTCTTCTTCTTCTTCTTCTTCTTGAATTCGAAACCATGGAGATGTCTGTGTTTGTTCAATGAGGACGAACCGGCTCAAGTGATAAAGTGTTGATCTCCAGATCGGAAGGTCTGGGTTTTCATTCCCATGATCGGTGAAAATGTAATCTCTCCAAGTTCGTCACCTACTTGTTGGGTCGGTGTCAATTTCATCTGATGGCCTGAAACAGGAGTCCAGGTGTCCCCTGTCTCTCAGTCTTGGGGCCAATATAGCCTATATAGTGCTGACGTTGGACGTTAAGCAACAAAGCGAAAACAAAGCTGTAAAAAGGAGGTCTTCTGGGTTTTCCTACAGCCTTTGGGTTTCTGTTGTTCTCTCTGCTTGATTAGTTTTACATCCCTTTGGTCTCCCGGAGATTCTTATATAGAGACGGTGGCACTTCAGCCTCTACCTGCAACCTCCAACTGAAGCACGTCCCAAAAGCTCTTCACTATCGGCACCAGTATCACCCGTTAAAACTGAACCAGGTACTCTTTGGTTAGTTTTACCTCCCCTAGTTTCCTGAAGATTCCTATATAGAGACGAAAGCACAAGTTGAGGTTTGAACCACTGTCCTCCTGCACGTCAGTCTCGGTCTGCAATCTCCAACTGAACCAGATCTCTAAAGCTCTGAGGTGTTGGCACCGGTATCATTAATGATGTGGAACAATTGATTTGTTAACTTCAAATTAAGAGGATTTGAATTACAGAAGGGGACATTCAGATTCCTGAACCTCAAAAGTGTTAAAATAGCAGACATTTGCTTAAATTTTGGTTTATCATTGATTATAGTTTTCTGTTGTTTTCTATCTGTAGCAACTTTTTCTCAACCCCATTTCTTTTAAAGATGTGTCTTGGGCAGCAATAAGCATTGAAGTCTGCTTGGCAGATAGTACCCTTGTAATGCCTATTGGTGGTGAAACAAACCAGAAAAAAAATTTGAATTATGAGTCTGATTTTAATAGAGCCAAAAAGAACAAAAATAACTATTCTCTTGCAAAATTCGCTTTATGAGAAATTCAAAATATCAGACTTTGTTTTGTGAGGCTTCCACTGTAGTTTATCTTGGCTGTGTTTCAGGCTCAACTCCAGGGGCTCAGACTCCCGCAGTGAAGAAGGAGGAGGGTGAGATCCCAACCACACCGGTGAAGAAAGAGGAAGACGAGGACGGAGAGTGTAAAGATAGCAAGATTTTCAGAGCAGGCGACACAGAGCTTGTCAAGGATCTCCGCAATCAGCTCAAGTGTGTAATGATGTAGCCATATTGTTAAGCTCAAGTGTGTAATGATGTCGCCATATTGTTAAGCTCAAGTGTGTAGTGATGTAGCCATATTGTTAAGCTCAAGTGTGTAGTGATGTAGCCATATTGTTAAGCTCAAGTGTGTAATGATGTAGCCATATTGTTAAGCTCAAGTGTGTAATGATGTAGCCATATTGTTAAGCTCAAGTGTGTAATGATGTAGCCATATTGTTAAGCTCAAGTGTGTAATGATGTCGCCATATTGTTACTTAGCTAGCAAAGTGTCTTATAAATCTCACTTTCTTGCTTTTTTTTGTTTTGTTTTTGTAGTCTTGAGAAAACTAGAGAAATAAAGGAAGCTTTGTTCCTCTGGTAAGAGTCCAAATTTTACCTTTGTTTTATTTAGTCATTTAAAAGCAAAAACGACAAATTCAAATTTCAACCACGTTCAGATAGAAAACTTCAGAGTCTTTCTCGGGGTATGATTGCTTTATATGACATTCTACTATAAACTGAATCTTGAAATAATTTTGGCTTCAGGAAATCCCAGGACAATGTTCGAGAACTGAGGTTGTTGCTGGATACATACAAGGCTGCACCAAAAGAGCAAAGAGATAAAATCCAGGTATGTATGACTTGGTTTAGTTGAGACACAGTCACTTGAAAGTAAATTTTGAGGTTTATATAATAGAATTTATGTGTTATACACAATCACCCTGGATTTACGTTCGTCTATCCTTTGTGTCCTTTAAAATTAGCTTTAAAAAAACAACAAAAAAAAACAACAATTAGTGATTGCCTATATCTTTTTCAGCCATTGAAAACTAATTTGTGATGCTTAATTTCAATAAATTTCCTTAAATTCTCTTTTTAGTTGATGTCGGCAGAAAAGAAAGCTCGCCAAGAAATCGAGGAACTGAAAGCGCACATCAAGCGAATGCAGGAGGCAGAGAGGAGAGAAAGGAGGAAGCTGGCTGATGATGATGCTCTCAGAAAAATAAAGAAAATGGAGGAAACAATTGTGGAACTTCAGAAAAATTTATCAAGCCAGAAACAGGTAGACAAATCTCTTGAAGTTGCTTTCGAAATCCATGCTGTGTTTCGCCAACTTGTTTGTTAGAATTATGATAATATCATAAACTTTTAACCCTCAAAACGTCAATTGTAGAGTTATTCCAAGTAAATCTAGATCTCTTGTTGTACAAAAGATGTATATTTTTCCACTGTCAGGTTATTATTTAACCCAATGCTTCTTCATGCCCCCAATGCTAAATATCTCCAAAACCACAAATACCGGCATTGGTGTGCTTTATGCAGCTCACTCTCTGTAGATGCTCAGTTGATGGACGCACTAGAATTGAAAATACCCTTTTGTGGAAAAGTTTTATCTAGTAATGAAAGAGAAAAAGTCTGAAACGTAATTCTCTTCTGTGACAAGCATGGCTATCGCAGAATATTTATTTGTTTGTTTTTTTCTCTGCCCAGCGTGAGGAGGCGCTGCTGAACGACCTTGACGTGACTGGGCAGGCGTTTGAGGACATGCAGGAGCAGAACACGCGGCTCTTGCAGCAGCTGCGGGAGAAGGACGACGCAAACTTCAAACTCATGTCAGAGGTTGGTTGATTGCTTGCTTGGTTGCTGTCACAATGTCCAATGCCAATGGCTAAATGTTTTTGCTCAACAACTAATATATCACAGATGGGTTGAATGGTTTTTTTTTTGTGTGACAGCAGCTAGGCTGTATTGCGGATGAGTTGGTTGGTTGGTTTATAAAGGTCCAATATCAGCAGCTAGGCTATATTGCAACAGGTCAGATATTCATTTCTTGTTACCTCATTCTATTCTAAAGAATTTTTCTTTTGGATTTAATTGACTTAAAAATTGTTGAAAGCACAATGGAGTATAAGCTTAGCTAAAGTTTTTCTTCAGCTGCCTGTTTTAAAAAAAAAGCGTCGAAAAATTGTATTTTTCATAAAATTTGCTGAATTTTCTTTAAAATTGTGAAAAATTGCAAAAAGTTGCAAAATAAAAAAAAGTTGCAAATGGTTGCAATTTGAACAAAAGTTACAAGAGAAAAAAAACTGCACGATACGATCGCCACTTTCTGTTGGGACAGCTTTATTCCCTATTTTCACAGAGAATCAAGGCCAACCAAGTGGCCAAGCTGTTGCGTGAAGACAAAGACGTGCTTCAGCTGCAGGTTGCGACGCTGCAAACACAAGTGGAGGCCCAGAACCTGGTAGTCCGTTCCCTGGAGGAAAAGGAGAGGATACTGCACAACAGCCTGGTCACTGTGGAGAAAGAGCAAGGGTAGGCACAGTGTGGGGGCTCGTTAACAAATACATTCAAAGTGAGGGTAGGCACAGTGTGGGGGCTCGTTAACAAATACATTCAAAGTGAGGGTAGGCGCAGTGTGGGGGCTCGTTAACAAATACATTCAAAGTGAGGGTAGGCGCAGTGTGGGGCCTGGTTAACAAATACATTCAAAGTGAGGGTAGGCACAGTGTGGGGCCTGGTTAACAAATACATTCAAAGTGAGGGTAGGCGCAGTGTGGGGCCTGGTTAACAAATACATTCAAAGTGAGGGTGGGGGCAGGGCATGGTCAGAGATTGTCACTGTGAGGGTAAAAGTTGGGTATTGTTCATGGATAAAACAAGAGATTCTCTTCGTTAAGTTTAAAATGAAACGAGACACTCTTTACCCAGATTTGATTGTGAGAAATGATGGTTAGTCTCATATTTGTTTTCTTTTAGAGTACATTTCCATCCTATTGGATAATAACCTTTTAAAAAGTATCATCAGTAAAGAAAAGTGTTCTCATTTTTCATTTTGTTTTATTACGTACGCTAAACTTTTGTTTGAAGAACATGTTGAGCCCTTTGAAACCTTTTTGTGTAATATCCACTACCAAATGATACCAGCTTTCTTGCAAAAAGACAAGCGTCCAGAGCAAGAATAAAAACCAGAGATCTCAGGAAAGAAGCCGCTATAGTCTGCGGAATGATATACCTTTACACTAATGACAGCCTAAGGCTATCACTGTCTTTGCGGTTCTGTAAGTGGCCCATGAAATTCAAAATGTTCCAACTCTTGCAAAAAGAAAAGTACTTCAGAGGAATATCCAGAACTTGGTTTAAAAACACTATACTTCTACCAACCGAGCCAGTAGGGAGAAGGCTCAAGAATCTATTTGGATACCTCTACAGACTGAGAAGCTTGTCAAAGCAAAGTAAGGCAATCACTGTCGTTCTGGTTCCCATAAAATTCCAAAAGTTTGAACTCATAATAATAAT
>RQTK01000520.1:0-16098 GCA_003991915.1 Elysia chlorotica
TACTACTACTACTACTACTACTACTACTGCTGCTACTACTACTACTACTACTACTACTACTACTACTACTACTACTACTACTACTACTACTACTACTACTACTACTACTACTACTACTACTACTACTACTATGACGTCACATTATACACTGTCTCGCTAATACATAATCTCTGGTGGCATTGGATAATAATCGTGCGGACAATAATTGTATTCACCTGCTGTAATTGATTGATTTGGTTTGTAATATATCCCTTTCTGACTTTGAATGAGTGGGAAAAAAGGACACGAAGCCATATTTGCCTAAACACAAATAGCTTTTCATGCATTGGTCAACTTTATTCTATAGTGTGTTTTGTCTCTATTTTTAGGACAGCCGATCATGATGTGATGAGTCATTGAGGATGACGAAAAAAGAGAGAGAATTAGATAACACTGACATGAATGATTGTCGCAGCAACTAAGACAGTTCCTCTTAATAATGATTAACTAACTACTACTTTTCCATCAAAAGTATACTTATAAATTAAAAACTCAATAGTCAGAACAAAAATACCATGTTATATCAGTATACTGATTACAAGTTAAATTCAATAAGTCGTTTTTTCTCACAAAACAATAACAACAGTTGCTATAACAACAAAGAAACGTGTTGTTTTGTTCATTATTTCTTTGTCACAAGTCTAGTCTATGTCCTCTGCCAGTATGTCAGTCTTGGTGTCAGAAATACTTATGTCCAATAAATGTCTATTTTCTAACAAGAACAAAAATGGTTATATTTGAGAACAAAATAAAATGATCATACAAAAGTTTAGTACGAAAGTATCTCCGGCAAACTTCTTTTGATCTTATAAAAATATGTAACACGGTAAAACCACTTTCAAAGACAACATTTTTACAAAATCGCATTTATCTCAGAGCATGCAAAGTTGGACATGGGGACTTCTAGTTCTCTGCCGACGATATGTAAAACACACATATTTCTATGAATCACATTGTGGTAAAACACTAGGCATAGCATAGGTCTATCAATGTAGCTATTGTATTTAATAGGCCTACACGAATACCTACCAATATAAATCACCATTTGAAAACTTTCACTATAACGTTTGCATGTGTAATACGGTCCAGTTTTTGTTTGTTTCGTTCGTTGGTTGGTTGTTGTTGTTGTTGTTGTGTTTTTTGTGTTTTTGTTGTTGTTGTTTTTTTTTTTTGGGGGGGGGGGGGTGTTGTTGTTGTTGTTGTTGTTGTTGTTGTTGTTGTTGTTGTTGTTGTTGTTGTTGTTGTTGTTGTTGTTGTTGTTGTTGTTGTTGTTGTTGTTGTTGTTGTTGTTTTCCTTTTCAACAATGTGTCTTGAAACTAAGAATTACCGTCTAAAGTTTATCTATATTTGTTGCTTTGTTTCTGTTTGTTTTTTTTTGCAGCCAACCAGTAGATCATTAAGCCATAATTATCTTGTTGGGCTTGAAGCATCAGGACAGGACTGACTTAATTCTTATTGAAAACAGTGAACAATAAAAGTTCGAAACCGAAGGGAAACAGGAACAAGCGCAGATTGAGTAAAAGTTGAACATTCCTGCGCATGTTGTAACTAGAAACAATATGGCGATCCTTGGTATCCAACCGTCGTAAACAAAAACAAAATGAAACAGATCTTGAATCTCATTTTCAATATGGAGTTACGTTTCACCTCAACGACGGGTTTAAAGAGAACCATAAGAATGTCTGTTTTCAACCTCGTGTGAGGCAACATAATAAACCATAATGGACAGCAGACTGATAGCTGGCGCTTACTCGTATCCTTTTCTTTCTACCTCGGCATTCTGTAATTGAAGGTTCTGAGATGGAATTATATGGTTATAATTGATCAACGTATAAAAATCACACTGTTATAATACATAAGCTATTGTGAAAGCCTACATGAATGCCTTATAAATCACCATTTGGAAACTTTCACTATAACGTTTGCATGTGTAATACGGTCCACTTTTTGTTTGTTTGTTTCGTTGGTTGGTTGTTGTTGTTGTGTTTTTTGTTGTTTTTTTTTTTTTTTTTTTGTTGTTGTTTTTTTTTTTTGGGGGGGGGGGGGGGTTGTTGTTTTTGTTGTTGTTGTTTTCTTTTTCAACAGTGCGTCTTGAAACTAAGAATTACCGTCTAAAATTTATCAATATTTGTTGCTTTGTTTCTGTTTTTTTTTCTAATTGCAGCCAACCAGTAGATCATTAGGCCATAATTATCTTGTTGGTCTTGAAGCTGCAGGACAGGACTGACTTAATTCCATAGATTTATATATTAACTAGTTATTATGTCTATGCTTAATTCTTATTGAAAACAGTGAACAATAAAAGTTCGAAACCGAAGGGGAACAGGAACAAGCGCAGATTGAGTAAAAGTTGAACATTCCTGCGCATGTTGTAACTAGAAACAATATGGCGATCCTTGGTATCCAACCGTCGTAAACAAAAACAAAATGAAACAGATCTTGAATCTCATTTTCAATATGGAGTTACGTTTCACCTCAACGACGGGTTTAAAGAGAACCATAAGAATGTCTGTTTTCAACCTCGTGTGAGGCAACATAATAAACCATAATGGACAGCAGACTGATAGCTGGCGCTTACTCGTATCCTTTTCTTTCTACCTCGGCATTCTGTAATTGAAGGTTCTGAGATGGAATTAGGAAATATGTCATGGTTATAATTGATCAACGTATACACTGTTATAATACATAAGCTATTGTGAATGCTTTTACAGTGCAACATTTTCTCATCCTACCTAGACCTAGATCTAGTACGATCACTGCACTGGTTAGACCTCATCTGGAGTTTTCTAATGTGGCATGGTCGCCAAGATTCCAGAAAGACAAAAATCTTATAGAAAGTGTGTTGCGGAGAGCGTCCAAGTTGGTTCCAGGATTAGCTGAATTGGCATATGAAAAGAGATTAGAAAGTCTACGTCTTCCTAGCATGCAGTACAGGAGAAAAAGAGGGGATATGATAGAAGTGTAAAAGTTTACCCATGAAATGTATGTCAGTTCGCCTCTTATCAAGGAAGATGATACAAGAAATAGAGGACATATGTACAAATTGAGAAAATGTAGAGTAAACACTGGACTAAGACAGCATTTTTTCTCAAATAGAGTTACTGACATCTGGAATGGGCTGCCAATTCATGTCGTGAATGCTCCATCATTGAACAGTTTTAAAAATAGACTAGATTGTCACTGGAAAGAACATTTGTATCAGTTATCTAGATTAATTTAGACAGGGGAGATCACCAACAATCAAAATAGTTCTACAAAAGACTGTGAATAAAAAGATCAGCAAAAGGCCTAAAGGCCTAATAGTGCTGAAAAAATATCATATCATATCATATCATATCATATCATATCTAGATCTAGGTTTAGCCTATCTCGTAATAAATTAATATGCCTACTGAACTAAAAATCATATTGATACAGGCTTGGTACAATATAATGCAATATTGGAGCAGATGTTTTGTAGTGCACAATTCTCACTTGGTGTTTTAATTTAACGTTATTTTTTAGAAATGTTTTGGTTTTGTTTTTGTTTCGTAAGAATTTATAGCCTATAGGCTAGGCTAAGTGTGTTTATGTTCTGTCAAGTGGTGTGAAAAACCTTTTATTCAGGTGTCTCTGGTTCCTGTTTTGATCAAAGAGCTTTTTTTCCAGATATAGTGAATGGTATTAGGTTTTGGTTTGTTTTTGTGTTTTTTAGATAAAGTCTACTGAGTCTGCTACATTGTATCCTCTACATTGACATTTAAAGTGATCCAGAGAGATCATTGACTCTCTTCCAATTTAAAGAAAAAAGAAGAGAGACAGACAAATAGAGAGATAGAGAGAGAGTGCGAATGAGCATGCTAGCATGAAATTAACAGAGATAGACCAAATCTCTTTTTAGTAGAATGTGTATCTCTTCTATATCTGATTCAGCTCTTTTATACTATAAGTTGTACTTTGTTAAGGATTTTGTAATACTTTTAATGTTATGAGTATAAATGCAACTTTATTTGAAAAATTGATAAATAAACACGCAGAAGATATTGTCCTCTAATTTCCTCAACTAGATTCAGTCAGCACTACAGAGCTTTAGAGGAGCAGAACAGCCTAGTGACTGCTGACAAAATAGATTCCATTGCTCGTGCAAAAAAGCTTAGTCATGAAACAAACAAGAGGAGAAGGTATAACACTTTTTTTTTTAATTTGTTTATGGAAAATTGTGTGAAACCAAAGAGAAGAAAAGGTTTAAGATTAATCATCAAAGTCTCATTTTGGTGTTTTGTTTATGAAACCCACAATTCTCTTATCTTACTAGTCCTAGATCTGTCTTAGTTACAATCAATCTAAAATAAAGATAGAAAAAAAAACATTGACTTTTTTGTGCCTACTTATAATTTTATTTCTCTTGAAATTGTATTCTCTCTATCCAGTTTTCCTTTTTGTTTGTTTTTTTACTTCCAACCACTAAGTCTGAAGGCATATTTTTGTGTGGCAATATTCTCTGAAGTGATTAAAAAAATGTATGGAAGTGTTTCAAATGTTTTAATATCAGAGGTAAAATAACATTATTCATTTCTAAATACTTTCCTGCAGAACTCAAGCTCAGAAAAGAAAAATTGAAGCCTTGAGGGAGGAGAAACGGCGACATGAAATTCTATCTAAACGGAGGGAGGAGCAAAAGCAAGCTACTGAGAAGTATCAGAGGTCACATATTCCTCCTAGTGCCAGGCAGCACAGTAGTAGGCGCAGTCCAAGGCGACCAGGAGGAGGACAAATTCTAGAGGATGCGCTTCGCTTGATCAGAGGCAGCCCGGGGCACTCTCGGCCAGGCTCAGCTCGTGAAAGAGTCATGTCTCCAAGAAAAGAGAATGAGAATCCTTTTGAAAAATCATATTTCGAAAACCATGGCCATGTCATGAGTCGGCCCGGATCAGGGCGCATCGGTTTGCACATCAATCAGCATGCTCGAGCAGAGCTTATGGATCACAGTCTGCAGAACTTTACCAGCAGCAAGACATTGTTTGAGCAGCAGTTGGAGCAACAGCAATCTCTACTTCTTAAGCAACAACAGCAGTCTTTGCGGGATTTTGATAATGCTGTGCAGAGAGAGATTGACTCTGACATATCAAATTATGATGATGGATTCAAAGAAGAAGTTGAGAAGAAATTCTCAAAATCTGATGACAGTTGTTCCAGTGTTGATAGCCTTGAAGAATCAAACGAAAGTGGATGCAACAGATCTGGCAACTGGAGCCATGAGATGCAGCGAGATGGAAATGCTTTAAGGAAAATTAACATGTTTAACAATATGAGTAGTGTTGGCAAACCCATAGAAAGTGGAGAGGGAGACTTGCAACAATATATACCAGTAGAACCCAGTACAAGCCAACAGCCCATTGCACAGTTTTACCTTCATTCCAATGATCATGGGCCAAGTGGTAACAATGTTCCCCTGAATTTAGATATTACGCCATCAGCAGCATATCAAGGAACATCCAACATAATTAGTTCTCCAAAATCCACCTCAGGTGTTTTACATGATAAAGGTCAACTTTCACAAGAAACATATTGGAAAGAAAGTAAATTAGACCAACAAATGAACACAATGAAAAATAACCATGCACACACAGATGAAACAAAAAGCAAGAACCACCCTATTGCTGCACCTTTAAAGCAATTATCCACAGATTCCTTAGAGTCAGTCAGCTCTGTCAGCACTGTCTCACTGGTGAAAGCTCCTGCCCAAAATTTCTCTTCTCAGGCTCACGCTGTCTCTAACATAGAAATCAATTCTTCTTCTACTCAAGTTGCATGGGTGTCCCCATCATCTAAATCTGAGAGTGTGCTTTCCATGCCAGCACCAAAAAATGTTAGCAATAACAATGACACAGGCCTGGAGTCGTACAACCCTCGCTATGCTTCAGCCATTAGTTTATCCATTTGGCCGGGCCCCTCAGGAAATAATCCTACATCTAATGCTACCCAGTTTGGTTCAAGCACTTCTTCGACAGCTCAGTCTGCTGTAAACAACGTTCAGATTTATGGCTCCAGATCATCTGCTAGCTCAGTCACACCATACCCTGGATCAGGGCTGGTGCCGAGAAACGTAAGTAATGCAGGTACCTACTCTCCAGTAAAAAATGATTCAGTCTTAAAGTCTGGGGTTGTTGGTAGTGGACTCACATCTGGTGCCCAAACAGCACTTAGTGGAGTCACATCTAGTACCCACGCAGTACTGCAAAGCAAGAGAGATGAAGTATCTGGGATTGACATGAATCTACAAAATCTACAATATCCATTTATGCACGATAACAACACAAATGTGTCAGGGGTGCAAACTTACAGTTTAGTCCATCAACAGCAACCTTTGATTAACACAAGTTCTGCTGTCTCTCCCTACAATCAGAGCTCTCAGCTACTTTCCTCAGCTTTACCAAATACCAAATCCACTGGGATTAATGGTGCTGTGCCTGTTTCATTCAACTCATTCACACCCAATTCGTCTGCTACTCAGCCCCAGTCAACTCTACAACCACATCCAGTTCAAATGCAGCAGCAATTTCAGCAAACACCCAATCCACAGCAGCAACAATATCCAAACCTTTTATCCTATCAACAACATCAATTTTCCAAAGACAAGCAGCAGCAGAGGCAACAGCCTCAACTACTTGAGTATCCACAGCAACAGGAAATTAGTTATTTAACCGTTCAACCCAACCTTAGAGTGGCCACAGCTGCAACAACTCAAGGAACTCCTGTCCCTGCAGTTAGGACCATTTTCCCTCATCAGAGGCCGCCTGTACCCAAAAGTGAGACTGCTGTAAACCAGGAAATAGCATTGATTGAGCAGGAAGCATGCCAGCAAAAAATCAGTGAGAGTTCTCATAACAGCAAACCTTCTGCTGTTGTGGACAGTGAGCAAGAGGATCTTGAGGGGAACTCTCAAATCCATATTAAAGGAATTCTCAAGGTTTCCTCAGGACTAAGCTCTCAACAAGCGTCTGCCAAGGCTGCTGGACACCCAAGAGACAGTCTGGAGGTTCTGAGGCTTCAAGGAGATAAAAAGGTATGATAACAACATCATCTTATCATATTCTTTTACCACAGCAAAATATTGAACCCAGATATAGCCAAAGATTTTCAAAATAGTATTACTATTTACTCTAGCATTGTGTGCTAATTTTGACATTTGTTTTTGCTCTGTGAATTAGAACAGGTTTGTAAGCTACCCCTTCTAGAGGTCAGGATGACTTTTGCAATGTTAAAGATTCCTCACTGAAATTTGATCAGTTTCCATAAATAGCATGGATGACACTAATATGATTGACTATTTCTCATCCATCACTTGTCATAGAACATTTTTACTTAAAGTTTTAATATACAAACATGACCTGAAATAATGATGTTTCTATCTTTTAGCTGAAGAAAAAGAGTGTGCGTTTTGCTGAAGGCACAGCAAAAGAGGATATATTGGAAGAGAAGGAACTATTCAAAACAGCAGGTTTGATGATCAGCAATTCTGGAGCACAAATTAATAGTGAGTTTTGCCACATGTCCCATATGTTTGGTAAAACTGTGCAATGCTTTTTATTTATATCAAATAAATACAGTAATGATGCAAAAGAAGGATAAGAGAAAGTAAATTAAGTTCAAATTCTAAATAAAAATGCATTGTTGTGTCCTTCAGATAATTATCAGAAAAAACCAATTGTTTTCAATTTATACCAAACTATTAAAACTTATCCTTTCTGGGATATACTTGTCTGTGCAAAAAAAGGAACTATACTTCTTCAAATAAATCAATATAATTCTGCATGGACAGTGTATGAAAATTATGAATTTTATACATGGTATGTGTTGTAAGTGTTTATTTGTTTTCTTTATTGTCTTTTTATTATTTTTTTTTGTCTTTCTGTTGAGATTAAGATATGCAATTAAGCATGAGATTTTGATTATCCAAATGATATACACGGTCTAAGAGCATTGATATAACCTTGTACGGTAATTTGTACATTTACACCTTCGGATTTGTGGGGAAATTATTGTTTTTCAAGATAAGGTAAATGACTAAAAAGGTTGATCTAGCTTTGCAAAAGAGTCTACTGTTTGTAGCACATTTGTTCCTAACAAACGTTTTTTTTACTCTCTAGAACCACCAGTGTCTAGACCTGCATCTGCAAGAGTAGTGTCCACGACACAGAAAACAGACACCACTGTTGCGAGAGTAGCTAGAGCAGGAAGTGCTGGGACCATCAGACAGATGGCTAACCTACCGGCTCAGTCACCTCAAGCACGAAATGTTCAGCTGCCCTCTGGCCATGAACAAACCAATGACCCACAGGGTGAAATTTCTCATCCAGACACCCACAATCTAAAAACAATTCCACCTTCTCCCCAACATTCCATCATAAATAGACCAAAAGCTGCTGCACACATCATCATGAGTAATTCTGAACACCATGGAATGGCAGAGAAATCAAAAATGTTGAATGCAATATCTGCAACCCAGACTGCCTCAATTGCCCACAAATCTGTTTTGGAGTCAAAAGTAAAGAACATCAACAATCCTGTGTCCATGGGTGGTAAGATAAAGATTCCCACTTCTGCCCCAGCTGTACCTGTTTACCACGTAGGAAGGGCAGGAGAAGAAGATCTAGGAAATGTCTACCATCAACAAGCTTGTGCAGATGATAATGGCAGTAATATTGGTGCTCATGGATCAGATGGCACTTTACCTCATGAACAGCGTCAGAGATTAAGGGACCCATCCCCTGCATCCAAACGAGTTCCTATCTCAAATTCAGTGGTTACCCGCACAAGTATAGTGCCTGCTTCTACAAAAATCTCTATACCTGCAACTAATACGGGGGCACCTTCTTACTCCACCTCCATGGCAAATGGAGCTGGAGCAGGTAGTGGTGGAGCTGTATATAATGAAAATGGCATGAGAATCGACAGAACTCCGACTGATGAAGAAATCACATGGCTATGGGACAAAGTTCGAAACTGTCTACACAAGGAGGATCCTGCCAGTGGAGGAATTGCCGGAAATGGTAAATTTCAAAATGGCAGTGGAGGAAACACAGTAGGATCAGGAACTGAACCTTGTAGACAGCCCCCTATGATGTCAACAAAACTTATTGATGGAGCATCACTAGGTGAGTATCGCTCCATGATGTCCTGTGCTTTGTAGCATTGGAGATCAGCCCCCAATTCAATGCTTTGTCATTTTTCAAGCAATTTTTTAGTCCGATGATTATTTTTTCTCATTGTTTTTGCCTGCTGCACTTCCTTTCGATCATTCCAGATGACATAAGGTGATCCAGCTTCTCTATTCTCATCACATGGTCAAAAAAGGTTGCTTGGCATGTGCAGGTTATTTTTATATGCATTCTTTTTGTGTTAGCTTCCTGTGGAACTATTCCAGTACACTTTTTTCTGTCCATGACATTCAGAGCAAGGGAGAGGCAACATTTCCTACATTTAGTTTCTAAAAGGCTGTGTTCCTCCACTGCAGGATGCAGCCCTCTGATTTATAATAATAATAGTAGTAATAATAATAATAATAAATAATAATAATAATAATAATATAATAATAATAATATAATAATAATAATAATAATAATAATAATAATAATAATAATAATAATAAAGTGCATTTATATAGCAGCTTTCCCATAGTGTTGCTCAAAGCACCTCACATTTTGTTATATCAAGCAATCGATAAAGTACATTTTGCTAAAATTATTGTGTAAATACAGAATACACAGTTGAAATAAAAGCGGTATAATACATAAACATTAAGAATCATGGTAAATCTTCATCAATGAATGATCTTAAGTGGCTAATTTTCCTCAGCTCAAGAAAACATACTCTTCTAATAAGAGAACAGTTAAGTTTGTATCTTTACTTTTAGACTTCCATCTGTCTCTCATTTTGCTTCTTTTTGACAGAGAGGTCCTTTGTGTTGCACACTGCTGTCTATCCCTCTGGTTGCATGTCCACCTATAGACCTCTTCCCGATTCTTAGTTGCCAATCGATGCTCCTTTTTGTAAATATGTTGTCCGTCGTTAGAGCAGTATGTCCTATATTTCAATTTTGCTTGTTTTCTAATTTCTCTGCATGGGACTTTATCCTTGACTATTATCTTAAGCATTCTTCTCTCCAATGTTGTGCATGTACTTAATTATAGTTCTTTACTCAGGTTTCAGTGCAAGTGCAGGTAATGGTACAAATGGTCTCAGGGTTGGGACAGGCTTCTTTCAACCTCCGGCAGCCCAGAACAACAAGGTGCGGCCAGCTTTACAACAACAGGGAAGTTACTTGAGGAGGTATGTTCAAGTCTGGCTTTTAAGATAGCTCTTGCCAATCAAGGATTTTTTATTTCATAGAGGAAAATGGGACCCTTTCATCACTGCAACATTAAACATTAAAGAAACTACTGGTAAGAATGTTTTTGTAGTTTTCAAGCTAAAAAAGGGCAACACAAGCTAAGAATTTCTGTATATCTAATTTACTGCTCTTTACTAATTTACAGAAAATTTCATGTTTTTGAAAGATCACCTGTGCTAGTTCTTTTAGTTTTTCAATTTACTTTTTTGGCAACATCTGCAGGTTTAGCCTACATCCTTTTTCATAAGAACTAGAGTCAGCAACTTTGCGCAGTGTGATTACAAAATATGTAGTCATGTAGGACAATATAAGGCTCATCACGGATAAATACATCAGATTTAGTTGACAGTTTAAGCCAGGTCTTTATCCAATTCCATATAATTTTGAATATATTTTTGATCCAAATGAATAAACCTATCAGACATTCTTGGAAACTTAAAAAAAAATAAGTTTATTAACAGAAATTTAAGTTTTTAAGCTTGAATACAATGCAATGTGTGATGATTTCCGTGATCCTGTTGCAGGTATGGGCTTCTAAAGCAGAGGCGAGTTGCATCAGCCAGTGGCCTGAGCAGCACCTCAGCGCAGCCCCCGGTAGCCGTGCAACGAGCCAGTAGTGCCGTGCATTCTGGTCAGAGTCAGCAAGCTGGAGTTAACTACCCAGCCAATCAACAGGGGGAGCAAGACGGGCCTCAGCCAATTGCACAGTCATACATGCCGCACGATGGAGGTGTGTTCTAGTTTTGTTGTCTTATACAAAGTGTAATCTTTGGCTGTAGAAAGCAAACTCTCATTGTTTAACATCTCCTAGGCTCTCATAAATAGGTCCAGAGCAGGATGTACGATACTTGTTTGGTCAAGTACAAAGGCGATTGGAGCAGGGATTGAGCCTGCTACCTGATAAGAATTGTGGGCTCCATCTTTGCACCACTTTGTCCTTCTATGCCAAGCAATGATTAAATACTTAAATGTCAATTAAAATCTGTCAATCATCACACACACACAGAGATTAGAAGGGGCATCCTCAAACCTAGATCTAGCTTGAGATCAACAGATAAGACAAGTAGACAGAGACATATTTTAGACTGATGACATGAACAGGGATCGAACCCACACCTTCTTCTCGGCACTCGTTCACCTTGCCAAGGCGAAGACCAGTAGACCCTATGCTTAACCACTCTGCCATCGGCTTTCACAAAAATGAAAGCTTTTGGCAGAGGGCTTTACACACTAACTTGCCTTGACTGAGAAATCGTTTTTCGCTGAGTAAGACTTGTCCAAATGTTATACAGAACGTAAACAAGCTAGTTTCTCTATAAGATCCACAGGCAGGCAGACAGACAGACCTCATTCCTCTGAAAGAAAATTAAAACGATCAAATAACAAAAATGTTTTTACCTAAATGGCTGTGCTTTCAGTTGATTCAACCTGAAAAGTAATCATGTTTGTGTAATCTTTATGATTAAGATCAGATTCATTTATAAAACCTGCTAAGAATTATAGGAACTATAAAAGATTAAGAAAAAATTAATTAACTGTATCAATGATATGCCCGACCGCTATATATTTACAGTGTCAGAGAGCACAGCAGCATTTATCATGGCAGAGCGGCTTGCCAAACAATCCTTATCGGACAGCCACATCCAGACTGCCATGTTAGATGCTCAGACGAAACAGGAAATACACAACACGAAGTCCACCCGTCTTGCTGTGAATAGAGGTTGCATTTGACTTATGTTCAATTTTCTTCTTCTTTTTCTTTTTTTTTTTATGTTGAATTAAATTATTCAATACATATCAAGTTGATCTTATACAGTTTGATTATTCATCAACTGTTCTTATTTAAATTTGTACAGTTTGATTCTTCAAATAAATTTACAAAAGTTGATACAATTAAAAAGAAAAAAAATTGATAATCAGTTCACATCAAGTGACCTTGCTAAACATTGTCTATGTATTACAAAAATAAACATTCTTTTGTAAGAAATTATGTTTGATTACCTGTTCCAATCTTTAACACAGGGGGTCATTCAGCTCTGTCAATAGAAGAACAGAACCTGTTGGCATCTCTTGACAAACTAAATGAAAGATTGAGAGGTTAGTTTTTAAACTTTAAGTAAGATATGACATGAATGTGATTACTTTCATGTATAGGTGCTCTTTACAAATGCATGTTCAGCAGTACAAGAGGGACGTCAGTTTTTTTGTTTTGTTTTCAATCAGTATCAATCTAATGATAACTCTTTTAATACATTACACCTAGACAAACTCTTTGTGCTTACAGTTTTTCATCCGAAAAAAATGTACCATACCAGCAATGCTATTTTTCTGCTTTTTTAATTAGTTCACCTTCTGTCATCACCCTTTGATGAGAACTCAAAACAATGTGTTACATTTTCTTTCAGTGGCAGATACACATTATTCAGGGACTATTCAATACCACCAACCTTACCAAGCACATGTAAGTTTTTAGTATATTTAAACATGATTTACAAAAAAGCTACATTAAATGAAATATGTAGTGAAGTATTTTGTCACAGTGCTATGATTATGGCATGAGTGAGACTTGTGCCCAAATGCAAGTAATACATTGTTGTAAAGTTGAAAATTAGATCTATCTAGCTAAACTTTCAGATTAAAAATGGGCTGGTAGGTTTTTGCTTTATGTTTCCCCAATTTGAAGCAGAAATAAGGAAATGAAGTAGGTTTTTTTTTATTATCTAAAAAATAGCAAAAACGATGTATGCCAAAATCGTAGCACAGTGACCATTTGTGTGCCATGAATACAATTTTTTAAAGCCGGCACTTTATATGCTCATGTTAAATTATGTGTTTGCTTCATGATGATTTGCGAAATAAATTAAAAAAAAAAAACAACAACATTTGTTGATGTCAATTTATCTTCTTTTTTTTTCATGAACATACAAACATTCAAAAGCAGCACATTTTTTAATACAAGACACAATAAATTAGTCCAGTAGATTGTGTGGAAGCTTTCATTTCCATTCATAGAAATTGCAAAAAGGTTTGGTTCTTGTTTTGTTTTTTTCTCATTCCACTTTATTGCCTGTTCACCTGTGCTTATATTTTTTTCTTCTCTCCATCAACAAGAGGTTTTCTTGACATTTCGAACACAGTAAGCATTTTTATGGACTTTTCTTGCAGTAATATTTGGCTCAATACCTGCATGTGTGGTCGTAAAAAAATTGCACAATTAACCATGTCATTTGTTTTTCTTATTATGGCCAAGTAACTTGTACATTTATCAAGTCAGTTTATTTTTTTTGGATAAGTGCATGATACTCTTGAGAACATTAGCTGGCGTGCCTCACTTTTCACTGCAGCTCTGAATTTTAAGTGCCTTTTTATGAAGGTTGGTATTAATGAGTATTTCTGGGCTGTATTTCATGCCAAAAGCAACAGTTTGTGAGTTACAAACTTTTTTCTCTGCATTTATAATTCAAGCTTAAGTATGTGGTGGTTCATGGCAAAAGAATTTCGCTTGACTATTGTTTTGGGCTGAAAAATATCTGGCTTTTTTGCTTACAAAAGATCGTTGATAATCAAAAGAGTATACTCCATTGTGGGAAGTAGAGAGAGTCTATTTTATTGTGCGTAATAGTGAGAGTTTACTTTATTAAGGATAACGGCGTTTATTTCATTATTGGCAGTAGAAATAGAATACTTCTTTGTTTTGCAAATGGAATTTCACAGTCTTCTCTAGCAAACTTAAAAAAAATTTAAAAGCATATCAATAGGTGACATTAAAAAGTTTCTATTTCCAGTTATGGTAAAGCAGCATGATAAGGTTGTATCTGTTCAGAATATCATTAGAGAATGGGAGCCAGTTATAAAATAAAAGAAACATTATGGTTCATGGTCAAGTTATAGATCTGTTAAAGTCCAAACTTTTGATTGGTATTTTTTTCAAAAGCACAAAAAGTGTAAATCAAATCATTTTAATGTCACCTTGCGAAATGCATATTGGTAGATGTGAATGTTATATGTTTATTGTTACAATTCTATTTTTGTTGCTTGGTGTTTTGCTGTTTTTTGACTCCAGAGTAAAGCATTCTTGTCGCAATGCAATCTAAGTGCAAGTGTAACCTGTTTATTGAACTTACCCAGGTTTATTGCTTATGAGATGATATTTAAAAACTCATGTTTTCGAGTCATGCAATTTTGTCGATTTGAATAAAAAATACTATCTTTGTATTTTGTATTTTGTTATATTTGATGCTTTGCTAATATCTTCTTCAAATTGCTAAATTAATGTTTTCCCTTGTACTTAACAATAAAGGTAAATAACATTACAGTTAAAGTTGAAGTTTTTAAATCAATTCAATTTGTAAAATGTTCTCCCTCCCTAATACCTTGTCTTTTTTCACCAGCTATCTGGATTCCGAGGAAACCAAGGCCTAATGACAGGAAATAAAAGAAATCCTATACTTCAATCTCCACGCAGTCTTAACCAAGCCCAACAGAGAGCTCAGTCAGCTAGGATCCGCCAGCAAACCAGGCAGTATCGATGATAGTCTTGGTGCGACATTAGCAGGCTACTAATGTGATAGGAAATGGCATTGGTTATCAACAAATTAAACATTCACAACACCTCAGTCCCTTTCGAAAATGATGCAGAGTGAGGATGGACTTGTGAATTACCACTGACAATGACAGTACATTATGTTGTGTATTATAAGTTAATTATATCATGTAATATGGCCTTTTTGTAGTCTATATAAGTCTAAATGTGCGCTTCATGATTTACCAGATAAAACACAATATTTGTATTAATTTCAATTTGTCTATCCTGTTATGTTTTAGTGCCTTGAACTGTTACAAATTACCTACTTGACAATGTGAATTTAAGTTTGGTGTGTAAAAGTCTCTTCTTTGAAAAAGCAGAGTAAAATAGATAAATATTCCGTTTTGGGAATAGGAAATATTAGCAAAACAACAATTTAAAAATGATACTAATTTCTGAAATCCCATATAATTTGGAGAAAATTATCAATTTGTAAAATGTTCTCCCTCCCTAATACCTTGTCTTTTTTCACCAGCTATCTGGATTTCGAGGGAACCAAGGCCTAATGACAGGAAACAAAAGAAATCCTATACTTCAATCTCCACGCAGTCTTAACCAAGCCCAACAGAGAGCTCAGTCAGCTAGGATCCGCCAGCAAACCAGGCAGTATCGATGATAGTCTTGGTGCGACATTAGCAGGCTACTAATGTGATAGGAAATGGCATTGGTTATCAACAAATTAAACATTCACAACACCTCAGTCCCTTTCGAAAATGATGCAGAGTGAGGATGGACTTGTGAATTACCACTGACAATGACAGTACATTATGTTGTGTATTATAAGTTAATTATATCATGTAATATGGCCTTTTTGTAGTCTATATAAGTCTAAATGTGCGCTTCATGATTTACCAGATAAAACACAATATTTGTATTAATTTCAATTTGTCTATCCTGTTATGTTTTAGTGCCTTGAACTGTTACAAATTACCTACTTGACAATGTGAATTTAAGTTTGGTGTGTAAAAGTCTCTTCTTTGAAAAAGCAGAGTAAAATAGATAAATATTCTGTTTTGGGAATAGGAAATATTAGCAAAACAACAATTTAGAAATGATACTAATTTCTGAAATCCCATATAATTTGGAGAAAATTATCAAAGT
>RQTK01000520.1:16691-28582 GCA_003991915.1 Elysia chlorotica
CAACAACAACAACAACAACAACAACAACAACAACAACAACAACAACAACAATAATAATAATAATAATCATAATAATCATAATAGTAAAACTTAAATTTCTCCTTTATGTCATAATAAGTAATGGCTCTGAAAAAGAGGTAAACTAATAAAGAACTGAATAATAATGTAATGTTTCCTGAGATATATAGTTCAAAAGGAACACACCATGAGTGAAAGGGTGGTAGAATGAATCTGTTTTGAGATTGATCATTATGTATACCAATTCCAACCACTAATCGGTGCTGGAGAGTCTTTCCTTTTTTTATGAGTTCACTAAATTGAGTTGAAATGAGATCAGTGTGTTTTATGCCACAGCTGCCTTGAAAATGAAAGGTGTTTAAAAAAAAAAAGTGCATTGGTCTTATCTAATTTAGTTTTGTTAATTTAACTTAAAATAAGTTTGCTGTAGTGTAATAGATGTTCAATATAATCCTCTATCTGTATTTTTTGCATTTTTGCTTGAATCAAAGATTTATATTGACACATTAGAATAGGAATAATCAAGAATGTCAACTGGAAGAATATCAATACTGATTTGGCATTGCAGATATTACTTTTATTGTGGTTATTTACTTTTAAAACATGATTTGGTGCTTACTGGCTTTGGCAAGTTGTAAAGGGCAAAATACATTGCTGACCTTTCTTTGCAATTGCATGCATCAAGGCTACACTTGTATCTGGAAATTTTAAAAAGACAATTAAGTGAAACATTTAATGCAAATGACGGAAAATTTGTCTAAAGCCAAAATATTAGACTTCAATGCCATCAGCAAAGGCTGATTGTCAGTCTAGAGGGACATATCAGCACCATTCCCCCCCCCCCCCGCCTCCCTTTTTTTTCTTCTTTTTGGATTCAAATAGGCCTGACTTAATGACTTAATATAGAAAACAATTTAGAAATGGTGATCATTTTGATTTTCACAGATAGTTCCCTTTTTCCTTTTGAATGTTAATTTCAGCCCTCGGCATTGAAATATTCTACCAGCTTCCCCCTTTGTCTCATATTAGTGGATAATTTTATTTTTTGTTGAATATGAAATCTGATACATGTATTTATGTAGTTGAATTTTGTCTGTGATATTCATCTTATTTATTCAATAGCTGTAGGGTATAAAATTTGTTCAATAATTCATGAAATACTAATTTGTTTTCTTCTTTTTTTCTAAATCAGACCATGAGAACTTGTTGCCTTTAAGAAACCGATCGCATAGATTTGACAGCATCAACTTCTTTAAATTTATCTTTTAACATAAGTTGATTGAAACATTTTTAAACTAGTATAGAATTGGAGGAATTAATAAAATGATACTTATTTAAATCTTGTAAAAGACTTTAAAACTTATGAAAACTTACAACTGTATAGTAACAAACTATACTCATGCTCTTTCACCCGTATTGGTAAATAAAACGGCATAACTGGATGTTATGAGGCTTGTTATGTTGGTCTCTTTAAATTTAATAGGGTTGTTTTTGTGTTGTTTTCAAATGATCATTGTTTTTTAAAGCATACTTGAATCCTGCATGTTCTATTTTGTCTTTATGTCATACATTCTGAATTGAAACAAGCTGCTCCCATATATCTTAATCTAACGTGAGTGAGTGAGTTTGTTTTTATGGCACGTCAGCACAGTAACAGCTATATTGTGCCCATGATGTTCTAAGACAATTAACACATTATACTGGTAGTAGAAGCAGCGGTGACTCCTTTATCTCTCTGAGTGGTAAAACTAAAAGCATACAAATTGTGAAAGGCATATACAGTGGTTTAAAAGTTCCACGTGTAGGATCATCACAGTTAAATTTTATTATACACACCAATGTCCTTCAGATAACTCAGTAGGCACTGAAGTAAATTTGCAGGTGTGACACTGTGAAGGCTCTTCACCTCTCAGTAGGAAGGCGTGAGCGAGTTAGTAAGTTTGTTTTCACGGCATGTCAGCACGGTAACGACTATATTGTGCCCATGATGCCCTAAGACGGTTTATACATTATACATGTACTAGAAGCAGTGGTGACTCCTGTATCTCTCTGAGTGGTAAAAGCATACAAATTATGCATAAAAAGGTTGGTTAAAATCTAAAGGGTATATATAGTGGTTTAAAAGATCCATGTGTAGCATTATCACAGTTTAATTTTATCATACACATCAATGTCCTAGAGATACCTCAGTAGGCGCTGAGAACTAACATAAGTAAATATGTCACAGCCAGACTCGATCGAGAACCACCTGTTCTCGTCTGCTAGCCTGAGATACTCCCGCCCAGTGACCTATATGTGGTTGAACACAGTGTAGTTTGTTGTTTGTCAGGTTATTACATTGCGCCTTTCAATTTATAAACTTATGTATGATTGGCTTTGCATCTGATGCAAGTATCTGCACCCGAGTAGGTTCCAGTTCAAACCTGATCTTGGCGAGCTGATAAGCCATTTTATTTCCTGAAATTCCAGTATGGCTGGGGATCCAGAAGAGAGTAATTTTCTTACCATTTTGTTGAAGTTCGTGAAATTCCTTGATAAGAATTTGTCTTTTCTTGAGGTGGAGACAGTGTCGAGTGCCATGCATATGTCAACTGCCACAGCAGTGTATATTGAAGCCTTTGTGCTCACTCCGCAGCATTTATCTGCTGAAGATGAGTGGCAAGCAGGCACAGGTCTCATCTTTAGACCCGTCAGTGAAAAGTCGAAAATGGTCTGAATGATTTTCTATGATTAATCTTTTTCAAACTTTTCTCTATATAATTCTGGAGGGGTTTTGTCCTTATGGAGAGCTGCCAGGTGAAGAATGCTTTCTGCCCTTTCCAGCGTCCAGGGAGGGATTTCCAAAAATTTGTCTTTCTCAATAGAGTTAGTATCAACGTCAATTTTAAGAAGGAGCTGCTGAACGTGACTTCCATGGCAGGTGATATTGTTATAAACATCAACAGAAAGCTAAGCCTTACCTACAAAATCATTTAATACTTGAAAGCACACCAAAAAACAAACAAACTAACAAAAACCAAAAAAAAACAACCAAAGAATCTTTAAAAAAGACTGAAATGATAAGCAAGCAGATGAAATAAAGCAAGAGAGGTATAATATTCAATAATCTTTATTACAGTAATTACATGATGTACATCATAACTAAGGCATAATTATATCTCAAACTGTATCATTTATATAAAATAAAGAACCGTTTTAGTATTATTACAATCTTCTTGTCAAAAACTTACAAACAATAAGTCTGTGTTAAAATTAAGGATAAATTTGAATCAGAAATGTTTGAGAGGCATTTTGGTACAACTCTAATAGAATTAGAAAGATAAATAGAGAGCAAGGTGACAAATGAAATGTAAAAATTCTAAGTTCTACTTTCTAAAGATATCAGCTGAAGATAGGACCAATGGGAAGAGTTATGCCTTGTCTCTGAAGAGTCTTTAGAACTTCCAGAATTGAGTCCAGCTCTGCACGAAAAGATTGCAGCTGAGGAAAATACAGCAAAGATCATGTTACATTATTACACTCAACCCTTTCATTACCAAGCATGATACAGCTATTTAGTATGTTTAACCCCATTATTACACCATGATTAATTCCCTGAAAACCAGTCGATACTGTTCATATTTTGACTCTGAATGTACAATTTACATAAATTATCTTCTACCGAACAGATCTTAATAAAATAAAAAGCAAATCCAATTCTATGTCTTTATATCAGAGCTGCCAACCTGTGTTACCCAAAAAGAGGGACACTTTTATTAACCGCTGAAACTTTCGCCTTAACAAATGACCGTCGTAGGTGGGATCTAAACTAGGGGGGTCCGGGGGCATGCTCCCCTGGAATTTTTTTTACAAATTAAGCTCCAAACATGCAATTCCAGAGACAATTTTGCTTAAGCTCCAAACATGCAATTCCAGAGACAATTTTGCTATTTTGTCCTTCCCAACTAAATGATTTTTCTTTGTTCTAAATTCCATACAAGGAACTTATTTCACTACCCACATGCACTATTCACTTTCAATGTAGACATCACATAGTTGTTGTTGAATTGGTTTATCTATAGGCTATATTGTGGACGGGCCCCAAGACTGCCGTCTGACAATTTTATGTGCTTCCACATATGAGACAGGGCGGGGATACCATGACTTCTGTCTCGGACGGTCACATTAAACTGACACGGACCCAACCAGTAGAGAACGCAATTGCTAGGGCTCAAACCTGGACCTTTTGCGTCACAAGCCGATGCACTACCACAGGGTCACCACGGGGAGGAAGGCAATGGACATAAACGAACGAGGATTAGAGGACGAGCTTTAGTAGAGCCTAGGCCTATTCTCTCAACGTTGTGTTACTTCGTCTAGATCTAGATCTAAATCAGATTTTGGTCGAAGCAAATAGATAGAACACTATTCAATATAAGTATCTGAACTTTAGCGCCAATCGCACCGATCTGTTTCAGTATGTCTTGTTGCAGACAATGGAATAAAGTGGGGCTTTAGTTTTCAGTTTCATTGATAACTACTAGCCTAAATCTCTCTTTCTTGGAAATCATGCGCATTGTGTAAGTTTACTGTATTCAGTGTATTGACGCCGTATGATTCACAGGCGATACTGTAAGGCTTAGCCAAGATCTAGTTCCGACTAAGAGGATGAGCAGTCGTTATACATCGGGAATAACGCAACTTAAGAATGATTAAGCCTTTGTCATTTTGGCCCGGCCTAGATTGATGGGACTAGATTTAGACCCAACGTGGTTTTCTCGTTGTTCCTAAAAATTAATGGTATGCAAACTGAACATGGACAAAACATGTGACGCACAACGATCAGCGCAAAACTGAACAAAACAAAATGAAAATGTGCAGTTGTTTACGGCAATGGCTGTAGAGGGTGGAAATCAACAACCAAAAAACATGAGGCTTCAATGCTCAAAGCGGGACAAAACAGCATTTTTTATATCGAGGGCCGAACGACGGAACAAGGTATCAAAAAGCGGGACGATTGGCAGCTCTGTTTCTAGCATTTAGCCTGGTACTTGTGCATAGCAACAATACCTGTATTACTTGGTTACAGTGACCTACTCTCAAATGGATATGTCCATGGATGGTTCAGGATGTGTTTTAACTGTGTGAGAAATATATGCCAATGGTAATGAGGGTAGAAAACACTGTGTTAGAAATACAATGCAAACAGAAGGGAAAGGTCAAAGGTTCACAGTAATGAACTTTATCTTTATTTAATACAAATTCTTTTGCTGTGTTGAAATGATGTCCTGAAATCAATCTTCTCTGTGAGCTAAAGACCATGATCATGGTTTTAGGTAGATATATTAATTATCACAACAAGATCAGACACTGCCAGCTATCACTGAATATTCAATGTACCCATGGTCTTTTTAAAGATCCAATTCCAGCCTATGCACATTGAGAAGGGTGCACTAAAATTTTAGGAAAAACTTAATTCCACAAAAATCCTACCAAAAAGTCTGTGTTCTTAAAATTCAGATAATAGACGTATGTTCACACCTGCTGGTTTTTTACATCCACCATGCGCTTCCACTTTTCCAGTTCTTCTTCCATCTCTGCTCGGCCAGGCATGACTTGGCTGCTGCGGACGACAGTGTCTAACTCTACCTCACGACGCTTCTGCCGGTGCACCAACTCACTCAGCTTATCCTCCAGTGACTCAAAATGACGCATCTCCTTCAGAACAGAAAAAGAAAACCAGAAAAATCAAAAGATCAAGGCAATCCACTTAATGCATCGAGAGAGATATCATCATCTTGAATTAATTTATTTCAGTTAAAAAGATTAACAAATCAACTATTTAAAAAAAGCATGAACCATACGTAAGAAATTAGGATACATGTAGTTCATTATTAATATTGTCTTTAAAAATAAAAGTATATACAAGGCTGCAAAATGCGGGTGATTGGAAGCTCTGTCATATCCTCCTCCAAGTTTTGTTACGGGGCGGGGAAAGATTACATTATAGTCCAGAGCAGTCTCACATAGGTGCTGTTGTCGAGTGAACCTCTACTAGATCTCAATAAAGCCTTATAGCATCAGCAGAGCCCACAGAAGGATACTCGAGACTTAGTCCATCATGTAGGACAAACACCTGCCCGACAGCAGCTAGAACAGGACTCAAACTGCTCATCTTCTGCCTCTAACCCCCACGGTGCTGTGTTGCCCCTACACTAGCTAGCTTCTATTCTCTTTCAGTGCCAATATGTGTCCGACTTTCCAGAATACCTAAAAGATTTAGTTATATCCTACACACCATCTAGAGACCTACGCTCAGCTGGCAAGAACCTCCTAGTCAAACCTAGATACAACTTAAAAACTTTCAGTCTAAGAACCTTCACTTTCCAAAGTGCTAACCTTTGGAACAACCTTCCGGACGAATTGAAAAATGTTAATTCATTAACACTATTCAAGTCTAAACTAAAGACGCATCTTTTTAAAGTCTCATTTTAATATTAAAATTCCTCGAATTGACTATTTGGTTTTATCTCGTACGCTCGTCATCCTTTTTTCTCCACTCTCTTTCTTATCCGAGGATCAGTACTCGATTTTTTTAAAACAATTTCTGACTCTGTGATATATCTATAGAAATGTTTAATAATATCAATGTGTTTTAAATATCATTGTTTTTCTAAGTTTTAATAACATGTATTTATAACAACTATTTGTGTATAACCTTAAGAGCCTTTTATTATATTTCTATGCAATCTTTTGCTTTAAAAAAAAAAAAAAAGTCATTTTAGGGAATTGTGTGTGTTTCTTTTTAACACTTTTGTGAGTATGTTTAAGATTGCTGTTAAGCGCTTTGAGCTTTTTGTAGGGAAAGCGCTCTATAAATTAATATTATTATTATTATTATTATCATCTTCTGCCTCTAACCCCCACAGTGCTGCGTTGCCCCTACACTTGGATGATTCCCTAAGCTACCATTCATGCCTATTGGGTATAACAAACCCACCGGTGCCTGGGTGTGCCTGGCCTCTCGGAGCTTCGCCTGGAGGTCGTCCACCTGGGCCAGCAGCTGCGTCTCCCGAGCCTGGACTTTGGCCAGTTCCTCCTGCCTGGCACCGGCGGCTTTCAGCTGGCTCTTCAAGTGCGAGATCATCACCTGAAAGCAAACATAGTTTGGGTTGATCCTCTTTCCAGCTGGCAAGAATCACTTCTGAGGCTCTCTGGGTTTTTAGGCACAAGTTGACACATTTAAGTTTTGAGGTAGAGCCCCATACACAGAGACAATTACTCTGTATTAACGTTTTTCATTTTCACATTAAAAATATTATTTTTTGTTTGAGAAATGAAAGGATTATATTAATTTTTAGATTACTTAATGTATGTTTGTTGCCCCTTGATTCTACTATAAATTACTTTACACGTAAAAAACTATGTGTGCCTGACTGACCCTGGTGGCCTCAGATTTAGCTCTGCAGTGTATACAGGCAAACCCAAAGAGTAACATATCTTGAGATACAGGCAAACCCAAAGAGTAACACATCTTGAGATACAGGCAAACCCAAAGAGTAACACATCTTGAGATACAGGCAAACCCAAAGAGTAACACATCTTGAGATACAGGCAAACCCAAAGAGTAACACACCTTGAGATACAGGCAAACCCAAAGAGTAACACATCTTGAGATACAGGCAAACCCAAAGAGTAACACATCTTGAGATACAGGCAAACCCAAAGAGTAACACATCTTGAGATACAGGCAAACCCAAAGAGTAACACATCTTGAGTAGAGTTATGGACCAAATGTCTCACCTCCTGTGTGTCACACTTTCCCTGAAGCTCGGTGACTCGTGAGGATGAGGAATGAAGAGCTTGGTTGGCGATCATCCTTTGCAGCTCCTGCTGGTGCTTGCTTTTCATCATTTCAATCTTTAATGGATGCATTGAATGAAATGATATGGTGAACGAGAGACTTTTGTCTTATCCTCAACGGATAAGCAAAAAATATAATACGA
The DNA here is from genome assembly GCA_003991915.1 of Elysia chlorotica. Lineage (NCBI taxonomy): Eukaryota > Metazoa > Mollusca > Gastropoda > Plakobranchidae > Elysia > Elysia chlorotica. The sequence goes on from RQTK01000520.1 coordinate 24,695, forward strand.
TTGATAATTAATATCTTTTGAAAATGCATACTATCTTCTAAGCAGACTTTAAATTTAATTTTATTTTACAAGACATCTGTGCCTAAGTCTTAAAAGTACAACAGTGTGACATTGCTTACGCATACTACATATTACTGTTCACCAAATTGGCTACTACCAGCTTGAAGAAACTACTAGAGACTACTCGAAGTTTAGTTAGCCTTTTCCCATCAGCTCGCACAAACGTTGCGCAGGTTGATGATCTCTTGTGATAACACCTTTTTGTATTGATCTACAAACCTTCTGTTTCAAAATAACAAATATCAAAGCTTTTATATTTCAAACAAGTGTAGTGTTAATGAATAATATTATATTATGTAAGCTGAGATTTCAGACCTTTCTCTGGGTTTCTTGACATAGCTAGATAGGCCTAGAGATTTCTAGATCTGTGCTTTGTGTATATAAGAGCAGAGCGCGGTAGAGTGAAGAAGATCGATTGATGTTTTTTGTAGAGAGAGGAGTGTTTATACTTCTGATGGTGTTGTAACATCTTGCCACAGTGAGCGCTGTTATTTTGCTGTTATTGAGATCACTTATAGATTTAGATATTTGTCAAGTACTGATTTAGATCTGGACATTCTTGAGTTGTATTTATCAATAAAATTAAATTATTGCTTTTCTACAAAGGATTTCTAGGAATCTTTATTTTGTTAATGTTGCTAGGATAGTGTGTCGCAGTCTACGTTAATTATAATTACCCAACAATTGACTAACAACAGAACCAACTTCATCAAATCAATGCCACAAACAATAATCGTCTCATTTTAAGACCAATATCATAGCAAAAACTTGGTCTAGTCACTTAACGTCTTGTAATGATTTTTTTTAACCAAGATTTGACTTCTGACCTGACTCTGTAGACTCTCCTGTGTCTGGCGAGCGACAGACTCTGTCTCAGCCAGGGAGCGACGCAGATCCACTCGCTGTTGGTCTAGCTCTAGCTGCAGCTGTTCCACCTGGGGCCACAACAATAAACAATTCACTTTGATAAAGGGAATGTGATCTCACCGAGACTTATATGACTTTTTCGAAGACAAGAGCTCCCTTTCAGTTTTCATAGCTCATCCAGCAACATCGTTTGCACACGAATGAGCAATGCTAACAGTGCACTTAACTTATTCTATGCTTTGAAGAAGCCAAAAAGGGAGCAGCCAGAAAAAATTCTACAAAATGATATTGGACCTTTTACGATCGACTAGTTTTACCTAGTTTTTTTATGCCGGACTAATGTTACCTTAACATTTATGTCCGACTGGTCTTTTATGAATCTAGTTTTACCTAGTCTTTTATTTTCAACTAGTTTTACTGTGACAGTTATACCTGACTAATCTCTTATGTCCAACTAGTTTTACTGCGACAGTTATATCCGACTAGTCCTTCATGTTCTACTAGTTTTACCTACACTTTTACGTCCAACTATTTTTACCTACACTTTAATGCCTGACTAGTCTTTAATGTCCGACTAGACTTACCTACGCTTCATGTCCGACTAGTTTTTTTATGACCAGCTAGTCTTTTACATCCAACTAATCTTTTATGTCCGACTGGTTTTCCTATGCTTTTGTAACCGACTAGTTTAAATTACGCTTTTTTGTCTAACTAGTTGCTTTCATGTCCAACTAGTTTTAACAATACGCTTTTATGTTCGACTAGTTTTAACTACGCTTTTATGTTCGACTAGTTTTACAGTACAACACAGACTCAAGGAACTTGTTCGTTATTTTAAATAGTTTGTTGAAAGCAAAGTTCTTTGAGGCCAGGAGTCATTCCGTTTTGCTAATCTAGTACCTCCCTCAAACATAACATGGTGTTGTGACAATCACACTCACCAATCCTCAAACTGCAACTTTCCCTTTGCCTCAAACACAAACACACACACACACACATATTTCTAACTGGCGGATTTATATCTTTGATCTATTATTATGCTTGATGGTCAGCGTTGGCTGTCCTTCCTCTCCCCCGTTTCCTCGCTACTCGTCATTTTTCAGTCTTGGAGACGCTCCTTTTGCTATAAACAACACTACATGGTGTCAGTGATTGCTTGTAGTAGCATTGTTATTCTTTAGAGGCGAGCTGACAAATCGGTGGTGGTTAGTTTTAACCTATTTAATCTTTATTTAACAATATGTCTAATTCGTTGGATCCGAGGATGGGTAGGAGATATGTTATTTGGATCAAAAATAGTTTACTAAAACATTTTTCATTGATTGTAGAATATTCTTTGAGTCCGAGTTTGGTGTATTCAAGTTGTACTGTACCTAAGCTTTTATATCCAACTAGTTCTACCTATGCTTTTATGTCCGACTACAATTTTAACTACGGTTTTATGTCCGACTAGTCCTACCTATGCTTTTATGTCCGACTAGTTTTATGTACGGTTTTATGTCTGACTAGTCTTACCTACGCTTTGATGTTCGACTAGCTTCACCTACTGTTTTATGTCCAACTAGTCTTTAACCCTACAAGTGTCGCTAGTATTTAGTGTGTGGTGTTGGGCTATATTTGGTAATATATATCGGGGTCATAAAATGGTTATTCGGGTCTCTTCATCAAACAAAAGATCAAGGCAACCCAATTAATGAATTGAGAGATATATCATCATATTGAATTAATGTATTAAAAGTTAAAAAGATTAACAAATCAACTATTTAAAAAAAGCATGACTGGAATAGTAGGAGCAGAAATACTATAAGTCATAATGTTTCCGCTCAAACCTGCGATCACAACTTGCAACTTTTTTTTGCAACTTTTTGCAATTTTCACACAAATGAAGTAAAATTTCTCAACTTTTATGAAAAATACAAATATTTCCTGTGTCTATTTGTCTTTGTTTCTGTCTCAATATGTCTCTTTCTGGATGTTTCTATCAATTTCCATTAAGTAACAGACCTACTATTACATATTCTTTCACCTTTTTATCCCATAGACTATGTTCTCAATCTTGTTTGATCCGCTACTTTCATCTATGCTTAATTTGTTCATATTTAAATCACCACAATACTGTAATAGTAAAACAATGTGTTATTTTTCATTGATAGCTACTAACTCGCCAACCCCCTTAATTCCTCCACCCCCAACCTCACTCCATTTTGACTTAATGACCAGTCATATACTAGTAAAAACGGGTTCATTGACCGCAACAACATACGGAGAGATCTACATACCTTTAAAAAAATGTGTCTCATTGCCTTAACAGTTTGTCCGGCATGATTATACAAGACATCCTTTCCTTTACCAATTAAATGCCTTATAGAAATGTTGAATTTATTGTAAGCATTGTGAAATGTTCTTATACATAATTCCTAACCATACACAAGAAACTAGGATACATGTAGTTCATTATTAATATTGTCTTTAAAAATAAAAGTATATACAAGGACTGCAAAATGCGGGACGATTGGCAGTTCTGTCATATCCTCCTCCAAGTTTTGTTACGGGTCAGAGAAAGATTACATTATGATCCAGAGCAGTCTCACATAGGTGCTGTTGCTGAGTTAACCTCTACTAGATCTCACTAAAGCCCTATCGCACCAGGGCAGCCCAGAGAAGGATACTCGAGACTTAGTCCATCATGTAGTACAAACACCTGCCTGACGCAGCAGCTAGAACAGGACTCATACTGCTCATCTTCTGCCTCTAACCCCCACAGTGCTGCGTTGCCCCTACACTTGGATGATTCCCTAAGCTACCATTCATGCCTATTGGGTATAACAAACCCACCGGTGCCTGGGTGTGCCTGGCCTCTCGGAGCTTGGCCTGGAGGTCGTCCACCTGGGCCAGCAGCTGCGTCTCCCGAGCCTGGACTTTGGCCAGTTCCTCCTGCCTGCCACTGGCGGCCTTTCCCCG
>RQTK01000520.1:29836-44579 GCA_003991915.1 Elysia chlorotica
ACATCTTGCCACAGTGAGCGCTGTTATTGAGATCACTTATAGATTTAGATATTTGTCAAGTACTGATTTAGATCTGGACATTCTTGAGTTGTATTTATCAATAAAATTAAATTATTGCGTTTCTACAAAGGATTTCTAGTAATCTTTATTTTGTTAATGTTGCTAGGATAGTGTGTCCGAGTCTACATAAATTATAATTATTCAACAATTGACTAACAACAGAACCAACTTCATCAAACCAACGTCACAAACAATAATCGCCTCGTTTTAAGACCAATGTCATAGCAAAAACTTGGTCTAGTGACTTAAGGTCTTGTAATGATTTTTTTTTTGTATACTAAGATTTAACTTCTGACCTGACTCTGGAGACTCTCCTGTGTCTGGCGAGCGACAGACTCTGTCTCGGCCAGGGAGCGACGCAGATCCACTCGCTGTTGGTCCAGCTCTAGCTGCAGCTGTTCCACCTGGGGCCACAACAATAAACACTGCACTTTGATAAAGGGAATGTGATTTCACCGAGACTTATATGACTTTTCCGAAGACAAGAGCTCAACTTTCAGTTTTCATAGCTCATCCAGCAACATCGTTTACACACGAATGAGCAATGCTAACAGTGCACTTAACTTATTCTATGCTTTGAAGAAGCCAAAAAGGGAACAGCCAGAAAAAATTCTACAAAATGATATTGGACCGTTTACGATCGACTAGTTTTACCTAGTTTTTTTTATGTCAGACTAATGTTACCTTAACATTTATGTTCAACTAGTCTTTTATGAATCTAGTTTTACCTAGTCTTTTATGTCCAACTACTTTTTACTGTGACAGTTATACCTGACTAGTCTTTTATGTCCAACTAGTTTTACTGTGACAGTTATATCCGACTAGTCCTTCATGTTCTACTAGTTTTACCTACGCTTTTATGTCCAACTATTTTTACCTACACTTTAATGCCTGGCTAGTCTTTTACGTCCAACTAATCTTTTATGTACATCTAGTTTTCCTATGCTTTTGTAACCGACAAGTTTAAACTACGCTTTTTTGTCTAACTAGTTTTACCTACACTTTTATGTTTGACTAGTTTTACAGTACAACACAGACTCAAGGAACTTGTTCGTTATTTTTAATAGTTAGTTGAAAGTTCTTTGAGGCCAGGAGTCATTCCGTTTTGCTAATCTAGTATCTCCCTCAAACATAACATGGTGTTGTGACAATCACACTCCCCAATCCTCAACCTGCAACTTTCCCTTTGCCTCAAACACAACCACACACACACACACATATTTCTAACTGGCAGATTTATATCTTTGATCTATTATTATGCTTGACGGTCAGGGTTGGTTGCCTCTCCTCTCCCCCCTTTCCTAGCTACTCGTCATTTTTCAGTCTTGGAGCCACTCCTTTTACTATAAACAACACTGCATGGTGTCAGTCATTGCTTGTAGTAGCATTGTTATTCTTCAGAGGAGAGATGACAAATCGGTGGTTGTTGGTTTTAACCTATTTAATCTATATTTAACAACATGTCTAATTCGTTGGATCCGAGGATGGGTAGAAGATATGTTCGTTGGATCAAAAATAGTTTATTAAAACAAAGAAGAATTTTAAAAAATTTTGTTCATTGAATGTAGAATGTTCTTCGAGTCCGAGTTCGGTGTATTCAAGTTGTACTGTACCTACACTTTTATGTCGAACTAGTTCTACCTAAGCTTTTATGTCCGACTAGTTTTACCTACGTTTTTATGTCCAACTAGTCTTACCTACTCTTTTATGTCCGACTAGTTTTATGTGCGGTTTTATGACTGACTAGTCTTACCTACGCTTTGATGTCCGACTAGCTTCACCTACTCTTTTATGTCCAACTAGTCTTTGACCCTACAAGTGTCGCTAGTATTTAGTATATATCGGGGCCATAAAATGGTTATTCAGGTCTCTTCATCAACTAGATCTATATCTAGATCTAGATCAACATCTCCGTTTCTATCTACTTCTAACTCAACTGCTCTTGGCACTGACTAGCTATGTCTAGATCTATAATTTCTAGATCTAGATCTAACCACCGACTCCTCACCTTCACTGTCACTACTAGATCTAAATCTAGTATTAGACTACCACTATCATCAATAAAAATATCAAAATCATCCTCACTCTCACCATCTAAGACATCTAAAACTTGTTCTCGAGTAAGTAATTTCCTTCCTGGTGGACCTACTCCTTGGTCAGATATTGTTAGAGATTGTGACTTTCAAGAGAAAATCGAGTATCAACATGTAAACAAAGTATAAGCTGAAAACAGCTGTTATCTGTTTTCAAAACAAAACTTGAAAGAAGTGGAACTCCTCTTTATTCCTATAGGAATATTTTCAATTTATGGGGCGGTGTACTTCAGCTTTAGTCAGCCATAATATAAACCCTCTTTAACATCGATCATATCAGCCGTAACATTACAGGAGCAACTTAACGGCCCATTTAATTGGTGGTAAACACGTCTAGGGTTAATGTCAGACTAGTTTTACCTACGGTTTTATGTCCAACTAATCTTTTATGTCAGACTTGTTTTAACTACCGTTTTATGTCCCAGTAGTCTTTTATGTCCGACTAATTTTATCTACCGTTTTATGTCCGACTAGTCTTACCTAAGATTTTATGCCCCACTTGTTTTACCTACACTCTCATGGTTCACCTTAACCTTCCTGCCCAAATAATTTTAGTTAAACTTTTATGTCCGGTTATTTGTACCTTAGTTTTTAATAGCTGATTTTCATGTAAGGTCTCCTTGGAACCATTTTTTGTAAAGGTGTCAGGCCGGTATTCGTTGCTCACAACAGGGGCTTCTGGGTAAGATGGCCAGTCGGACGTTCCTCCGTTATTTTTTTTTTTACCTTTCCTTCCTGTGAGGAAAAAGTTAGTTACAAGGTATATAAATAACTTTGTTCTGAAATATTTACTTGACAAGAAATTGTGGTAAATTGAGTAGATTTAGTAAGCATAAATGAATAAATGCATGTATAGATGATCATATGTTTGTTGTGAAACTCTTTGTGTGTCTAGGTTGTAAGCTGTTTCTCTGTACTTTCTGTGTTATAATAAAGCACATCCGTTTGCTGGGGGGTCATCAGGACTGCAAGCAGAAAGCGGCCATGTTTTTTGTGTTCTGCATAACAATGTAAAGATCTGTAACCACAATGACTGGGTTGAGGCTATGTCAAAATATTATGGTCATCATATGCTTTGGAATCTTATTCAGTTAGAATTGGTATGTGTGAGAAAAAGGAGACTCTCTCTCAATATGGTAGGCAGGTAAAAACAATGGGGCAGGATCTCAATGCATCTGTATTACATGTGCAAAATCATCAAGTTGAAGGTGTAAGAATGCAAGTCTAGAAAGTTCTAAATGTTTTTACAAGGGACCACTGTGATCTTTTTTATTTTTATGTTTACCTGTTTGAGATCGCAGTTTCTCCACAGTGCGCTGTAAAATCTGAATGTCGTGCTCCCTGTCTTTAACTTCGTTTCTCAAACTTGACACCTGGCTTCTCCACTCGGACTCGTTTTGACGTATTTCATTCTTCATGAGATCTTTTAAGATAAAAAAAAAAGGGTAGAGGGTAAAGAGAGAGGCTGGGGGTGGGGGTCGTGGGGGACTTGAATCACATTTTTATCCTATCCATCCTTTCAAAATTTCACTGAGCACATGGCTGTTACGTTTTTTTTTTCTGATGATGGGACTCCCTATGTATATTTCACTTGCTTGATGTTAGATTTGATTTACAAAGATTCGTTGTGGTGGTGGTGGTGGTAGTAGTAGTAGTAGTAGTAGTAGTAGTAGTAGTAGTAGTAGTAGTAGTGGTAGTGGTGGTTGGTTGAGTTGAGTTGAATTGAGTTGGTTTTTACGTCCAACATGAGCACTATATAGGCTATATTGTGGACCGGCCGCAAGACTGACATCTGACAATTTTACGTGCTGCCACACACAAAACAGGGCGGGGATGCCATGACTACTGTCTCAGCCGGTCACATTAAACTGACACCGACCCAACCAGTAGGGAGCCTTATCGCCAGGGCTCGAACCCTGCGTCGGAAGCTGATGTTCTATCACAGGGCCACCGCGCCCCTCCGGTAGTGGTGGTAATGTTGGAAGTGGCAGTAGTAGCAGTAGCAGTAGTAGAAGTAGTAGTAGTAGTAGTAGTAGTAGTAGTAGTAGTAGTAGTAGTAGTAGTAGTAGTACCCTAAGGGTTAAGCTCCGTGCCCACAGACCCTAAGGGTTAAGCTCCGTGCCCACAGACCCTAAGGGTTAAGCTCCGTGCCCACAGACCCTAAGGGTTAAGCTCCGTGCCCACAGACCCTAAGGGTTAAGCTCCGTGCCCACAGACCCTAAGGGTTAAGCTCCGTGCCCACAGACCCTAAGGGTTAAGCTCCGTGCCCACAGACCCTAAGGGTTAAGCTCCGTGCCCACAGACCCTAAGGGTTAAGCTCCGTGCCCACAGACCCTAAGGGTTAAGCTCCGTGCCCACAGACCCTAAGGGTTAAGCTCCGTGCCCACAGACCCTAAGGGTTAAGCTCCGTGCCCACAGACCCTAAGGGTTAAGCTCCGTGCCCACAGACTCTAAGGGTTAAGCTCCGTGCCCACAGACCTAAGGGTTAAGCTCCGTGCCCACAGACCCTAAGGGTTAAGCTCCGTGCCCACAGACCCTAAGGGTTAAGCTCCGTGCCCACAGACCCTAAAGGTTAAGCTACGTGGCCACAGACCCTAAGGGTTAAGCTCCCTGCCCACAGACCCTAAGGGTTAAGCTCCGTGCCCACAGACCCTAAGGGTTAAGCTCCGTGCCCAGACTCACTGTCCTGGTTCTTCTTGAGTTTGTCGAGCTCGGCTGTCAGAGTGTCCACTTGGGCCTGGGCCTCGGCCACTTGTTTCCGCGCCCGACCCTTCACCTGCTCCAGTTCTCGCTCCAGTGCGACAGCGTGGCTGTGAGGTCTCTGCCCTCTGACCTCAGCGGGGTGACCCTGGTATACGCTCAGCTGCTGCTCCAGATCAGAGATCCTCTCTTCAAACTGAAGCTGGGTGTCAATATGCAGATTACACAGGAGAGAGCAAAGTAAGGGAGAGGGGTGATTAAGGATATGAAGCAGATCAATTTGTATATTCTTAAGAACTATATTTAATTTACTAATTTCAAGCTGACTCTATGAAGCCAGGTTCACTAGTTTCCTGATAAGAGGTACAAAACCGAAGTGATCTCAGCTTTTTACAAAAATGTAAAGTCTCACTTCCTGCTTTAAAAAAAAAAGAACAACTATTACAAAATAAGGAAACACCCGTTACTTACTTTGACATGGTTGTACTTCTGCTCCATGGCTCTGAGATCCCGCTGCGCAACTTCGTCCTTGCTCTCCAGCTCGGCCTCAAGTTTCCTCACTCGATTCTCCAGCACGGTGACAGTGCGGCCAGGTCCGCTGGCGGGTCCAGACGTCGCTCCATCAGTGAGGACGGAGTCCGGCGCTTGGGCTGCCACCAGCATCATGGCTGGCAGGGAGTTTGGATGCCTACGTCTCAGCACCTGTTCCATTTCCTTCACCTTGGAGACATGTTTTAGTTTTGGAAAAAAAGAAATCATACATTTTTTGTAGATTTATAGATATGGAATAGGTTTAACAATGTATGTGTATGTATTCATTGATAGTTGATAAAAAGAAAAGGAAAGAAGGAAATGTCATTTTCTATAACAAAACATTATGTAAGTGTCAAAAGTGAGCCAAGAATGAAATATTTTTAAAAAAGAGGGACAAAAGAAGTGCTGATTCCAAACCCCCACCATCATCAAACTCCAGATAATCCAACTTCTTTTTCTCCTGATTTTTATCATTTCTTCAGCTTTAAAGACATATAACTCAGTGCGAAATTGACAAGCATGAAATTCCAACAAATTTTAAAGCAACATTTTATAGGGACAGTGTGTCACAGTAATGATTTTATTTTAATACGAACTGTAACTTTGCATTAAATACCAACATTGTGTACTTACCTGCCTTTCAAGGTCCTGAATTTTTTTAGCATCTGCAGCCTTCTCTTTATTTCTGATTTTATTTTCCTCTAGTTTCCTACCAGCCTGAAAAGTAGCAAGCAAGAACAAAACTTGTAGCGCTGCCTTTTAAAATGATACATTATCTTTTTCTTTTGAAGAAGGATGATATAAAAGAATAGCTATCTCTGGTGGAAAAATTTAAAGAAGGATATACATAAAAGAATTAACAAAACAAACAGCATTATAGATCATTCACTTGCAGAAAAGACAAATTCTACAGCAAAAACTAACTACTCCAAAACACTTGTCAACTTGTATCTATCGGCCACATTCTACTGGCACTGACCCAACCAATCTATCTGTGTTACCTCACTCTTCAGGTCTTCCAGCTTGAGCTTGAGTCTGTGTATCTCCTCGTCCTTGGCTCTTATCTTTCCGTTGCTCTTGTCTAGCAACTCCTGGTTCTCAGCATACCATCGGATTTTCTTCTGCAGTTTCTCCAGCTCCTCTTTATGTCTTGTTTCATGTTCCTTAGTATCGAAAAGTTGTTTTCTTTAGCATATAAGTACCCAAACCAAATCTTCGTGTTAGTTTTCTAGATATCACTGTTAAACCAAAAAAACTATAAGAAAATTTTTCGGTCACATTATGTATATATGATGAGATTTTATTAGTTCCACAATGTTTTAAATGCTTTGGTAATAGGATACATGTAACTTTTAAAAAAAGTAAACTTTTAATTCTAAAAACACCACATGAAATGTTACCAAAATTATTGGAATAAAAAATATGTCAAATCCAATGCACACTCAAACTTGCTGATGTCAAATTAGGAGCAGCAAAAATGTCTGATTCCTTAACAAAAAAAGAAAGCTAATTTTTTCCCCATGAATAATGAATGGTCCAGTTTATCTAATTCAAACTGAAAAATTTCCAATTTTTACATAGATTGGTTGGTTCGCAAAGTTAACACCACATGGTAAGCTAGATTACTGACTCACTAACAAGACAGTGCAGGGAGAGGACGACATTTAACTTACAACAACCCAACCCGTAGTGGACTGACACCAACAAATAAGTTTTCATCACTTTTAACCAGACGAAACTTTTGTTTACCTTGATCTGCTCAGGTGTGAGAGAGTCTGCCAGCAGCTTGGCCAAAGATTCCTTCTCTCTGAGCACCGTGTCTACGCGTCTCTCCAGTTCAAACTGAGACTGCTGCATCTGCCGCAGTTCTCGAGCTTGGTTCTCCTGCACACGCTGAGGACAAACACAAGGAAATAGACGGATGGCAAAGTTAAAAAATGGGATGGGAATTTAACAATGATATGATTAATTGAAGCACACAAAACAAAACAAAAAACAAAAAACACAAAAAAGGATATATGTATATATAAAATTCTCTTAAACCCTGTTAGACTCTTTGTTTTAATAAAAGAAGTGGGGGGAAAAATAAGATATGCCTAAAAATTTTTGTTATTAAACTTGTATAAACAAATTTTAAAAATTGTGCTTCCACAAAAGCTTTCATGTGCCATAGTCGAAAGATTTCTTACATCAGTGTAAATATTTAGTATTGTTACCGAGCATGTTTTGTTTCTGTTGCCTTTTTTAAGGAAAGCATAAAAAAACTGATGGGTGGACATTATGTCACGAAAAGATGTAAGCTGAGACTCAACCACTTGACCTCATGCTCCTACGTCCACGATAAACGGTTATATATGAAAATTTGATGATACGTACTGAGAGTTAATTGCTTTTTCCTTTGTGTAAGAGAACTCTCTCTTGGTTTTACGTCTGCAGGTTCCCCAGGGGGAGACTAGCTGATCACATTACACTGGCACAGAAACAACCAGCAGCAATAGAGCTGCAGTAATGTAATCATTAAAAAATACATTTAGGGTGTCATAGTGAATGTTTCTAGCCCTATCCCAGGCTGACCTTTGCCTCGGCCAGCTCCCCTTCCACGTGTGCCACTCGGCTTGCTCCCATCATGGCCTCTGCGTTGCCCGCAGCAATCTGCTGCTGCACCGCTAGGCTGGTTATCACCCCTTTGTTCTGGAGCTCAGAATTCTTCATCTCCAGCTCTTGTCTGTAAAAAAGCAAACATTCCTCATTACATATAACTCTAAAAAATTCCAATTTGACCAATCATTTTTTAAACTGTAGAATTCTTAATTTATTCTTAAAACATGATTGGTGGCTGCAAACGGCCCCTTAAAAAATTTATACTTTTCTAATTTCTGTTTAAGGGTAATTAAAAGAGTGCATTGTAATTTTCCAAAATATCTATTTTCACAAAACCCCTCCAACCAGTTTGCATTTTAAGACGATTGTTCAGCGTAACCGCATCTTCAACCGCGAGCAACGGCTAATCGTTGGAATTGACTGGCTCCTCTTTATCTTGTTGTTAAAGGACTACAGAGACAAAGTTTAAGTGTAGCAGTTGCCAAGTTGCGGTTAACCATTAACCAAAGCATCGATTGGCTTCAGCGTAACTGGTTGCAGCAAGGTGCCACTCCCTTTCCCATCATACATGTAATCTTTGTCCCACATTGTCTGCACTATGCAGTCGTGTGCCGATCCCTCAATGTGATAATACGGCGATGCGCCTGACTCTAAAATTAATTTAAACTGGAGAGAAGGGATGCAGGGGAGGGGGTGTCTTTCAACGGCGATTTTACACGTCAGTTTTATCATTCCTTCCAAAGAAGTCACATACCATGCTCTTTGACTTTCAGCCACCATTTGTATCCGTGTTTTTAAAAAAACAATGTGCGGAAAAAAAAGAAAACGGGTACCCCAGCTTGTCATCAATATACATTTAAATAACTAACAAAACTAACACAAGTCTAGTAGTATCGTATGGGTGATTTTATCAACGATAGTTCTTGGTCACTGCTACCACCCCAATGTTTTTTTTCTAAGTTACTACATGTACATGTACCAAGCATAATGAGAAGCGGGCAAGTGGTCTTGTGAAATCCCTACAGGGCCGGCATGCTGTCTGTAGCCTGCACTCTCCCAAGCCCAGTGACACATGCATCTGTTTGCCACACTAGAAGACTTCACTCCCAGTGACGTTGTTGCACTATATGCAGTTAGCTGTTTGCCACACTAGAAGACTTCACTCGGTTCTAATTTTGATAGTTCCTACCTGACGTTGTTGCACTATATGCAGTTAGCTGTTTGCCACACTAGAAGACTTCACTCGGTTCTAATCTTGATAGTTCCTACCTGAGGTTGTTGCACTATATGCAGTTAGCTGTTTGCAACACTAGAAGACTTCACTCGGTTCTAATCTTGATAGTTCCTACCTGACGTTGTTGAGCTCAGCACTGAGCCTCTGGTTCTCCTTGAACATGGATCCCTCGGTGGCTTTGGCCTGCTTCTGGAAGCCTTTGATCTCCTCGTACAGACGTTTGTTTTCCGCCTGGTAGCCAGCCAGCAACGTTTCTTGCTCCTGGATTTCTCGCTCCAAACGTGTGACTCGACCTACATGTTAAACATATTTGTATGTTGGGGTTGAAAATCCTAGCCTTTTTTTCCACATAAATTAAAATACTAGCAATGGGATCTTTTCTTTAAAATGTAATTTATTCCTCATTCGGAAATAAATGTATTCCTAAAATATCCATTTTGAAAATGTTTGAACCTTCAAAAGGATGGGGCCTAAAGAGATCCTTCAATTAAAAAAAAAAAAGAATTCAAAGAATTACGATTAGATTTTTTACATTTTAGAATGAGCTAATCTCCTTTGTAACAAAGTTGTTAAGGTAACAAAATAAGAATAAATGAAGAATGAATTCAAAATAGTTTCACATGGTGTACAATCAATTAGAATATATATATATATACTCACTCTCTCCATTATCTTCTGCTGGGGAGGACACGTCTGTCCGTGTCTTGGACTCTGTCTCTGTCTCAAACTCCTTTAGCCTTTAGAAATCTTTTCTACTTATAAAACTCCCTTATCTTTCAGAATTAATTTTTGCATTGGGTATTGAAACATGGGACAATGCTTATGCATAATTCAGAAATATGACTTTTGGCATGGCAGTACAAAACGTGTAATCCTGTGTATTTTAGTTGACATGCCGGCCGCCAGCTGCAGGGTCATAAATCGCCTCCCAAGTGAAAACTGTACGTTTCTGTGCCTATTTCATTGAGATTCTAGAATGGAATGTGTGTGTGCATATTTTTAAAAGCAACTAAACTTTATTACTTAAATACGCATCGTTATGTGTGTGTGGTAATTACATAACTATGCAGTTAAATATGTCTTTTGATATCTGGAAAAAAATTATGTTAATTATAATTTTTCTTCTCATTTCAAAGTTACTACAGGCGAAGAAATATTACTAAAATACAGACCAAATTATGTTCGATCCTCCTTTTGATTCAACTATTTCCTCTTTAAAATAATGCATTTTGGATAATGTAATCATACCTTATGCTTCCATGAAGGCCAGCATTGGGTATTGAAACATGGGACAATGCTTATCATATTGAAATTTTTTTTTTGTCGTTTTATAAAATCCAAAAACTTTAAAGGTTTTATATTAATCCCTTATTTAAAATTTAAAGCGTGATAGCAATAAGCTATAGTAACATTTTCAAAATAAGTTTTTAAATTCTTGTTGAAAGATGTGCTTTTACTTAATGTTTGTTTTTCTTTCTTTTCTTTTTTTTATATTGGTTTAAAAGAAAGATCTAAAAATGACATTTTTAATGTACTGCATCTATTAGACAATTGTTTTTAACGTATCAGTATCTCATTCAGTTGGGGTTCTGTGCTTAAAGTCGGAGATTCGCAATTCAAAGTTTGCTGGCATCCCTTTCTCCATGGAGGATTTTTTTTCAGGAAAAATAGGATAACTTTTATAAGCACGATAATTTTGTTCAGACAAGGTTGAACTATCAATCAGCTAACATCACTTTTCCCCCTTCTTACATCTTTGAGAGGAAATGGAGGAGTACAAGGATGATGAAGTAAAAGAGAGAAAAAAACTAATTTGTTCTTCCATTTATTAAAAAAAACAGCCTGTAGAGATATTTGCTGACCTTAGCGACCAAAACGAAGTTTTCTTGTTTCAGGGAGAAGACCTCCTCCTCATACTTGAACTTCAGATCATTGAGCTCATTCTTGAACTTCCCCTCCTGCACCTGGAGCTGCTCTGCACGCACACAAATTGAACAAAAGTTATCTAAAACAGAAAGACTACAAAATATAACAAATGTTCAAATATTCATTTCCCTCAGAGCTGCCCAACCTGAGTATGAGTTACTTACCCCAAATTGAGGGACACTTTTATTAAAGATCTATCGGACAGTGAAGTTTTCACCTAAGGCGAAACAAAAGACCGCTGCAGGCGAGACCTAAACTGGGGAGTCTCAGGGGCATGCTTCCCCTGAAAATGTTTTATAACTGTATGTAGGATGGGATTCTACGAAAAGAAAACGACAGACAAACAGAGGCAAAGAGATAGACACAGGGAGAAAGAGAAAGAAACAGCGCAAAGCTAAACAAAACAAAATGAAAATGTGCAGTTGTTTACGGTAATGGCTGTCTAGGGTGGAAATCATTAAAAAAAACCAACACAAAGCAGGACAAAACGACATTTTTTATCTCGCGGGTCAAGGGATAAAAAAGCAGGAACTTTTGACATCTCTGGTTCCCTTAATGGCCGCAGGAAGGAAAATGGTTTCAATAGTTTAGAGGTACTCATGTCTCTAGAAATGTTCCTTAGAGTTGTACGATGCTTTTTTTTATAAGTATAATAAATGGAAGGGTAACCTAACAAATATTTCATCATCTATACTAGTAACGAGAGAAAGTATCCACACTTCTCCAACACGTACCTTGAAGCCTCTGGTTGGTGTTTCTCTCGGTGACAAGCTGTACTCTGAGATCCTTGACTTCCTCTAGGATGGTCGTATCTGGTTCACAGTGTATGCCAATCCCACTAATATCATGGTGTTCAGTCGGTTTTATTGACTGATGAAGGATTACAAAAAAATAGTAAAAAAATAATTATCCAAACAGAGTTATTATACCTCTTAGGCTACTATTTGTCAATTTTGTTTTCTACCTTAACATTTCTTTCCTTTCTTCAGCCCAAATTCGCCTGGAAACAGTAAAAAAGGGAATTTTTTTACGCAGACACAGCATTGGGGTTACTTTTCATTTACTCAGAAATTGCTCTTAAAAAACCCCAAACCAAAACAAAACGTAAGAAACCGTCCACTTTAGAACTTGCTTTTTGTGTCTCGCGAGGGGTGGGTTCTTGGGCGGAGACCACTGTAGTACAATTGTAATAAATGAGTAATGATAGATATAAATAGGAATTAACGAATGTACTTAGAGATGAGCACATGTACGGTGTGAAACTCTTCAGGTCCCTAAGTTGTGAGCTGTTACTCTGTATTTTCGATGCTGAAATAAAGCATATCCGTTTCCTGGATGGATTACCTGAAAACACAAAACAATTACAATTTGTATTTACCAGAATCAGTCGCAAGCATTGTCCAAACATGGCAGCTTGAACTTTGCTAAAAATAAAGCTGTAAGCCAACCTGGTGTTCCCTGAGGTACGAGTCGAGTACGGTCTCCATGGACTGCATGAGGAACTTGTGATCAGGTCCCATTACTCCCCCTTTACTGAGGATTCTCTGGATGGGAGAGGAGTTGTCTGCCCCTATTCCTGCTGGGGATGCTGCAGATAAATCAAGCCATATGATATAATAGAAATTGAGATTTGAGAATATGGAAAAAAATCGTACATTATTTAAAGAGGGAATATTTATTATATCATACGTCAAAAACAACAGGAATCTCTATTATATGAAACCTTTACAACAACGAAAATTATTACGTTTTTCAAACTTTTACAATTGCAATATTTATTATACCAAAGCTTTACAATAACAGTAATATTTATTACATCAAACCTTTACAACAACTTATCTAAACAGTACTTTAGATTATGATCGAGCAGCAATTGCAAGCAAGCAAATCCTTAAATATGTAAAAAGTACTTGTAACTGTTAACAGAAAATTAATTTGAGTTCACTAGTGTTAAAGACCCGGAAATTGTATTAAAAAGTTCATTTATTGACAGCATTTTAATATGTGTGCAATTTTTTTCCAGTTTATTTCTTCTAAATTATTACTATATAGTTCTATCAGCAATGTAAATATCAACAGCACTTTGACAAATAATTTTCTTAAACTAAATGTATATTACAACAACAAAAATTGTGAAGGTTTCAAAATGAATAATTATTCTTTAGCTTAATATTCCAATACTGAGGAAATGACTATGCAATTCAGATTCTAGACGCTGAGGCCCAAGAGCTGAACTTACTCCTGCTCCTGTCCTGTGTTCTTCTCGGAGACGCGTCTTTAGTCGGTGACGACCGCCCAATCGTTCTTTCCCTGACTGCTCTTCTGGGTGACGTTTCGTCCCTTAGAGATTGACCTTTGGCTGGTGACCTTTGACCTCCTGCTGACCTTGAACTTGACCTTTTGGTGGGCGGCGATGTTGGCCGGCCGTACCCTGAACTCTGGACGTGTGCGTAGCGGTCTTTGGCAGACACAACTGAAGAGAGTGAAAGCAAAGTTGGCATCACTGTATAAGTGTATTCCTTCTCCAGTTCCTTTACTGTATATACATTCCTGAGAAAGCAGGATGTAATATTGAACACCATGCCATACCATTTGAATTTATTTGTACTGAAAATTTGGCATCACTGGAGAAAAAAAGTGCACTCATTAGCCAGATCTTTTGGACTTTATTGGATGAAAGTTAAATGATGTGTAACAAAATGTAGGCACAATTTCAGTTCAGGATGATTGAAAAAAACAAAAAAAAATCCTTTAAAAAAAAAAAAAATTCATAATGAAGAGAGAAGTAAGACACTGTTAGCATGAAAGTTACCTCTCTCAGTGGTTGAGGTTGCAGGTATGTTTTTGTCTTTTGGCTCTGATTTTACATCTGGCTTATTTCTTTCCTTAACAGTCTGAAACAAGAGAGGAAAATGACCTCTATTTCAATAAACTATGAAATTTTAAAAAGAGAGAATTGATGAAAAAATGAAATAAAAAGAACATAAAAACATAAAGCTTTGTTCGTTTAAATTTCATATTAATAAATGAAAATCACTTAAATTTAATTTTGTGATTGTTCCAGATTCATTTTGAATTTACTTTCAATGCAATAAAAGAGGGAATTACAGCACATAAAGCAGATGAATTTATAAAAATAAATAACTAGTTGATAACATGTTGCATAAACATACATATATATGTAAAGCATTTCAAGCATTCAGCAATAGCCTGCCTATTAACTATAACTAATATTTGTTAATAATGTAGTGATTATGTTACATGCACAGTGATGATAACTAAATATAACATTGAAAAAAATAAAAATAAATATTTTAGAAGATAGTTCCAGCGACAAAACCAAAAGCAATGCTGTGATGGTGATGATGATGATTATGATTGATGAAGATGATCACTATGATTACGACGACAAAGATGATGATGACAAAGATGCTGATGCTGATGCCAATAATAATAATAATAATAATAATAATAATAATAATAATAATAATAATAGGGGAAATGATAAATATGATGATGATGATGATGATGATGATGATGATGATGATGATGATGATGATGATGATGATGATGATGATGATGATGACAATGATGA
>RQTK01000520.1:44994-128926 GCA_003991915.1 Elysia chlorotica
TATTATTATTATTATTATTATTATTATTATTATTATTATTATTATTATTATTATTATTATTATTATCACTTTTTTTATTTTGTTATTATCATTTTTATTATCATTATTATTACTATTATTATTATTATAATGATTACTACCATAAAATAGTACAGATTTTTTTTTATAGAAAAAAGAAAATGACTTAATTTGTCTACAAAACACATTGTTTCAAACACTAGCACTGCATTTTTATTTAATTTATACGTTTCCTTTTATTATTCCTATCCATTTATCAGATGTATTAGAATAGGTAGCTTAAAAAAATAAAAGGTGCCCAAAACCCATTCTTTGCAAACAAACAAACAATTGGAAGAAAAACATGAAATGTTTTGTGAAAATTTGATAACTCTTGCACACTTGTGGTAGAAAGTTTGAAGTTGATAAAAAGAAATGTCTGGAACAGACAATGTTTTAACTGATGTAACTGGCAGGGTGACATCTTGCCATGTTGAATAGAAAGCTGCACTTACTATTAATCTCCCTGCATTTTTCGTCAAGTATTGGAGTCGCCTAGGTAACAATAAATGTATATTCGTTTATTTGTTGTGGGTTTTTTTTATGTGTATTAACCATTAAAAAAAAAAAATTATATGTCTTTATGAGAATCACAGAGCCACAAGGCATCTTAAATCGTTGGCATGAATATTGGGCAGCGCTTTTCAGACGACATATCAACCACTTGATTTGAAAAGGTAACAGGATCAGAGATGGAACCAGAGCTTCTGATAAGTGAATAAAAGAAGCTGTCAAGCAAATCAAACGTGGGAAGTCACCAGGGTTGGACAACATACCAGGAGAATTCATCAAAAACTGGAGATACAGGCATGAAAGTAATACACAATCTCTGTTGCCAAATTTGGAAACATCAGGAATGGCCTGACGACGAAGATCCAAGAATTTGTCATGCTCTACAAAAGTGGTAGAGTAAAAGAATGCAGTAACTACCGGACACTTGCTCTTATCTGTCACGTCAACAAAGTACTGCTAATAATTCTACTCACCAGAATGAAACAAGCAGGGTATAGAGCTAACAGAGGCACCACTGACATGCTTTTTGTGCAACAAATAATCATAGAGAAAATAAGAGATGGTAATGAGGAAGCACACATCACATTATTTTATAGACTACAGTAAGGCGTTTGACAGCGTTATTCACTGCACGCTGGTGAACATTGTGCAGACCATGGGCTTTCCAAGACATATCACAACTTTAATAGCTCCGCTATATAAAAACCAAAAAGCAACAATAAGATGGAATGGTGATAACTGTGAACCCTTCAATATTGGAAAAGGTGTTAGACAGGGTTGTATACTATCTGCCCATCTTTTTAACATCTATACAGAGGAAATTATGAGAAAGGCAGATGTAGATGGTCTCGCTGTAAATCTTGGTGATCGAGATATAACAAACTTAAGGTATGCAGGCGACACTGCCTTGCTTTCAGATAATATAACAAGCATGAAAAGAATTCCTCACAGAGTCGATACAGCTGGACATGAAGCAGGGTTACACTTAAACGAAAAGAAAACGAAAGTCATGCATGTAATAAATAATAATAAGAAGAAGAAGAACATTTTTATAGTGCTTTATGCCGAGGCCTCAAAGCGCTTTACAAGATTCTTTCATTCGTCCATACTAATTGTAAATTAGACACACCCACACCCACACAAACACACTGCACACACACACACATACACTCAATATCCAAAAGGAAAATTTGACATGATATTACTTATCAAGATAATTTTTAAATAGGTAGGTCTTGAGGTGTTTTTTGAATATTGTCACATTGCTTGAAGACCTCAGTGAAAAAGGCAGAGAATTCCAAACACACGGGCCTGCAACACTGAAAGCTCTGTCACCATAAGTCTTAAGGCAAGATCTTGGTACCTGTAAGAGTTTGGAATTTTGTGACCGTAAGTCTCTTATAGGTGCATAGGGACATAGTAATTCCTTTCAATAAAGAGGCCCTGATGTTTGAAGTGCATTGAAACAAAAAACTGCAATTTTATATTCAATTCTGGCTTGACAGGTAGCCAGTGAAGTGTTTGTAACATATGTGTTACACTTTCCGATTTAGACTTGTCCAGAACCAACCGAGCTGCATAATTTTGCACTTTCTGGAGTTTCATAATTTTTTTCATCTGAGAGTCCCACTAGCAATGAATTGCAATAGTCCAAACAAGACAATACCAAAGAAATTACTAGTGTCTTGATTGATTCTGTATTTAAAAAAGACTTCATTTGAGAGATCTTACGAATTTCATAGAACATGGACTTGATCATAAAAATTATTTGATGTTCCATGGACAGGGTGCAGTCAAGAATAACACCTAAATTTTTGGCTCTATCGACAAATGTGATCACTGCAACTGCAATATTGATACTTTCAGTTTCAACTTTGTTAAGTTTTGACTCGGTGGAACATATCAATACCTCAGTTTTGTCATTGTTCAGATTTTACAGATTCATAGCAGTTTTCTAATTTAGAGACCAGTAATGGAAAGTCGGCTAGACAAGCAGATTGATAAAGCTGAGAATCATCAGCATACAAGTGATAATCAATGCTGTGTCGTCTAAAAACAGCTGCCACAGGTAAAGTAAATAGCTTATACAAAATAGAGCCCAAAACAGACCCTTGGGGTACACCAAATGGAGGCAACTACCAAGAATTAAGATCAGATATCACTGTAAATGGCACCAAACTAGAGAATGTTAGGCATTTTAAATACTTATGGTCTTACAAGACAGAAGATGGAAAATGCAACAAAGCAAAAAAATGGTGCAGTTATATAACATTTGGAAAGACCGGTCCTTACCACTTCAACTGAAACTGAAGATATTGAAATGCCTAATCTGGCCAGTCATGAGGTATGGATGTGCTGCATGGACACTTAGAAAAGCAGATGAAAAGATAGAGGCAGCCTAAATGTGTCTCTACAGAAGGTTACTGAGAGTGAAATGGACAGACAAGAGAACCAACAAGAGCGTTTTGGAGGAGATTGGAAGCCCTAAACTCACGCTAAAAACAATCAATGTAAGAAAGCTGAGATGTGTTGGGCATGCATGCCGTCACACAGACACAGGGTTGATGCTAAATGTCCTGCATGGCAGAACCCAATCGATAAGCAAAAAGGGAAGACCACCAACATCATACATTGAAAACATCAAGAAGAGTCTGGGCCTTAATTTGCAAAGCATCACCCACGACAGTCAGGACAGGAGCAGATGGCGTCATATTGTGGACAGAGCATCAAGTGGGCAGCAACCATTGTAACCGATGATGCTGACAGAGAGAGAGAGAGATTAAGCAAAAGAAGCATAGAATTGAGGAAATTACTTGTTTCCAGATATGAAGCCAAATAGGCTGTTTTTTTAGTTTTGTGAGTGTGAGGGTGGAATTTTTAAGAATTTTTTTAATAACCTACTAAGATATTTTAAAAATCATATGTCTTTGAAATAACATAATCTAAAGTTCAACAAAAGTTAACAAATGTAAAGTGTCGGTCTTTTCGAACATTTTCATAGATCTTATCACATATTTCATCCTTAACCTTTATTGAAATTAAAACTTTGCAATGCATCATTATCACTCATTTTGATTATACAAAATGTGTTGTTGATCCCCCTCTCTCTCCCAGAATGAAAAAGAAATGGTTAAAAGGGTGAAGACACTAAGGGGAATATGTAGGTGCTATGTTATTGAAACTAGCATCAAGCCTTTTACTATCAGTGCCAGTTTTCAAAAATATACTTACTTTTCTCCCTCTCTTATGATCCTTTCAGCAGTGAAAGACAACCAAGTTATTAAATTACTACAACTTAAAAAAAAACACTGCATGAAGCAAAATCAAATATTTCACAAGAGTCTGATGCTTCACATTCACGTGTGTTAAAATTCAGCCGATATAATCAGTTTTATAAATACTTTCGAATCTTCATACTACGAGCGTATTTAAGATCGGTTTTGCAATAGTATGATAGATTCGTATTGGGAATTTGATACTTCTCTTTAATTCATATTTTTTTTGTTTTTCAACTAATTTTAGGTGCCAAACACAATTTAAACCTTTGAAAATAATCAACCCATAAAAATAGTTTGCCATAAATGATATTAATTTGAAAATCTATAAAACAAAGGAGAAAAACCAATACATAGACGTCTACAAAAAGTATATAAAAAAAATGATTAGTTGACTAAGTTATTAGTGCAGAAGGGATATGAGGGGGTCAGAAACAAAGGCGCATACTTGGGCAATGGCAAATAGCACAGATTTTGGATGAAAATAATACTACAAGGTTCCTTTAGTCTGAGGCGAAGACATGAGTGGAGGTGGAGTTGTGAATTTCAGCCACTTTAAGATTGATTGTTGGAAGAAGGAGAGAGGGAGGTCGACAGAAGCAGGAGAAAATGAAAGTAAAAAGTAAACAAAGATGTGACAAACAATGTGTGTGTGTAAGAGAGAGACAGAGAGAGAGAGAGAAGAGAGAGAGAGAGAGAGAGAGAGAGAGAGAGAGAGAGAGAGAGAGAGAGAGAGACAGAGAGACAGACAGACAGACAGACAGACAGACAGACAGACAGAGAGAGAGGGAGAGAGAGAGAGAGAGAGAGAGAGAGAGAGAGTTTGAAACACAGGGAGCAAAATGATTGAAAATTACAGGCAGCAATACAAAAACAAATAATAAAAAAATAGATATAAAAAGTAAACTGAAACGGCAGGCATATAAATTGTTTTTAAAAAAGGAAGTGTGAAAACTGTGAACTGACCACAGCTGTGACAGGTTGCGGTACTCCCTCATCTTCCAGAGTATCAGCAGCCTCAAGGTAATGATAGCGCTGACCTGCAGGCAAAATCGCAGCTCGTCAACAAAACTTACTTGCTTATGATCATATATCAATATTTTAAACTTTTCTATACATACTAAGATCTAATGCTACAGAGTATGCCTTAAAGAAAATTCATCCTTTTCGGATATCTTCGTTCCAAGCACCATAAAACTACAGTGGGTACCCAGATCACAGAGTAAAATAACCAAAACGCTGATTCTTTCGTTTCATGTCCTCATTCTTGTTTCTTTGGGCATATACTGAGCCATGATGAGCATAACTCTGCTAAGAGAGCAATGACTGGATATTTATTGGCACAACTTAAACAATCGGAGGACTGATACCGACATGAGGTAGTCAACAGGAAGTACTTTTGGAGAGACTACTAAAAAAACCCAGTAAAACTTAAGTAAAGAAACAAGAGGATCTGAACATGCCGAATCTGATAAGGGAGAAGACACAATCTAAGATTTGAGCCTCAAACATCTTGCTTATCAGTCCAGAGCACTACAGATGGAGTGTGAGCACCCCAAAAAACTTTGTCATGGTTTCAAGTCAACGGAATTCAACGATTTCATCATCAAGAAATGCTCTTGATGTCATTTAGGGAATTATAAAAGCTCCAATGCTGCATTTGCCCTGATTCAATACACATCCGAAAGTGGAAGAGGGTCGCAGTTGGTTAGAGAAATACAAAAATCCCGTTTATTGAGGAAAACATGCAAAAAAATGTACGCTTGACATTAAAATCTCTAATTCACACTCTTACGGGGAGATGGGGCACCCCTGGGGCTTTTGTAGTTAGATCTTAGCTGGATGTCTTCGTCTTTGTTTTCAAGATCTCTTCCTCTTTGCTCTATGGCGTCCATTTCTCGAAATATATCTCCTACACTGCGGTCCACTGTGGAGTCAAAAAAAAAAGTAGTAATCTCAAAACAAGATCAATTTAAATAATATGTCAGTTGTATTTTAATATTAAAATTTGATTAATATTTTTCTACTTTTTTGGGAGAGATTATTAAACCCAGAGAAATGCTGCTCCCCATTAGTCTACTAAGAATTAGCTCTTTTGTAAAGCAATTAAGAAAATTTATTGCAGAAATAATAACCAGATACAAATTAGGAAGTATTATGTGAATTGTCAGTTTCATTGACTTTGCAAGCCTTTAGATAGCATGGTCATAGTAAATTACTTCTGGGGGAAAAAAACAATCTCCAAATCAACTGGCACAGTGTATTTATTTGAAACTTAAAGTTGTAAGACTATTTCAATGAGTCATTATTCTGATCATAACCGTTCCCCATACAAATAAGATAAAGTTTGGTTGATATAGATTTAAAAACTAAAAAGTGATAACTTCATTTGTGTTAATTAAAAAAGCTTCCTGAACACTTCTGAGAATACTTTCATTGTTCCTTAAAATAATGACCCAGATTGTTTGAAGCTTTAACTCTTTAGTACAAAAAATAAAATCTGTAACTAAACCCATCAGCACAACAAATAAATCTATAACTAAAATCCACCAGTACAACAAATCATAATTTAGACAAAAATTCTTAATAACTACAAATATTTGATTTAAACTTAAACTCTTTGATACCACATATCACAAGGGATTTTGAGAATCATAAGATTACATTTTTTGTCCATCAATTTGGATGCCATATTGTTCTGGTTGCGATTTCCGCTCTCTGGCTGTCCGTCTCCTGCTGTTTTGGCCGTGGCTGGTCGCGAGTCTCCGCCATAGATGGTTGGTGAGAGCTCAGCCTCCTGTAGGGCTCTCTGCAGATCCTCCATCTCGCGGCTTGTGTTGGTGCCCATGATGCCTGGATCAGCAAGGAGGACAAAAGTAGTAAACAGGAGATAAGCTCAACAGAAAAAAAAACAATTGAAAAAGACAATCATGTATTTTCTTAAGTCATGTCCAGAAAATTTGTTTCTTTGTTCAACCTTAAATAATTTTTACTTTCAAAAAAGAAAAATTGCAAAACTTGAAATGGTTTTTTAATATCTAATAACAGTCATCAGTGATTAAAAAGAGATAATTACAAGGAAATAAAAACACATGTAAGCAGTTGAAAATCAAAAAGTTTTACATGATCAAAAATATGGTAGGATGTAAGAAAAAAAGTGACACAAATGCTAAGTGTTTATTATTTCTAGATGGCACGTTTCATCACCAATATGTGGATGAATTTTTTTTTATTAATATGACCAATCCTAACTCACATACTTTGTGTTTTGATTCAGTACAAACTGCAATTTACACACAAGACACAGAATTTTAAATTCCTTATTTTTATGTTGTACCCAAAAATTGAAAGAAAACATGACAAGTGATACCTGATAAAGCTTGGGTTTTCAACGTGTCTCCTGCCAGCGTCCCATCTTTTGAGTTTGTGATTTTAGGAGACACACTGGTATTGAAGGTTGACTCAAGAGAATCCATCAGTGCCACTGTGTGCAAAGATGGGGGAAAAACAGATTTTGCTCAGTATAAAAGCACCACAAAATAAAAAAAACTCTCATGGAATCAATGGCGACTGTATTGGATATTTCTGCTTTACATTAAAATAAGTAACAATCAGCTTTTGGCAAACTAGCAAAAATGAAATGGAAATTTGGTGGTCCCAAATGTATATTTTTATCCATAAAGTCAATGACTTGTTTTAAATGCTCTATTCACAGAATAGGTACCGAGCTTGAGCTGAGTTGAGTGTTTTGCTTCATACCCAATGTCAGCACCAAAGGCTATATTATGGATGGGTCCCAAGACTGATGTTTGACAATTTTATGAGCTGCCACGTATGAGGCAGGGTGGGCAGACCTGGACTCCTGTCTCAGCCAATCACATTATAAGGACACTGATCTTAACAGCAGGGGGCAAAACCAGACAAATAATTTTTGATCGATCGTGGGATTTGAGCCGCGGATCAAGGATCTGGAAACCAACACTTTACCACTTCAGCCAGTTGGCCCCAAGGATACCAATCTGTGTCTCCACCTGATCTAGTCCAAGGCTATCAATTTTTAGCCTTAATGTCGTATAAAAAATCACCCTATACAATGAAACAATCAGACAAAAAATCACTCTGATCAAAGCAAATGCTGTTAAGAGTAACATTTATTACTGTACATTACATTATGACAGAATGTTACACACCTGAAACTCAACTTATGACAGAATGTTACAGATCTAAGACTGAACTTATGAGAGAATGTAACACAACTGAGACTGAAATTATGACAGAATTTTACACAACTGAGACTGAACTTACGAGAGAATATTACACACATGAGACTGAACTTATGAAAGAACATTACACACATAAGATTGAACTTATGACAGAATTTTACACAACTGAGACTGAACTTACGAGAGAATATTACACACATGAGACTGAACTTATGAAAGAACATTACACACATAAGACTGAACTTATGACAGAATTTTACACAAATGAGACTGAATTTATGACAGAATTTTACACTACTGAGACCGACCTTATGGCAGAAAAATACACACATGAGACTAAACTTATGAAGGAATGTTACACAACTGAGACTGAACTTATGACAGAATTTTACACAATTGAGACTGAACTTATGACAGAACACAACTAAGCCTAAACTTATGACAGAACGTCACAAAACTGAGATTGAATTTATAACAGAATGTTACACAACTGGGACAGCATTAATGATCGAATGTTACACAAGTAAGAATTATTTTATGACAGAATGTTACAAACCTGAGACTGAACTAATGACGAAATGTGAGACAACTGAGACTGAACTTATGACATAATTTTACACAACTGAGGCTCAACATATGACAGAATATTACACAAAAAAGACTGAACTTATGACAGAGTTTTACAAAATTGAGACTGAACTTTTTGAAGAATGTTACACAACTGAGACTCAATATATGACAGAATATTATACAAATAAGACTCAACTAATGATAGAATTTTACACAATTGAGACTGAACTTATGACAGACCACAACTGAGCCTAAACTTATGACAGAATGTTACTCAACTGAGACTGAACTTATGACGGAATATTACACACCTGAAACTGAACTTATGACGGAATATTACACACCTGAAACTGAACTTATGACGGAATATTACACACCTGAAACTGGACTTACCCCGGGAAAGCATACTTGGCTTTTGGTTTGAGCAATCCTGAAAAAGATAGAAGAGAGATAACTCAACCAAGCAATCAATTTTAACAAATGCGCTACAATACACAAAGAAATTTTTCTGGTGATTCAAAGATTTCACAATCTACAAAGAATCACAATATAGAATACACACAGAAAAATATGTATAATGATACAAGCATTTCAAGACTTCAATCAGCCTAAAAAGCGTTCACCAACATTTCATGAATACCAAAAAAAGGTGTCAGCCTCTTAGTACATCCTCTTTGTTATCCTAGTGCATACTGTTGTGGTACACATACAATTTCAAATTCTAAAAGGGGAATACATAAAATTTCATAAAAAAAAAAATCCCATATTATAATTTAATATAAAACAAAAAAATCTTAATAATTTATAGGCGAACATGGGATTCAGGAAAAAAAGACTATACCACTGCAGAGACCTCCCTCTCCCCTGTGCGAGGTCTGGCAGGGGTGGAGGTGTCGGCAGGCGAGCCAGATATCACCGAAATGTCGCCTCTAGCCAAAGCTGCAGGAGACATCAGAGTGGTCCCCCCTGTCTGACTCAAATCCTGATTTAACCTCCCGTAGTCTAAAGTGCCGTCAGCTCCTTTCTCCAAACTCTGAATCAGAACACACAGAGTTTCGAGTATTAAACATTTTTTCACATTTTTTACAGACAAAAAAAACTAAAACAAACTGGACGAAATATTATTCAAAATTCATAGGGATATAGAAAATTTCAATTTTATTTTTTACACAAACTTATTGAGGCAAGTTTGTAAAAGATTACCTATGATGAAACTTACGTGAAGAGCAGAAGGCCACCAAAAAAAAAGATTTATGCTGATATAAATAAGGCACTTTACAAGAAGACAGTTAAAATGCTAATTTGCCTCACTATTCTGGTAGCAAAATGCTACTCTTTGGTCATATTTGAAGGCAGGGAAATTTGGGCACCAACCAATGTAGTGTTGATAAAAAGGTATCGGTTGGTTGGTTGGTTGGGTTGGTTTAACGTCCAACAGCAGCATTATATAGGCTATATTTTGGACGGGCTCCTAGATGGACGTCTGACAATTTTATGTGCTGCCACACACGAGACAGGGCGGGATAAAAATGTATCGATACATAGGCAACTAAAAAAACATCAATCACCTAAACAAAGAGTTAAGATCTCAAAAGACTAAACAACAGACATTGACAACATAAAAACTACACCAGAAGGGATCTTCAACGTTAAAGCTCATTCACATAGAACAGAAGAGAGTGGAAACATGTTGCTGCAACCATCTACAGATCAGCCCAGGCAGAGTTGTTGGATGATATTTTCCGTGAAAGATGCTTAAGTCAGTTAATCAAGAATCAATGTGACCTGCATCAATAAACCTTTGAAATGCTGGGCAGTCAGACAGTGGTTATTCATAAACCCAAAGAGGAGTAAAAAATGCCCGGTTTGGGGAACATAGGTTTCAATACACACCTGGAAAAAATTGTGCTTGTCTGCCATTTCGTCAAGTGTGTCAAATCCTAGATTTTCTCTGTTTAATGCAGGTTGACCCCCATCGTAACTTGCTATGAAGAATAAAGCAACAAATTATTTAATAAATATTTCTAATGCACTCTGTTTCACCTCATATAAAACAGTACCCCCTCCTCTTACGCCCATAAAAAAACAGAAGCCAATACCAATTGCACTACAATGAGCCCGCAAATACCTATAAAATCTTGTTATAATTTTACCAGATTCAAAAGTAAATGTCATTCATATGATTTAACATATATTTATGACCCCTCTTTCTCACCCCTTGTTACTTCATGTACCCTGTAGCCATACGCTAATTTAAATAGACTGTTTCTCCGCTGTTGTTTTTAGTATTGACAAAGCCATTAATAAAGGCGAAACGTTTTCATGTATTTTCTCTATAATTTATAGTTGTGTTTGATTTATTGTGTCCCTCAGTTGCTAAGTTGTGCGTATTCTTCTATTTATTATCATATTATTCCTATTTCTTGCGCACGTGTATCTACTGTTAGGTCCTTAGCAACTGAGTAGATGTACTCAGAAGTGTTGTGCTTTTGTTTCCTTTTTGGATACATTTATATAGTAGTAGTAGTAGTAGTAGTAGTAGTAGTAGTAGTAGTAGTAGTAGTAGTAGTAGTAGTAGTAGTAGTAGTAGTAGTAGTAGTAGTAGTAGTAGTAGTAGTAGTAGTAGTAGTAGTAGTAGTAGTAGTAGTAGTAGTAGTAGTAGTAGTAGTAGTACCAGCAGTAGTAGTAGTAGTACTTACTACGTCTCTTCAAGTGACTAGCCATGAACCTCCTTTTTTAAGGAGCGTAGTGGTCTAGTGGTATAAACCATGCTCGCTTTCAGTGGCAAAGCGAGGGTTCTAATCCCACAAAGCGCAATCACTGTTAGACCATTTTCACTAAAAGTCTAATTCTACCACTGTGGAAAAATACCTAAACATTCCAAATCAGCAGCAGCAGCAGTAGTAGTAGGAGGAGCATGTCTGACACATGCCCAGCCACACATATTTTCTAGCTATATTGACTTTGTTCCGATGTTTGTCAATGTGATTGATTAAGAAATTACAGTAAAACGTACAACTCGCTCTTGAGTTTAAAAAAAAAAAAATGGAATACATTTTACACCAGAGGCAGGGAAAATAACAGAATTTCCAAATGAAAATAGGAAAAAAACTAATATCACCCGATTTTAAATTTAAAACGGAATGATTCCAGAAAAAATTGAATGAGTGGCTGATCTGCCAACGCTCTACCTCTTGTGCCAGTTCATTCACCGATAGACAGAGAAAGAAACAAAAACCAAATAGCAGAAAACACAAAACACATCTACGGCTTTTAAACTTACATTGGATTGATATCCTTCTTGCGTCTCTCAAGGAAGTGATGATCGTGCTCCTCAGATTTTTCCGAAACTACGGATAAGACAAAAATTTTTTTTTAATTGTATCTATTTTGCAATTAAGAAAACTTGGCCTGAAAATTAAACAGGTACCAAAAAAAAAAATGCAAAAATGCAATTAGAGCCATTCATAAAATCAATAGAAAACTTAAACAGCATCTTAATGCAATGACTTAAAATACAATAGAGAGTGCTATTCACAAAATCTCATGATAGCAGATTTACTATTATTTTTTCACAGAGATATAATAAGACACTGGTAAACAAATTATTGTAGACATTTTTTTCTACCATATATTTAGAAATAAATGTTGATATAATTTTTTATAAAATAATAATTCTAGCAGCAGTAGAAGGGGTAGCAGTGGCAGTGGTGTCAATGGTGTCAATGGTGTGATGGTGGTAATATTAGCAGTACCCGATAATGTGAATTCCAGAGAGATTTCTTGAGGAAGATTTTGCATATGTGGGTTCAGATAATTAAGGCGGTAGATTCCTTTAGAAACTTCAGCAAAAAAATCTGCTGATTTCCAACTGCACTTATTTCAATAAAGAAATAGATGGCCAGTGAGTATCCACCACTCTAGATCCACGTAGCTATAGCTCTGCTTGTGAAATCTCTCACTAAATCTAGAGTCTCTGGTAGAAGCATTAGTAACAGCAGTGGTAAGTAGAAAATACCAGCAAGATAACAATAAAAGTACAGTAACAGTAGAGCTAAATTACCTGCATTAAAGGATTGTGTGCTCATATTAGAAGGTAGGACGAATATATTACAATAGGAAACCATTTATTTCTTTTGTATCTGTAAAATGATGAAATCTTGTTCAAAAGGATCAGGAACCCAAATACTAAAATAATTGTTCCTTTTATTGTCTATTATTTTACATAAGTGAATCGACAGGGTGAAAATGCAAATAATAAAACCATTTTATGTTTGCATGCTGAGAGTTTCACTTGAAAAAAGAAGCTCTTTCTAATAATCAATAAAAAACAACAAAAAAAACTATTGCAATACTTAAAAAAAAACAAACATAGGATATAAAATACATAAGTAGTTTTACAACCCTGAAAAAAAAAGTGTTAAAAAGGAAAGTGAAGAATACACAACAACCATGATACAACTGTATATTATGTAGAAGTTTAAATATTTTAGATGTATGGTTGTGAATATACAGAACGCATGATGGATAATATTTAATTTAAAATTTTTAACGTAACTACGTACAAATACAAATGGACACAGATAATAATAGCAATTCCTTCTGGGCTATACTTTACATGTCAGTGACACACATTGAGTAGTATACTTAAATCATGCTGTAAAAATACCTGCTTGACTCTCATCTAGCAAAAGAGAAATAGAGAGAGAGAGAAGGGAAACAACTGTTTTATACACAGCAGTTATTTGCAAAGAATTTACATGAAGTCTTTAGATCAGTTTGAAAAGAGACAATGAAAATGCTTCTGATCTGCAACATCCATCTTCAAAAAATTTGATACATAAGGTACTCTTTAGAACTTTATATCTTGGCTATCCATAGATATAGTAACTTTAAATCATATATTTTAATTTATCTCTTATAACGGCAGAATCTTAAAACAAGAACAACAACAACAAGGGGAGGGGCAGGTCCTAAGAGTGATTTTCTTTGTTGTGCACTTTAGCTGGTTTTAACTGCAACCAGTAAAATCAGTTCCTTCGAAAATGTTGAAAAAATGTATATTTTCAAATTTTGTCACATGATGAGGCCGCCATATTGGATTTTGGGCACCTAAAATCAGTGAATTTCAAAATCTATCTTGTCCTACAGTTCTTTATCAAATGACTTGACACTTGTCAGACATATGCAAACACTGTATCTATTTATAACACAGCGGATTATTGCTACTTGAAAGATTTTTTTTTACAAATTTTTTTACGTAACTATATAGCGATAAAGGGAAAAAACTCATTTTTCTTCACAAAATTTCCGATTTCTCAAAAACTTAACAAAAATCAAAAAGGAAAAGCTGCTTTTGTATTTATTACATCAAGGACCACCATCATACGATTTATCAGAGCAATCAGTCTATTAGTTTTGGGGGTGATAGATTTATAGTTTGAAAAATTCAAATTTGAAAAAATGGCATTTGAAAGTAGGGCATAAAAATCTAAAAGTTTGTGAAAAAAATTGTCCCAAAATCCATCTTAAGTCATTCCAGCAGCTTATGCTGATCAAACTCGTTCTCTCTGCTTGCTTTGGCAACTGAAACTAATAATCCAGCTTCAAAATAATCAAAATAACTAGAAAACGTGCTGGCTTAAACACGAGTTTGTGAGCGGAGATATGAAATAACACCTGTGTGCCTTGGCCACATAACCTCCCATTGACCTCAAAGCGTCTCAGCCACGCAGAACGCTCAGCCAGGCTGCCTGATGGCGTAGTGGCGCTAGCCATGCCTCGTTATGGACCTTTCTTATTTACAAGCTGAATGTGGGTCAATCTGCCTCATATTATATCCAATCCACAACAGGAGTCTTTTTAGAATGAAACTACTAGACATGGAGTGTTAATAGCCTTGTGATTATTTCTATACCGCCCTTTAGATCAGCGACACGAATCAAATACAAGGAATCAGTAAAACAAATCGGCACAACTTTTCGAACTAGGACTTTTCTTAGATGTTTTCTTGCAATTTTGGAACTCTAAAATGTTAATGGCTTTTCAAAGATACTAATTTAGAATGAAATAAAATATTCAAAAACACTTAAATTGTGGTACATATGTCCACCCAAATCGTTGAACCCAATGCAGAAACTAAAATCAGGAAGTTGATTATTACTGGCAATTGCAGGACCCGTCCCTCTCATTAATGTAGAGAGGTTAAAGATTTTGTGAAAATAAAGAAATCTATTTGCAGTTTCGATAATCTACAGCATTCTCTCGGGCTGGTAGAAAGTTTTGATGCCATAAAGAGACATCTTGAACATTCGGGTCTGTCCCATGAAAATTATGGATGAAGAAAAACGGAATTCCTCACTTTAATACTGAACTGGACTTTTTTTAAAATTTTCATAAATATAAAGGTTACCCTTGTCCGAGAATGTAACTAAGATTAATTAATATGGCCAATTTTCTTTTTTGTTGCTGCAGACGTATTGAATCTTAGTCAATTTCACCTACAGTGAAAAGGAAAATCAATCACCCTCCTATTCATAATATTCCAAAGATACAACTTTCAAATTGAAACTTTAAAACATAATATATCAACTCACTGTCCTCCAAACTGTCTTTACTCATAGATTTCGAGCCCCTTGTCTTCCCTGGTGATACCTGTTTTTGGAAAGACAATATTGTAAAAATTTATCTCACAGAGCCAATATAAAAAATCATCACTTTCGCCTCTAAATTTATTTAAACAGCAAAAAAAGTTAATCTTAAACCTTAATTTTTAAACTGTATAAACACAGAAAAGAATAAAAACTAAATATATTGCAACCATTTTACTATTACTCGCTAGAGGCACTGTTGCTTACTAACATAATACTTTGTAAACTTGCATTTCCCATCAAAGTATTTTATTAGCCAAGGTAAAGAAGAGATAACATTGGCTTTGTAACAGAAGCATTGTAGAGGGAAATTCAACAGATTTCAGAGTTTGCAACAAATGGATTTAACTGGGGTTTTTTTTAGATAAATTTAATCAAGCGTTTTGTTCACCTTTTTTTTATACATTTGCTTCAATTTCATAGTTTGCAAAGTGGGGAGAAGCAGCTGCACCATCTTCAAAGTACAGGGTGATCATAAACAATTCAACACACACTAGGTTCTGCAAGTTTATGTCCTACTAACAGCAGGGCCAATCAGAACATACATTTTTAACATTCACTAGGTTGACTGCACCTGAAGTATCTACATTTGCAAATACAATTTATTATATTACAAACAATCAGAGACATTCTTATCAGATGCCACACTCCAATTTTTCAACTTTGACTACTAGTTGATTTACTTTTTATTTTATAAACTAGAAGCCTCACCCTTTCCAGCTCTCCGCTATCAGAGTAATGAGAGTTTCTTCAACGTTCAAATGATAAAAGAGATCAGTTTACATAAGATATACAAGTACAAAAAATTACTGTAACACTTTCCATACCTCAAGCCAAGTGAGCTGACCCTACTGTTTTAACAAATACTAATTCTGGGTAGGTAGGGAAAGAGCTAAGTAAGTTATTATATATTTCGGATAAAAAATAGTTCTCTCTACCTGTCTCTTAGATTTCTGTGGATCTCTGCGCCCAGATCTTCTTGGAGATACAGGTTGCCTACTGTGGGTCTTTGTTGAGGCAGTTCCTGTCTCCTTGTTTGTGTTACTGTTGCTGCCTTTCATCTTGCTCTCTCCGGAGGCTCTTGATCTGCCTGGAGACTCAGGTTTCTTGGTCTTTATGAAGCTTTTGCTTTTACCTGCAAGCAGTAATTAATCAGAGGGCAAGATTTTACAAAATCTCAGAGAGATGGCATATTCCCAAGGCCATATATATATTTTGTTTTTCCCCCCTACGGTAAAATTTAAAATTGTTTACAGAGATGGAGACACAATAATCTAAAGACGTCACAGAATCAAACGTTTATGTTCCTTTTGACTGTGTCAGGCGAAAAATAGTTCAATGAATTTAAAGTTTATTTTGAAAGCAACAGAATTGTGGTTTTCTCAATCATGACTCATTTACCTTTGCCATGTATTGCATAAGAAATTTTTTACTCTGAAAAACTTTTTATGGGAAACTAATAGAAAACATTCAACATATCTTCCACAGTCATGAACTTCATAGTGCACATTACCAGAAGAACTCAAATATATCCTCGTTTTTTTTTTAAACCTTTGAGGCCTGGCAGCATTTTGATTCAATACCTTGAGTTGAGTTGAGTTGGTTATCAGCATTATATAGGCTGCATTTTGTCTCAACTGTCTGGAAAACTAATACACCTGAAGGCTAGAACGGACAGATATTTAAAATCATTTATGCCACATGCTATACGCCTACATGGCATCAATTACCTAATCTAAACGCTTTGCTTTTATTATACAGTAAAATACCCTAAATCAAGCCATCTCGCGTTTATCTGTGATACATTTTTTGTATATACTATACATCTTATATAGCCTCCATGATTATTATATACATATACATCTTACTGTTTTCCATTTATTCGTGTTTATATATAGACACTTTTATACTGCTTTCTTTAAATATCAATTAATACACTACCAGTGTAGTGTTAAAAACTACAACAATTATTCTGATATAAATTATTATATATTTATCATATATACATAATTTAATTTATCCCCTGTCCATGAGATCTTAACTACTTTGTATCTAGAATTTATAACAATCAGAGTATTATCATATTATATACATTTCTATGTTATTTCTATGTTTTATTATATGTTTTTAATACAATGCAATGATTATTGTCTATCTAACCTATAGAGCCCATGTAACCACGACAAAAAAATTTTCCTTGGATGGACAATAAAGTATATCTTATCTTATCTTACATTGTGGACGGGCCCCAAGACGGACGTATGACAATTTTATGTGCTGCCACACACGAGACAGGGCGGGTATACCATGACTCCTGTCTCAGCCGGTCACATTATACTGACACCGACCCAACCAGTAGGGAGCGCAACCGCCAAGATTCAAACTCGGGACATTTTGCGTCGGAAGCCGATGTTCTACCCCTAGACCACCGCGCCCCCCTTGATTCAATACCTAACCTCCTGAGCTGAAAATGTTTTTTAGGCTCACAATGTCTAGATCACCAAAACGTGTTCACTGGTGTGTTACTGTGAGGTTCTCAGTCCATTCTAGTTCTGCATCTTGATCTAAAAGGTTATTAGTTTGAAAAAGTGCACTAACACCTGACGGTACTGGACTAAGCACACCTAGATTTGCACTATAAGAACTTCTAGATCTAGATTTAGCATTTGGCTCTGTAACCACAGAATCAGAGTTAGTGCTACACTCTTTCAGTATTGTTTTCTGATTGGATAAAATAAACCTCTGTATAACCCTAGCTTTACTGCAGCTTTGACTCGCCGCTTAAATGGTGTTATTACAGTGATCAGTAAAATAAAAGCTCCACCACTTAAGTGTTGTCTCAGGCTCAAAAGCTCAAACAGACTTTGTAAGTAAAACAAAATTAGACTTGTTCAATTCCAAGATAGTTATTTCTTAAAACAAATGATAACCATACTCACTTCTTTTAAGACTGTCATCATCAGAGTCATTAGCCCACCAAAGAGTAGAAGGTTTAACATCTTTCGTGTTTTTTACAGGCTTGTCTAACAGTTGTTTTATTTTCTCTGTATCATCTTTTGACGAGAAAGACTGAGGAGATATTTACAAATATATTATAAATAAGATAGTTATAATTGTATCTTTACTTTTCATTCAGATTCTTTACACAAATGCATACTTGTGATGAAAGTAAACAGCGAGTTAATTTATGTGTTAAAAAAATCAATTCTAGTTACACACACACACACAAAAAAGTATTTTGTTTTGCAAACTGCCCAGTGGAAAATATTATGATAAATTGATTTAAGAAAGTGAAGCTCTCCTTAAGTCTCTAAGGTCTCTTCGATCTCAATAGAAGACATGACACCAGAGCAGGGTCACGGGATTTGGTTGGTTACATTTCACTGACGGTGACACCCCCAAATCAGTAAGGAGAAAACGTGACCCACAGATCCACAAACCTTCTGCATTAAAAGCCCCTTCTCTAACACCATGGCTACTTGTAGCCAATATTGAGATGGATTTGTTACAAGCATGAAATTGAAAACATTTTCACTCACCGTTTTTAAAAATGCTTCAAAAGTGGAATCCAAATCCTCCTGTGACCACTGTTTTGATTTTGCCATGTTACTTTTGTAGGATCATTTCATTACTTTTAATCTGGAATGAATATCAAAATGTACTATTTTAATTTTTCTTAATCAGCATGTATGCATTGTCTCCTTGAACGTTGCTTCCCAAAGACACTGTCATTTCCTGCTTCTACTGTATCCCAAGCCATTCTTCTACTATGTCCTGTTCACACATTTTAGTAGGCCTTCCTCTTACTCTTTTTCCCTCCTATTTGGTCTCAAGCATTATTATGTCACATTCACGGGATCAGTAGTGGTATAGATTTTTTTCGATTTACAAAACTATAAAGTACTTTGTAGAAAGAGACCACACATGAGAGCAAAAAGAAAATATTTACCAGTAATTTATGTTTAAGATGTCAGAGGTGGGTTATAATTAGTGCTTAATTGTATCACACTATGTACTAGATACTGTGGGTGGGGTTGTTGTGGAATTGGGTTTTGGCCTTACTCAGCAGAGTAGTCCTGGCCACTTAGTTACGTGTGAGCGACCTATTTGTGAAAAGGTCAGCAGTTGATGGTCTGAGGTTCTCAAAGTAAGGTTCGTCCTTTTGAATTCACCGATTCAGATACCCTTTTCCACTCTAATTCCTTAGGTTTATACCAATTCCTTTATTAAATATACATCACTGATGTCAGAAGTGCATGTTCCCAGCCTATAGTTCTATAATGAGAAAACCCCCCAGATATTATGGCCCTTGATCCGACAGGTGGCAGCACCTTTTGATCAGTAGAGGGTCCTAGAGCGGAAGTAGACCAAGATTATCTAAAATGATAGTAAATCATAGGTTTGCTTTACATTACTGTTCAAAAATATAGTTGAAAAACTCAATAAGACCAAAAATATTATCTATGTATAGTAGAACATAAATTCGAAATCTACTTCCTAAATCTGCTTTGCTCTCTTTGGCAAACCGAACTTTGAGAAAAAGTTTTCTGTAAGCGTCAATTTGCTTTGTGATATGTTTGAAATTTTTACCTTTTTTGTTAGACGCTGTTGAATTCCATGCGAATCAGAAATCTGTTCA
Organism: Elysia chlorotica; assembly: GCA_003991915.1. NCBI lineage: Eukaryota > Metazoa > Mollusca > Gastropoda > Plakobranchidae > Elysia > Elysia chlorotica. The sequence continues at coordinate 64,922 of RQTK01000520.1, forward strand.
AAATATTTTTTTTCATTCAGTACATGTATAATTTACGTGCATTTTAGGTAATTGCCATACTAGTTTACTAGAACAAAAAGAAAAAAGAGAGAGAGAGAGGTTTCATGTTGTATTGGAAAAATGAGTAAGGAATATTGGAAAACAGTGTTATCTATTTCAAAAACTTTATTAATTAAAGAAAAAAATTACTTAAAAAAAAAAAATAGTCATTAGAAGTTTGTATATCTATCTACAGCCGAAAAAATCAACCAGTAGGCATGATTTAGAGTTAGATCTGTCGTCTTGTCTGTCTGACTAATAAAAGCTGCCTGTGTCCTCATTTAGCATGTCTGTTCATAAAAAATAAACAAATTAAAAAATAATTTTGTTTAATCACTTAGCTTTCAAGTTTCAAGGAGTGGTTAAATCTACCTGAGAGGTAGATGTGATCTAGGGTCTAGACCCTTCAATTTTTTTCAGTAGTTCTTCAACATAGCTAAAATGGTTCGTTTTAAAGGAAGAAATTACATTCCTGTCCTAAATGAACATCTCAGAAAAAATTTAGCGCTGAAGATGATCATAATCGGGGTTGAATCGGCGTAGAGTTGTGATTGACCGGATCTACTAATACTATAGGTAGATCTATGCCGATGTTTACCATCTCCAATTTCGGGTACGCAGGCTTATTAAAGATTTTAATTTCTAAGGTGTCCAAAAAGAGCAAAACCGAAACAGGCAATGTGGATCTAGGCTAAATGAGGAATACATGTATTACCCACAGTTTGGATTTTAAAACGGAATAGATTTTGAATGAGGAATGGATAAAAAAAATAGCAATCGTCAGAACCACAGATCATACGAATATATTTTTTGTTTTGTTTTCAACACCAACTGCGAGAAAATCAGCCGCATTTATCCTAAGTTTGAAAATTGGTTTCTCGGATTGTCCAGATGTAAATTAAAGCAGCCAATGTGTAGAAAACATAGCGATCAGGATTTAGATATAGGCTTAGGTTCGATCCTAAAAGTCAACATATCTTTTTCTAATATGAAAATAGGTGTGCATGGCTCGCTCTATGTTTATTAGTAAATTCCTTATGAGACGAATGTTCAGCGTAACCACATCTTCAACCGCGAGCAACAGCTAATCGTTGGAATTGACTGGCTCCTCTCTATCTTGATGTTAATAGGACTACAGAGACAAAGTTTAAGTGTAACCGTTGTCAAGTTGCGGTTAACCATTAACCAAAGCGTTGATTGGCTTCAGAGATAAAGTTTTTTCTAACTGTGAAAGCGTAGCTGGTTGTACAGCAAGGTGATGACAACAAGCCTACCACCTCTACCCTTCCCGTAATAATGTTTTGTCCCACTTGGTCTGCGGTCGTGTTCCGATCCCTCTAGATGCGACAATACGCCTGACTTAAAAAATTTAATTTAGACTGGAGAGAAGGGATGCAGGGGAAGGGATGTCTTTCAGTGGCGATTTTACACGTCACAGTTTCATCAATCCTTTCAAAGAAGTCACATGCATGTACTAGGCTCTTTGACTTGTTGCCACCATTTGTATCGGTGTTAAATTGAAAAATACAAAGAGCAAAAAAACAAAAGACGAAAAAAAAAGATACAAAAAGAAAAAAATTCTATCAATCTGTAGACTGCAGTCAACAGTATCGAACTTTTATACGTGCAACAAATTACAATTTTATTTAAATACAAAACAAGTGTTATAAATTATATCTCTAAGAAAATAAGGTTTTGACAATTAAAGTCAAAAGGAAAAGAGAATAGATTGAAATTACAAACAAACATGATTACAATGAATAGATCTAGACTAGATCGAGTTTGGAAATTTTTTTTAAACCAAATTTCAACTGATCGAAAAACTAAGGAATGATTAAATAATCTTAAAAAAAACATTACAAAATGTCTGTTTTTGTAACAAGTTTGTTGTAATATTATTTTAAACAATATAAAGGAATCAGATAACTCAGTGAAGTGATGTAAAGAGTGTGAAAAGCAAGAACAAGGTGTAAATGTAAACGTATCATAAGTACATACAGTATCAATGAAGTAATTACTCGAGCTGAACCAAGGGGAGGAACCAAGAACCGCGGTTTTGAAAAAATGCCTGACCGCCTCAGCACTATTCACAGGTTGATTGACTCCAATGTAATCGAATCCTACCCACCCACCCCTCGATTCCCGCCCACCAAGCCAATTTGATCACCCACAGGTGACCACAAAACTCAGTCAAGGAGTGATGTCAAAGCAATAATGTATTTTGATGTTTTTTCATGTCTGCAAGTTTCAAGTTAATTGTGCTGCTGAAAAGTCATGCCTAAGCTAAGCTAAGGTATGTGGGGTTAAAATTGGCATAGGGCTAGATTCTGTAGGTCAAAAACTAAAATGGCACTGGACAGTTAGGTCTAGATTTAAATCTAGACTTAAATCTAGAATCTGGATCGGGGCACTCCTTGAGTTTTGTGGTCCCTAGCCTGTGGGCGATCAAACGAGTGGGCGGCCGGAATTCGATTATTAAATTTGAATAAAATACCAGCCAGCTGCATTCCCTGTCTTTTTGTCATTTTTTTTCTATTAAAATTGATTAAAATACCTCCTAGCTGTACTCCCTGTCTTTTTGTTATTGTTTATTGTATTGGCATGTTTTGTTTGATTGAAAAAAACAGGACGTGATTTGATTGTATTCAATTGTTTACTTGAACACTGGTAGAATGCGGGCAGGGAAGGGGGGTGGGGACAACATACACAAGCACATTAGAATTAGGCCAGATTGATCTGATTTATAAGCAATTTAAACTTTAGATCTCTATCTCTCTCTCTATATCTCTCACTCGCTTGCTCTGTCTGTCTGACTGTATGTCTCTCTCTTTATCTCTCTCCCTCCCTCTCTTCTCTCTTACAGTTTAACTGACTCCAATGTAATCGAATCCTACCCACCCACCCCTCGAATCCCGCCCACCAAGCCGTTTGATCGCCCACAGGCTAGGGACCACAAAACTCAAGGAGTGCCCTAGATTAGATCTAGATTTATATTTTTCCTCGTTTTGATTAGTTTGCTTCGGGGCCCCAGATCTAAATTCTTGCTTTATTGGGAAGCAAGGTACTCTGCAAGCTAAAAGACTTTGATAGATCATCTAGATCTAGATCTAGTGCTAGCCAATTTGCTGGCCCCCTTCTTTTTCCGAGGGGTGGCGACAAAATATCTCCTTCACTCGATTTAAAACGTAGCTACACATAATGTATGTATGTATGTATGTATGTATGTATGTATGTATGTATGTATGTATGTATGTATGTATGTATGTATGTATGTATGTATGTATGTATGTATGTATGTATGTATGTATGTATGTATGTATGTATGTATGTATGTATGTATGTATGTATGTATGTATGTATGTATGTATGTATGTATTTTGCTATATTATCCAAGTACATGAGCTTGAGTCAGCAATTTTGTTGACCTTTGAATTTCGCGCAAAGCCGTTTTATTTTTTTTTCCAGTAGGCCTAATATAACATGTACTAGGACTAGCTCATGGTCTACTGGTGCAATGTCTGGGTGGAATAAAGAAGAGAATGTAATGACCTTAATTGCTACATTAGCCAAGTACATGAGCTTGCGTAAGCCATTTTGTTGACGTAAAGCAGCATTTCGTGCAAAGCAGCAACAGAGGTCCATGGACTGACAGTGTGAATGGATCCTCTCTCATCGACAAACAGTCAGTCAAACGATGGCCCAGATAGAAGGCCTGGCAGTTCAACTGGAACTTTGTTGATGAATTAACTGTTAATGTAAAAGGGTCCTTAAGGTCAAAGTCCAAATTTTGTATTAGGAATACTACAAAAGTACAAGGAGGTTGGGCAAATATGACTACCTTGTTGAAAAGGGACTCTACTCGGCACTGCGTTATTGAAAATTGAAACAGTGTTCAGTTGATGTAGATCTAAACCACGTCACGCCCAGAAAGAGCGTACTGTGGTTAATCTCTTTTAGTTGCAGATTCTGACGGATACATTTATTGATTTTAATTTTTGTTATAATAATTATTATTTACATTGAATTTTTTGTAAAACAACCCCTTTTTAGCAAGATAGGTCGGAAACTGCCCACCCTGCCCAAAGGCACCAGCCGCCCTTGAGCCTACCCTCATCGAAACAGATACCGGTTCATACGTTCCGATCTTGGCACAGTAGCCTAGACCGGTACAGGAAGTCAGGAACCTGTACGGCCGTGGTAAGCGAGGCGTCGGAACAGATACCGGCTTAGTCTTGTCCAAGAGGTGTTTGCCTGTTTGGATGCTGTACCCGGAACCGATATAAGACCTTGTCCCGATGGATAGCTTCCGCTGGAGTGAGTTCCTGGGGATTGGTGTACTGGTTATTTATAGGGGAATCTCTTTGGTGTATTGACTGTACTCGTACTCAGTTGCCAAATCATGGGAAGGGGAAAGGGGGGGGGGTAATAGTCCTGAGTTTTTTAAAATGTATGTGTATGGAAAAACGAAAAACAAAAACAAAAACAAACAACCCTAAACACGGATGAGGGGTCGTAAATACAAAGCTGTGGCAAGCTTGGAAATAAGAAGGCTTATGGCGAGCTTCGTTCAATAATCTGACTTACGCCAGAAATAGGCGCAGGCGCGGTTGGTTCTAGTTCTGCGCCTGCACATGACTGGCGATTAAGTATACGGACCTAAGTTACTGCGATGTTGTACTAACGACTCGAGGTGTATTTCTGCACAAAAATTAATGCCTTTCATGTATATTTGTCTAAGTCATGCTTAATTTTTTCCCCTGAATCAATCGCCTTATAATAAAATAGAAAAAAATAATATAACTACTTCTTACCTTTTCAATATACATGTATGTCCTGTCTATTCGTCTTTGAAGTCGATAGTACATGAAATCCTCTATCTTGCACTCATGGTTGTGCGCAGGCCCATTGGTGATAACACGCAAGGAATGGTCTCCGTAAGCTCTCAGTTTTATGAATGAAAGATTGACACCCTGAGCGAATAATGCTCTGATTTGGTTACCACGGACTTGTGTTTCCCATTTCTAACACAAGCATGACACAGTTCTGCATATTTAAAGTTGCAGCTGTAGGTCTTTTTCAAATTGCTTAACCGCCCCTTAAATCGTCAAATGAATAGAATTTAGTGCCTATTGAAAGAGCCATACTTATCTCTTCACCGACAAAGAAGTAGGAACACACTCTTTCTCACAACATGCTAAGCTCGATCGTGATAATCCCATGGAGTACTTAATATAAGCTTTAGTGATAAACCTTAAAAGGCGGCAGTGCACTTCCATTCCCACAGCCGGATGCGACAACAGCCGGACAAATAGTTAAAGCCCTATTTGTCCGGCTACCGGAGGAATAGCCTTTTGCTTTTAAAAAATAATAATTGTCTATTCGTCTTCTCTTCTAGTCTTACGATTGATCCAGGTTTGCAACTGTCCCTTCTGATCTAAGCCAGATCTACATTTTATGCTACTATAAGTATAACTTCTCGTCGTCGTCCTCCTCCTCCTCCTACTCGTACTAGATCTACTACTACTACTACTACTACTACTACTACTACTACTACTACTACTACTACTACTACTACTACTACTACTACTACTACTACTACTACTACTACTACTACTACTACTACTACTACTACTACTACTACTACTACTACTACTGCTGCTAGTGCTACTACTACTACTACTACTACTACTACTACTACTACTACTACTACTACTACTACTACTACTACTATTACCACCACAATAAGTATTTAACTTCTCGTCCTCCTCCTCCTCCTCCTCCTACTACTACTACTACTACTACTACTACTACTACTACTACTGCAGCCGCTGCTTGGACTTCACGCAACATTGGCAGGTGAGACAAAGAGACGTCGCAGATATTTAGTAGCAACACTCAATCAAAATCAAATTCCCCCAACCACACAATAACAAACAAAACTTGATCAACCATCCATATCTAGGCCTACTGATACTGGTCGAAATCTAGATCTAGATCTACAGAAAAGTGAAAACAGACAGCTCTAGATTTCCACAACGTACACAGTTTTAGATCTGCTACACCACCACGAAAAGAAGATGGAGCCACACAGATTAGATCTAGATCTACATCACCACTAATCTAATGCTTCGATCTGACAGTTACACTGCAAACTGCCCCAAAACAATGACAATATAGCACTTGATCAACCATTTTCTGTATATATCATCAATGCCAACATGGCTATTAAAAACTTTTAATCCCGCAAATTTGCGTGTCTTGAAATAGTTTAGCGTGAAGTCCAAATTGGTAGTTGTAGTGGTAGCAGCAGAAAGAGAACACATGAGAGAGAGAAAAGAGATTTTGCAAAAAAATCAAAAAAGAAGAAAGAGAGAAAGAGGGAGGTTTTGGAGAGAGAGAAAAAAAGACAGGAGAGAGAGAGAGACAAAAGAAGACAGGAGAGAGGATGGAGGATGGAAAAAAAGGAGGTCGCTAATGGTAGAGTGGGAGAGAGAGGAACAGGAATTTGCGAAAAAGGACTTTAAAAGAAGAGAGAGAGATAGTGGTAGAAAGGGATAGAGAGAACAAATGACTTTTAAAAGTTTAACAAGGAATTGAATGAAGGCACCTTCAGTTGAATCTGCATTAATATATGGGCCCTTCAGTTGAATCTGCATTAATATATTATGTGAAAACCGCTAGTAGGCAGCCTAAATTACTAAAAGTTTTGAAGGTTTGTAACATTAAACATTGACAGTTAAGTTAAAGAGGATGGAATGTTGGTTCCTCAGAAATAGTAGTTTGCTATGCCGCCTATAGCGTTGATTACTATCCTATGGATGCATGTGTTTCATTTTGGGTTTGGCATGATAACAAATTTGTTAACTTGACAACTGTCATAACTAAATAGTTACTCATTTTAACGGTTGATGCCTGCTTTGGAACAAAAAAAGACCAATATAATGAAAATATATCTTCATTTATTCACCCTCTATGTCATAAAAAAAAATAAAGAGTAAGGTTCCATATCTTTTGTGTCATGTTAAGATAGCCACAAATGTTCTCTCTTTACAGATTTGGATAATGCCTCGGCGTAGATTTTTTCGCAACCAGCTTCCAGACCACAGTCCTGGCGATGCTGTTCTCATTGATAAAGATTGGTGGCATGGGCAGATTCTGGCTCTAGTGCAGACAGTCACAGAAGCATTGTCATCAAACGTCTCCCAAGAGGGAGGACTTTATGTTGGCAGTGCAGGGATTGCCTACATGTTGTATTATGTTTCAACATATGAACCATTTTATCAACATAAAGCCAATTATATACACATAGCTCAGTCTATTTTTAAACGAGATTTGACTTTCACAGAACGGCAGTCTTCCAAACCCGCAGACAGAGTTTCTTTTCTTCTGGGGCCGAGTGGGCTCTACACTCTGGGTGCTCTGCTAGGAAAACTCTCACAGAAAGAGGATATGGTGCAAGACAATATAAACAAGTTCAAGGCTGTTGCCTCTGAATGCATCAAACCAAATTTTCTCGGATGTGGATCAGATGAGTTATTTGTTGGGCGAGCAGGTTTCTTGAGTGGAGCTTTGACCTTGGAAAAAAGGATTGGTATCAAGGTTTGTACACTGGAGAATATTCTGTCACTTTCAAACATAAAATATATAAGTTATAACTTTAAAAAAAAATTATCACTAAACAATAAATTGACCTTTTGGTATCCTAGTGCTAAACCTACGAAACAAATGCTCAAATTTATTGCTTTATGTATAAATAATACATGATATATAGGCTGTATAAATTCTTTAAAGGTGCTGGATGATGACACTATCAACAGTATCTGCCGGGCTATGGTGATGTCGGGTGCAGAATATTCCAAAAGGAAAAAATCAAAGTCTCCTCTCATGTATGCTTACTACGACACTGAGTATTTGGGTAAGTTTTATTATATAGTGTATCTCCTCCCAGACAAAAAGAAGTTGCATATTGTATCAGTTTCAGGTTTTTATTTTTAAAATATTTATTAATATTGCATCAGTGCTACAGTGCAACTCAGACTCGGCGAACTCGCTTGTTTATTTTTAATAGTTCATTGAAGCTATAGGTGGTTCAATGCTTCCAATACAGGATCTCCCTCTGAAGTTACACAGTATTGAGACAATCACACTTTCCACCCCTCTATGTACCTTTCCCTTTGCCTCATACACAACCACACAGACATTCAAACTGGAGGCTTTATCTCTATAATCTAGTATTATCATGCTTGACGATCAGCTGTTGGCTGCCCTTCCTCTCCTCCCCTTTCCTCACTGCTCATTTTTCATTCTATGACCCACACCTTATACTAATAAAAAAACACTACATGATGTCAATCTTTGCTTGTGGGAGAGGTGTTATTCTATAGGGACCACCTGACAGATTGTTGTTGGTCTAAATTTGAACTAGATTTAGATTCTGGAATTCCACTATTTAAGTTTATCAACACATCTGGTTAGTTGAATCTGAGGAATGGTTTGAAATTAATTCGTTGGATCAAAGGTAGTTTAGTAAAGACAAAGAAGAAGAAAAATTGGGGATTTTTATCTGTTTGTTGAATCTAGAGTGTTATTTGAGTCCCAGTTCGTAATATTTGAGTTATACTGTATACCCTTGCTTGGATGTGAGGCTTGTACAACCCTGAAAGAAACTCAGAAAAAACTGGATGCAGCTGAAATGTAGTTCCTAAGAACAATGCTTAAAGTTTTGTGGACTGCAAAGAGGTCTAATGAAATATTCTTGCATGAAGCAAACACTAGAGATCACTCATTTGAACAGGTCTTTTCTTTTTTTTGACATGTGATGAGAAGAGAAGCTGGAACATTTTAAAGTAAATGCAGCAGAGGAACCAACGCAAAAAGGCAATGTACAGACTTAGCAAAAAAAGCTTAATGTGGGGACAGTGATTGAGGCATTGGCAGCAGTGTACATGACGGATAGGTATACAAGTAACAGTTGTATTTTATTTTTTCATGCTCACAAGTTATGTGATGCTGCTGCAGCCAGTGAGCTCCTTATCGTGAGAAGTGGCAGAGCAGAACGACGACAAGACATGCTTTAGTATGATTTAAATTTTTCGGTCATAAAAAAAAGACAGCTTCCCAAAGCTATGTAAACAGTACTGTGTATAGTCATTTTACAATAGGGTACAAACACTGCCTCAGTTAAGTGGCAAGGCGATTTGGTGCCGATGCATCTATAAGTCGGAAGTTCTAATGCCACAAAGTACAATCATTTTTCGGCCATTTTCATTAAAATGCCTACCTCTACCACTGTGGAAAAATACCTAAACAAAAATTCCAAATCTAATAATAGCCTACATAAGGTTAGTTGTGTGGATTATCGTATAACTATAAGGTCTTCACATTAAAATACAAATTTAGTAGGCCTATCTTTATTTTCTATCTAGATATAGTTACGAGTTTACTTCTTTTTATCTTTTCTCTCTTAGCTCTTTCTTTAAGCCCCTTTCTCTCGTAAGACTAAGTTCTAAGCCCCTCCTGTCACCCTCCCTTATTCTACTGCTCTCTTGTGTACCATAGGACCTAACCATCTTCTCACTTAACAGCGCAAATTGAAAGGGATTTGGTTAACTCAACCGCCACACATCGCGTATATGTAAGCGGTGAGCGCCAATCAGCTGCGTCACATCGCGTACATGTAAGCGGTGAGTGTTTACATTTTTCTGTACCGTAAGCGATGAAAGTAAAGGGAAACCATTCACTTATAAGCTGAATAGGGTTATTCCTGTACACTTTTCTGCCTCTTCTACGGCAGAAAACGACGTTTACCTTTATTTTTGGAGGTTTTTTAGTCCTCTGAGCGAACGAGAAAAACTCACTGGTTTTCGTCACAATGGCGTCTGGAAGACAGAACCTGACCAGAGCGGAGGCTTTAGAACTAATTCTCTGCGATGGCTCAGATGATGAACTTGGTGTTTTCCTACCGAATAATATTTCTGAGTATGATTCAAGTGATGAAGAAATCGCCAGATCTGTACCTCTGCTTCAAAGCACGCCATGCAGCTCGACTGCCAACACATCTAGATCGAGCTCTAGGTCTACATCTAGATCTAGATCTGCACCATTGTCGTCTAGCTCCACAGCAACTGCTAGCAGCATTTCCACCACTGGAACCAGACAATCTAGAAAGAGAGCTAGATCTAGATCGATATCTAGTTCTTCTACTTCCAGCCTAAGCAGTGACGAAGAAATAGCCAGGCCTAGATCTAGATTTAGAAGAGAACCAGATGCAGAACAAGACGTAGTCAATGAAAGAGCTGGCTCGCCTCCTCCTCATGTGGATCAAAATGGTGCTGCTGATGAAGATGATGGTATGGGAGACTGGGTACATAATTTCATCAATTTCCCTCTTCAAACTCCTTTCACTGGTGTTCCGGGCCTAAAATGGGATATCAACCTGGAGCCTCACGCAGAGCCCATTGACTTCTATCTTCGTTTCATCACATCCGAAGTTATAAAGAAAATGAAGAAAGAAACAAATCGCTATGCTGCAGCTGTCATTCGTCAGAAACGCCAAGAAGCTGAAAGGAGCGGCATCCCTCTGTCAGCCCGCAGTTTTTACAACACATGGGAGACGGTAACAGAAGAAGAGATCAGAAAGTTTTTATCCATTATCATCCATATGGGATTAGTCGACAAAAGCAAGATCACTGACTACTGGAGTCGAGATCCAACTGTGGCAACGATATGGGCACCACACCTTATGAAACGAGAACGATTCCGATCTATCCTGGCATTTTTTCACCTGAACGACAACAACACTTATGTCCCTCGGGGAAACCCAGGCCACGATCCTCTGCATAAACTGCGGCCTTTGGTTGACCACCTCAATCAAGTTTGTATCAATCTTTTTTTTCTTTACTTGCAGTAAAGATTTAAATTTTTGATTTGTATTTATAATACACAATGTAATTTTTTTTTATATGCATAAATGTAAATGAGTCAATTATAGTAAAATAATCTGTTTTTTGTTAAAATGTTACACAAATTTTACACGTGTTTTCAATTTGAAATTTTTTTTTTCATTTTGGGACCTTAGTTCATTTGTAGCAGCATTTCAGATCAAGTAAATTTTGCAATTACTTTCCTTCAAGACTTTCAGGGATGCCTACCAGCCTGATGAGAACATCTGCATCGACGAAGGGCTGTGTCCGTGGAGGGGCAGGTCATCTTTCCGGGTCTACATGAGGGACAAGCCGACCAAGTGGGGCCTGAAGCAGTATATCCTCTCAGAGTCGCAGACAGGCTACGTTTTCAATTTCGAGATATATTGCAATGCGCCTGGAGTGAGCAACACCCCATTCGATGTTTGCAACCGCCTGATGCAGCCCCTCGTCAATCTGGGCCACACACTTTATGTGGACAACTATTATTGCTGTCCCAAACTGGTCGACCACTTGGTGGCAGAGAACACAAATGTTGTGGGGACAGTGCGGTCAAACCGTGTGGGCATGCCCAAAGACTTGGTTGGGGACAGTGCGGTCAAACCGTGTGGGCATGCCCAAAGACTTGGTTGCGGCACGGTTAGCTGTTGGGGATGTGGAGTACCGACGACGCAACCAAACCGTCGCTCTCCGTTGGCGGGACAAGCGGGATGTGTTTCTGCTGTCGACAAGACACACTGATGAGATGGTGGAGGTCAGGAGCAGAGCAGAAATGAAGTGGAAGCCAGTGGCAGTGAGAGACTATTGTAAAAACATGAAAGGTGTAGATCACAGTGACCAGATGACAGCGTACTACCCATTCCACAGACAAACCATCAAATGGTGGAAGAAACTCGCTTTTCACCTCCTCTCTCTCACCATGACACAAGCACACACACTCTACAATGTTTATCAAAGCACACACAACAGACACACTATTCCACTTCGTCGTCTTGTCATGTTCGTTTGCCATTCACTCGGCAACATTCCTGATGCTGCCCAGGTCCCACAACCACCAGTTCTGCCAGAATCAAACCGACTTACAGAAAGACACTTTCCCTCGCCGATTTTGGTTGAGGACAAGATAGCACAGCGTGCATGTTTTGTGTGCTACGCACGGGATGTAGCTCGTGGGCTCACGCACAAGGAGCTAAAAAACAAGAGAAAACTTACCAGGCACCAATGTGCTGACTGCAAGAAGTCCCTCTGTGTCTATCCGTGCTTTCAAGATTTTCACACAAAAAAGGATTACCTTACTCAGTGACAGACTGACACTAACATTTTTGAAGACGGCTTTGTGCAGAAGATTTTTTTATTGTAATTTTTGTTGTATATCCCTGCTTTTTTTTCTTATTTTCCAATTAGTTTGTAACTAAAATTAGTAATAAATTGTGAGAATTTTCATAAATTTAGTCTGTTTTGTGTGAAAAAAAAATGGTGTGAAAGTGAATGTAAAAAAAACTTTTTTTTGCCCAAAATGCACTTTTTTCTGTTCAATATCAACAAAAACTAAAAGTGAAAAAAAGGCTAAAATACAAAGCTTCTTAGAGACAAAAAGGTGAAATTTTCAAATCTGCAAACATTTTTATTCTACATTAATTTCTGCAAAAGTTATGATTTTTTTAAAATACCCCAAAATAGTGCGATTTTGCAGTCAGCGCAGTCCAAAGTGCTGCGACTCCATTGAGTTAAAGATGTTTCTTTAAGCCCCTTTCTCTCGTAAGACTAAGTTCTAAGCCCCTCCTGTCACCCTCCCTTATTCTACTGCTCTCTTGTGTACCATAGGACCTAACCATCTTCTCATTCATGTTTGCCTCCTCCCCCGCCTTTAACCAGGAGCTGCCCATGGTCTATCCTCCATCCTGCAGATGATCATCAGCTGCCCATCTTTCCTCACTGCTGACCCTCAAAGTGCTCAGGTTGTGCGTAACTCTGTAGATTGGCTACTGAGCACTCAAACACCTGATGGGAACTTTGTTCCAGCCACAGATGAGCTGGTATCTTCTCGCTCGGAGAGTGAGGAACTTGTGCACTGGTGTCATGGAGCTCCAGGTACTTTCAACGACAGTAGAATCAATCTAACATCAACCTTAGTAAAGATAAACTCTGGTTTTATATTTAATATTATGAGTCCCCCCTCCCTCCCTTTATTTTTTTCTTTTATTACTTTACAGCCACTAAAAGTAAACTTTTAGGTTGTTGCTAAGAGTTCTGTCCTAGGTGGATTCCAAATATAATAAAGAGGCTCTAACTTAACATTAGAGGATTTTTAGTGGAGTCCTTTGAACACAACCATTGGTCATACAGTTTTAACTATTACAATTTTCACACAAAACAACGCATGGCACACAACTTCAAAAGTTTGTTTGGGATAGTGGATGCTCAATCGGTGTCTGATGGAGAACCTTGCACACAGACAAGCATTATATATATCACAGCTTGGTAGCTATCAGAGTGGGCGGTGAAAGATTTGTAATGGTTGGGTCCTTTCAAAATATTGATAAGACCGGCAAAGCTTCTTCTTGTCTCTCATTGGTAAACTGACTTAGGAAATTGTCAGTTGTCAGTATCTGTAAGGCTTTGAGTGAGGAATAAAAGAATTTTTCACTAATTATCAACAGCTTGAATCATTTTTCATAAAACAATGTTCTAAAACCAATTATGATCACCCATCGAGGTCAATTCCAGAAGATTCTATCATAAAATATTCAACAACCTGGAAAAAATAAAATTTAGTACTCTCCTCCTCTTTCTCTATGTTTACATCCTCAAATACCAACTCAAGCCCATTCCTAAGGACTTTACTGAATTTCCTTTCAAATTTCTTTGTACACGTTTGCAGATACACATATTTCATTTTCCTTGCTTTACAAAAAGGTTATATGACTTTGGGATAAAACTATTGAAAGTTCTTCTCAGCTATTTGTTATTAACATAACTGTACCCGCAGTTTTTTGCAGCAGCTTCAAATTTTGGCCTTAGCCGCAAAAAATAACTAATGGTGTATACTTAAATTAAAGAACTTAACATTGAGATTGTTTCCCGCTTTATGCAGGTGTTGTTTACCTCCTAGCTAAAGCATACCTGGTTTGGCAAGATGAGCGTTACCTGCAGGCTTGTATTGCGTGTGCTGAGCTCACCTGGAATAAAGGACTTCTCAAAAAAGGTCCAGGAATATGTCATGGTGTTGCTGGCAGTGGGTGTGTATTCATTCTTATTTCTCACTTTTCTACTAGTATTGTGAAAAAAAAAGCAAGATTACACATTATGGTTCCATTCTATTATAATATACATGTTTGAAATAAAGTTTTGGACCAATCGCATTTAAATCATTATCACTCTTTTAGAAAAATGACGACCACGAAGCAAGGCAATAATTTTCAGCAATCTATTGTAAAAAGTCTTAGGTGTTCTTTGATGTATGTAGGTTTTGGTTAACATAAATGTGTAAAGCCTTAAGAAAGGGGCAGAAAAGTGGGAAATGTTACTTTCCCTTGTGTGAACAGATTTTTAAACTTAAGTTTGTCTTGTTTTATAGACTTATTTTAACAAAAATTCTTTTAGTTCATTCTTTTTTTTCAAGACATCTGTACAAACTAAAAAATTGAGAAAAACAACCTTTCTTGTTTAATATTGCAAAACCTGTTGGCGTCAAGATATGTGTCAGAACAAGTAAAGTAACGGTGAACACTGGTGCAGCGAAAGAGCCAATTCTTGTCATTGGAAACATCACTTAGGCTGTCGCTAAATTATATGCCTATCCAGGCAAAATCACTACACAAACAGGTGACACAGCATAGACGTTGAAATGAAGAAACTTATTGGATTAGGATCAGGAACTTTTGGAAAGTAGAGATCTATACATTTTAATGAATGCAAAAACCAATCCTAAAGAAACATATGCTGCAGAAGTGTGAGCAGTCTTTGAAACTGATTTAGAATCTCTAGCCACTGCTTGGAGAAGGATGGAAAGACAGATGGTTGGTGTATCCTTTCTGGACGACAAAACCAACACAGCAGTTAGACAGCAGACACACGTTGAGGACATGAGGTACAAAATCAAAGGGTCTTAGCATATGGGCTGGCAATGTCGCAAGAATGTCAGACAAGAGGAAGAGGGAGCCAAGCCTGAGATGGAGAGATGAAATGGCACATCAGTTTGAAATGCATTAGATGAAAAAGGTAGAAGATAGTGGTTTCCGAAAGATGGTTTGAGAAGGGCTCTTTCACAGCGGAAAATCACCCTAGGGGCTGTAAGTACAATGTTGTTGTAATCTTACAACTCGTCTTTGGGTATGCAAATGACAAAACTTATGATGAACTGTAAGCTACTGTGACGTTTTTCTAACAATCAAAGATTTAGATCTACTGTAAAAAAGTGACAATTTTGTGCTTTTCCCAGTAGCTACACAAATATTTACAACATTTTTTACTTAAATAAGATGATCATCTGCTGGTTGTAGCTCCCACTTCTTTTAGAGGCTCATGTTTTTTTTTGTTTTGTTTTAAATCCATAGGTATGTCTTTCTGCTGCTCTATCGCCTGACAGACAACAAGAAATACCTGCATCGAGCAGTACAGTTTGGAAGATTTATTTTCTCTGAGGAGTTTCAGGCAGAAGCAAAAACTCCCGACAACCCATTCAGTCTCTATGAAGGCTTGGCTGGCACAGTTTGCTTTATGCTGGATTTGCTGCAGCCAGACCGAGCAGAATTTCCATTCTTTGATATTTTTTGAAATGTTCAAATAAGGCGACAGATATATAAACTGTACAATTGAAAATACAATCATATCTGCATCTAGTTTATAAATAGTTTGCCTTGCATTTTGACACCTATAGGTAAAGACCCTCCAATGTTTCTTTTTGAATTTTATGAGACATATCTTTTCTTTTAATTTTAAACAGAAATTTGGAATGTGGTTAACCAAAAGTTATTTCACTTTTAATGGAAGATATGAGTCATGTTCAACAAGCAAACACATAACTGTGACATCTATAGCTAGATCTAAACAGTTTTCCGTTTGTGTGCTTTATGTTATCTTGTAACACTAAAACTGCCTCACATGATTTAGCAATACTCACCAGCCGCCGGTGCTTTTGCTTGACGAGCTGACAAACACCGAAAATGAGCTAATATCTTCCAACAGTATCAACTGGTAGTGAAATTATAGCTCTGATCATGATAATTATACTTAATGTATTTCAATTGAGAAAGAGTTTAGGGGTTGTTAACAAACCATGTGGACAACTAGGGGGGGATTCGTCAAAATGTCCACACCTTGTCCACATGGGGGAAAATACAGCAGTTTGTCCAAAGTTTCAACTTTGTCTTCATTATTAACTTAAAATTGTTTAAAAATCAGGCAATCACCAATTTTATGACCTGATGGATTTATTTTGAAATTTCTTTTGCCAAGTGAATATTTGCTCATCACACTTGTCATGGGTTTGTGATTTTGTTTATTTGAAACTCATCAATTTATTCCAAAGATTAGCCTATTATATCTATTTTTAAATAAGTTTTAATAAGTATTTTTAACTGTGGTGATTCTTTTTGCTTGCACACAATTTTATTCAACCAATTGCGCCAATCAAACTAAAATAAAATTTAAAAAATACTCTTTGGGAATGCTTTGTGCATCTGCTGAGTGAAGTTATCAAACACTTTCTTAAAAATGTGGTTATTTGGTTCAAATTCTATAAAATAGAACATAACCCACCAGTGTTTTATATTTCAAGTTGTTCATTACCTGATTAAACACAAATTTTGTCTTGCTGATAAAAATGTGCTAATTTTAAAGGTAAAAGTCGTATTATTAAAAGTTATAATGTGCATACCTTGCCCCTTGCATGTTTTTACTGTTTTTTTTTTTTCTATTCAACAATAAAGATTCTTTTAAAAAGTGCTCTTGGTATTCCGCAAAATTTTTGATACCATGGACTTAAATGGTAAAATTCTGTCCACAGGGCTTGTTTTTCAAAGTCTTGTATGGATGTATAAGAGGAATGTAAGTACATGTAGATGCCAACAATATTCATTTAAATGAATTATGATCAATAAGAACCTTCCTGTGTAAACTTTTTTACTTTCTCATTCTGTTTCGGTTTCTCCATTACTGTGAATGATGCATTGAACTGGATTATGTCTGCGTCTTTCTTTGTCACAAATACAACACTCCAAATCCAATTAAAAAAGAAAGAAAATGAAAGATGAAAATGTTCCTCTCAAATACATGTACATGTAATTTGCATAAATCCGCCACAATCTTATGTGTATTGGAGATGCAGAAGTGCCAGAAGTCTTTCAGCTGTCATGTCATCAAACAATGAAAAAAAAACCAAGAAACACACCCTTGGAATGAATGCAGATTGGCTTCTGCATCCCTACTTCAGAATATTGCGAGCATAAAAGGGCGGAGTCACTTATTTCGAGTTATTCCATAGTTTGCATGTGAGCACAACATACACATCCCCATGCACTGACCACAAGCATCAGTGACATAGAGTCATGTCATGGACCACAGCAACATGAATCACAGTGACATAGAGTCATGTCATGGACCACAGCAACATGAATCACAGTGACATAGAGTCATGTCATGGACCACAGCAACATGAATCACAGTGACATAGAGTCATGTCATGGACCACAGCAACATGAATCACAGTGACATAGAGTCATGTCATGGACCACAGCAACATGAATCACAGTGACATAGAGTCATGTCATGGACCACAGCAACATGAATCACAGTGACATAGAGTCATGTCATGGACCACAGCAACATGAATCACAGTGACATAGAGTCATCTCATGGACTACAGCAACATGAATCACAGTGACATAGAGTCATGTCATGGACTACAGCAACATGAATCAGTGACTGGTTGTTCAGTGAAACTAAATGGCTACCAAAGACACTTGTCTGAAGCCGTACTTGTCATAGTTGTCGCAACATTCATCAATGCACAGTTTTGCCTTGTTAAGGACACACCAAGTAGTACTTGCGATCTTGAACCGAGCCAGAAGAGAATATAGTTTTACCTGGACGCCCTTAAGAAATGTAATTATCGATATATATTTAACTAACAAAATTAATACTAGTCTAATAGTATTGTATGGGTAATTTTAACATCGATAGCTCATTTATGAGAAGCCGGCAACTGGTACATGTAGTGTGAAATCTCTATAGACCGGCACTCTCCCACTCATATCATTATAAAGTAGTATGTCATAACTGGTGGCAAGATACATCAAGGCTTGATAAAGAACAATACATATTGTATAAGAACAAAACTGGATGCCAGAACGAGCAGTATTATCAACCTTTATTAATAATCATCAGTACTGTCAAGTTTTATGACACTTATGACTCACATAACCACATGTTGAAAGTTTGTATTGGAATTAAAACAGCTGATTGTGTAACTTCTCGCCTAAATTTGTAAATAACATGGTATTTATAGAGGTTGGATCAAATCGCATTAATATTCTATGACTAAATCAGACTTACTTGTTCAAAGCAAGGATATGTAAATTCATTTAGGAGACAGGGAGCTTACTTTATAGAGTTATTTCTTCATCCTGATTTTTCAAACTGGCACAAAAAAGAAGACTGAATCCGTAGACACAGAAGGCATTGTTTTCTACTTAACTTGTCAGGTGCATGCTTTCTTTAAGCTTTGTGAAACCTAAATTTTTTTTTTATTTATTGGTCCAAGCAAATTTTTTGCTTTGCTGTGTATATTGCAGATGGTTTTAAATTCACATGTTAGTGAGCGCAGGTATTTTAATAATAAAGATTTTTCTAATTGAAAGGTGTAGGAACAACAAATGGATCGACTTTCTAATTTTGTGGTTTTAACAATTATTATTTGGTTTTTAGAAACAGAAAAATGGTCATGTTTAATTATTTCGAATTTCTTATCTTAACAACTTCAATTAAATTTGCAAGCTAAATATGCATTAAAATTTATGATTTTGCATCTTTCCACAGTACTATTTCAAGCAGTTTTCACCAATCTATGCTTACAAAAATTGACTATTTTAGACATCAAAATCTTTCTGGGACTGGAAGAGAAAACTTGTTTGTTAGAATATTATAAAGCCTTAAATTAATATAAAAGGCAAAATATGTCAAAGCCAATGATCTAGAGAAATAATATACCACGACAATTTAGTGGATAGTCAAAAGTACCTTCATTTCACTTTGGTATAAAGTAAAATCCAAATTTACCCAACATAAGAGGAAACACAAAGAGGATGTTCACATCATTTGTTAAGAGTAATCTTAATTTATGGATAAAGTGCCTCCTTTCATGTGGATTGATACATAGCTTGGGAACACTAACTTATTTTGTCTTGAAGTATTACAAAAAGACATTTACAAATAAAACATACCGGCAAGGTGCAAGGCCAGACTACAATATATTCAAAGCGCAAAAATAGTTGAAAATTATCGTTTAACCCGAGCTCAAAATTACAGCAGAAAAACAGTGTCTTGTGAACACAATAGATGAGGACTGGGTATGCTAACAAGCTTTTCACAAAATCCACTAAAAAGACAGGTACCATATCCCCCCCCCTGTAGTAATAATTTCTTAACCAACAAGTATGAATCTTTCCTTTATGCCTTTACCATAAAAGATCATGAAAAAAAAGATGGGAAAAAAAGAAAGAAAAAGCTCTCAGGTTTGCTGACAAACGAGAGCTTTTCATCAATAGAGTTGTAGCAAAGGGGTTAAAATCTTTACTAATCTCCTTGTGATCGAGACAGAGGTTGATTGATTTAGGTGCTAGCTAGGCATTGCCTATATTCTTCAAGAGTTAAATTAGTCAATCTATTAAGCCGTAATTATGTCCCTCTATTTCACTTTTTGAAATTCCACTCACGAATGAGAATATTTGCATTAACCATCAAAGATCAAGATAGAACTGATTTATAAACACTGATAGGTATTTGTACTGTATGACTTTTCTTTTTGATCTTACACGGTATGCTACTAATACTATCTGTTGCAATCTTGAGCCGCTAATACAGAGGGGAAAAAAAAGTATAAACAATGAAAATATATTCTCACAGCATTGCAATGGTTCACAAATTGGTTCAAGGCATTTGAGTTCGGAAATAATGTGGACTAGTGACAAACTAAGACTTTTATTAAAACAAGAAAACGGAAAAAGAAATAATCTATCCGAACTAGATGACAATGTCATGAAGAGTCTGCAAAGCATTGAGCCAGAATTAAAAAACAAACCATATAATATGTTCAAGCAAAACTAGTCTATAGAAGTAGCTCAACACTGTTGATTTACTAGCATAACACTTTGGCTGAGGCTGATAAACAAAAATTACTGAAACTTTGAACCATGCATAATGACAGTCTTGGTATTGGTGAGAGCTACTTCATCTCCATCGTAATGAAAATTGTCTAATAGTTACTAACCTTTTAAAATGGGACAAATTTGAACAATAAGAGTTCCCTGAACAAGAATACCTACCCAGTATCATGGTTTTTTTTTCTCTCTGTAAGACCAGAGAGCACGAAAAATATTTATCAAGACAACTGTCGGATGTGATACCTAACAACTTTACAATTCATGTAAGGCTGAGAGTTAAAATGAACTAATCTAGGCTTGCACCCTGCAGCTTGATAGGAAACCTGCTTGGACTTTGTCCTTGCCAGAACAACAAGTAACAACAATTAAAACGACAACGGGGTGGTACAATGTGGACAGTATTTGCACTTGTTTCCAGTGGTTCTAAGGGAACAATGAATTTTCAAAAGTGATGTCATTGGCCAAGTTATCAAAATTAATAAAGAGTATCAATGTCTTGAAGATATTGTGGTTTTAAATTTCAATGCTCCATGTTTTTCACCTTTTTCTGAGAAATATGTACTAGCATTCAAGATTTTTGGTACAAACACATTTTGTTTACCCAAAATTAAGAAACAAAATAAATAAAAATGTATACCTTAAAGTTTCATTATTTTTATGTTGCAATGCAGTATAGTTAAAAAGGACACCAATGATAGTACCGTAGTATTACAAATCATTTAATTGACTCGGCAAAACAGTTTGAAGAAGAAAAAAAAGGTAAAAGACAACAGAGGTATAGACAGGAAAAAAAATCACGAAATCAAAACAGTAAATACACTGTCATCTGTATATGTTGAGTTTGTCGCTGTGCCTTAGATAGCTGACTTTGGGGTGTAATCTGACGCATTGGGGTTCAGCTCAGAGGATGACGCAAGGTCTGGACCATTGCTGTACACCTGTTGGTGAAAATGAGTTAAAACTGTACTAAACGTGACTTCAGGGCAAATACAGTAAAAGTTACAGTCCTTCAGATGTAAACACATTTTGCACTATACATTTTTTTACCAAAGGAAAGGATTTGATGGCATTTGTTTGATATCTTATCTTAAATATTTTTAACCTATCTATTATAAAACCATAGTCGATAATCTAGGTAATAAGTAGGTACTCTAAACTAAAAATAAGCGACTTCGCTGCCGCTCAAGAGCACTTTCGCCTATAGAAAATAACTCAGGTGAGTCAACATCGGAAATGGGGGTGGTAGCCTTGAGCCATAATAAACCTTTGCTATATCTCACCCATAAACCATAGTAAAATGCGTATAAAATATCACTACCGTAACAAATAACTACGCCCCCGGTCGCTATTTTAGCCGGTTTATCGTGTTTTTAAACGTGATAAAAGAATACTATTCATTTTATGAGGTATTATACACCAATCGAAACAGCACAAACTAAGCTTTTTAATGAATCTTTCAGTTTAAAATATGTTCAATAGTTTTTATACACCAAGCGATTGACTACCCTCGTTCTACAGCTCAGTTTGTGCCCGAGCCCGAAAAAACAACCTGTTTAGAGTAGCTACTTTATGCCAAATGCACAACACACCGTGAGCCCTACCTGCAGGCTTGCTCCTCGGTTATCTGGATGGGCAGGGCTGAAGTTGGAGGAGAACAGAGGTGAAGAATTTCGCTCATTGGAGTTGTGGTGAGAATAGCTGCTCACAGATGCTGGGCTTGGGATCAAAGCCATCACTTCCGCAATCTTCGACTTGAGCTCCAGGATCTGGTTATCTTTCTCAGCCACTGTGTCTACAAACAGACAATAGCAACAGTTTTAAAAATAGATACATATTGTTTCCAACTCCTTGCGTTCAAAAGCTAAAATTTATTCCAACTCAAGCAAACCTCAAAACAGCTCATTGCCAGATGATGTGGGAAAAGGTAGTTGGGAGTGGTCTTAGTGCGCATCTGTGTGTAATCAATCACAGCTTTTTTCCCCTTTTTTGTGTGTATGGTACTCTCCACCTGCTGCTCCTAGCCCTACTCTAATCATATAGTAATAATAACAATAATAAAAATCAAAATAATGATAATAATACTAAAATAATAATAAAAATAATAATAATTAGAGAAAAAAAACATCATCATCATTATCCTTGTTTAAAATTTTGAAAAAAAAAACCCTCCAGAAAGCGACGGTGTCATCATTTTCCTATTGCAAGCTATTGCGCTGGTCTTAGGTTCAGTGGCCCTCCCCCCCCCCCCCCTTTTTTCCAGCCATTTCGTTCCAATAATAGAGATCTGTGGTTTAATACATAAAATGTCATTGCCAAATCTTTGTATTTTTGTTATTTTTTGGAAGCATAAACGGTGTACAAAATGTGCCCAACTGTTAGAAAAAAAAATTTGAAGCGTCTTGAACAAATCAGTTTGGTTTAGCCACACCAAACAACGCTTCATATTGCGTTTTTAACGCAACACAGATATTGGCAAAATATGAAATGTGCATAAAATATTTATTGTCCAACCGATTTTGAAAATTTGAAAATAAAAAAGTATTACTAACCCAAACAAACGACATGCAATCAAACAAATATAAAAAATTAACCTGATAATAAGAAGTAATGGCCATTAGTTGAAAGAAATTATCTATGTGGATACATGTCTATCAAAAGAACTAAACTCAAACAGAGTGACCAATA
Source organism: Elysia chlorotica (assembly GCA_003991915.1). Taxonomy (NCBI): domain Eukaryota; kingdom Metazoa; phylum Mollusca; class Gastropoda; family Plakobranchidae; genus Elysia; species Elysia chlorotica. The sequence goes on from RQTK01000520.1 coordinate 87,948, forward strand.
GAAACATCTCAAGCGATGGAAGGAATTACATCCAAATATCAAGAAAAGCACATGTATATCTGAGTTTCCATAAAATTTAAGCAGTCTTAACAAACAAGAGTGCATCTCCATGCAGATAAAAAAAAAAAAGTCCTTCAATGCTATATTCAACCCATACTTCTGAATGGATGCGTCTATCTCAAACAAAAGCAGATGAAACTAGAGGAGCTGAATTGAGGTTCCTAAGAATAAAGGCTCAGAATTTTTAAGGATAGCAAAGAAGTTTAATGAAACAGTTTCATCTGAAGGTAACGGAAGAATATCACTCGTAAACACAATTTTTTTTAAGCCAAGCAATTTTTTTGACATGTGAAGGCAACTGAAAAGATTGAACGGAAGCACAGCAGGAAAAAAACAAATGAGAAAAGATAATGTACAGTACTACAAAATGACTTGACAAGGGGAAAGTGACAGGCACTGAAAGTCACCAAGGATCGGGAAGTGTGAAAGGGTTGTGATCGCAATCGCCACAAAGCAAGGCACTTGGTGGAACGAACTATCCATCACTTTTAAACTGTTTAAAAAAACAATCTTTTGGTTCATTCTTCTACACATACCCATAGAACACAAAATTCATCTTTATTTTAATGTGTCGCACACAAATAGACTATAAATACCATAGCAACTAGGTTTACACATTGGCTATCTATATCAAACTTTATGTTGCTGCAGTCATTAGGATCACAACTAAATAAGAATGGAATTTCTCTTTTTCCTTAAAAAACTGCATATTGCCAACTGTAGACATTAAAAAAAAAAAACCTGTGCACATTTTTTCCCCTTTGATTTCACCTTCATATACCCTTTTTGGATAATTTTCTCAAATGTCACAATTTTGATGGGTAAATCCAGAGAATTTTTGTTTTGCTTTTGTGACAATGTATCCCAACTCACTCATATTGAGTTGTCTATTTGGCAGGACAGTGGGGAAAGTGAAAATGAAGGAAACAGAAGCTGTATATTACAAGAGAAATTAACAAATTGAAAAAGAAATTCCTTCAACAAGAAAACTGAGATGTTGGTTCAACCAATCTTACTTTCTAAAATTTTGATCTCGTTCCTCTCCTTTCCCAGGGCAGAAAAGAGCTCCTGTTTAAACCTGGTCTCGGCACACAGATTGTTTTCTAGCTCTGTATTCTTGTCCTGCATGGTAGACAGTGCCTTCATCAGCACCTCAGTCTCCTTCTGAGCATCTTTGTACTGACGCAGAGCCTGAAAATTATAAGACTGAGCAGTGACACACCCAGTGGGAGAAAATAAAATGTTTACAAAGACTGAGTAGATATCATCAAGCAATGATCCCATACCAAATAAAATAAAAAAAATGGGCATATCGATAGAATGTAGTGAAATTAAAATTGTGATCTTTCATTTAAACCATATTAGGAAATATCAAAAAGGGATGTGGAGGGTGTAGGAATAGATCGTTTATTTTAAGATACCAACACGCACAAACAAATAGAGTATTTTCAATTCATTGTTTTTTAGCTTAAAATTATTGTCTAAGAGACTGATCCCCCCCCTCCACACACACAAAAGTGTCTTAAAAATAACTGAAATTAGATAAATGGAAGAAAAAAAATCTTTCTCATGAAAAAAATAAGGAAAAACTTTAAAACACTTGCAAGCTTAAGATGTATTATTTTCTGAGCTTAACAAAACTCACTCGAAATCTCATTTACCTGAACTTCTCTCTCCAACTGCCTGTTCTGATCTTCTCTGAGCTTGTTCTCTCGGCGCAGCTGCTTCAGCTCATTGTCACAATCTCTCCGCCTGGCCTTGCAGCTTTCTGTACATTCTCCTCTACACAACAAACACAAAACGCTTACTTTCTCTATTGCTGTTCATGTTAAAACATATTATGACAGAAAAATGAAGCTTTATCAAAAGGTAAAGTTCAGAAAATAATAAATGAGCGTCAAAAGGTTAGAAAAAAAAATATTCTCAACTTTCCCCCACCCCAAAATTGTTTGCAGCCTGGTAAAACCCTTTCATCTAGAATTTAAAAAAGAATGGGTAAACTTCAATCATGACTTTCTGATTGTTCGCATTGTTTTCTTATGATAAATGACGTATTTATCCAGAAATTTAACACCTCTGACACCATATTGATCCACAAAGGAAAATTCCTTTAGGATTTGGTAATTGATAAAATAAGCCTAGGAATAATCTTAAACTAATACTGATTTAACATGAGAGCATGTATTCAAAGAGGAGTTATTCAGTGATGCCAAAAGGAGAGGTTTATTTTTACTGAGCTTTTTCAAAGTGAAGTGGTTAAACATATTAAAGCACACAACAGTTACTAAATCTGTATTATGCTCACCTACACTAAAAATACAATTTGTTTTATGGAAAACATGTGAATTTATAAAAAATATGAAATATAAGTTACATGAAATGGAAATATACAGTTTAATCCCAGATTGTTTATTTCTTCACCTTGCTGCTGCTGCCATGGCAACTGCTCGCGCTGCAGCCTGCTCAGCGTTTTTGTTCTTCTTTTCGCTGGCCAACTGCTGCTCAACTTGTGTCCGAACCTTGCGCTCTTCCACAAGTTTCTTTTCTAAGCTGGCAATTGTTTGTTTATCCTGCTGCCGTGACGTTACTAAATTGTGCAGCCTGAAGTTAGATAAAGATAAAAACATAGATTGTTAGTAGGTATTCTAGGTAAAAAAAACACCTAAAAAGTTTCAAAAACCATACACATTTTTTTGAACCAGTTCCTATCATAACAATTTATCTGGACATTTGAGAATGTATCAGTATCATTGGCCAAAAGCAAAATCCAGACTTTTTTTTCTCTCTCCTTTTATGAAAAAGTTAATTAAGATTTGTATCTTAGGAAAGCCAGGGTTCACCGCTGTTGAAATGGACATACTTGTTTTGTAAATTTTCATTATCCTGTTGAAGCTGATGCAGCTCAGATCTCATAGCTTTCTCCTCTGTCGAGGAGCTGTTGATTTGCGACCTGAGTTCATGCTCACTGTTACGACTTGACTGAAGGTCTGCTTTTAATTTTTTTACATCTGTTTCTAATCTGTAACACAAAATACAAAATCCATTACTGTTATGAAGTAGAAAACGAGGGGGAAAAAAAATAAAGAAACAAATGTGAATATTCTAACATTTAAATTGAGTCGTATGTCAAGTGAACATTCATGCATACATCTGTTAAGAAATTATTGTCCACATCGAGTTTACATTAGAACCCAGTCAGGAAAGTCAAGTTGAACATTTTCCCTAATTAAAAATAAATTAATATGGCGAAAAAAATCTGATTTTTCTTAAACCTGGTAAAAGGGTTTGTGAAAAGATTAGAAAATGTAAAATAAATAAAAAATACGACAGAAAAGCATAAAATCAAGACCAAAAACAATGCCCCCCCCAAAAAAAAAGCATTTTTAAACAATATGAAAAAGAAAATTCTGATAAGGAAAATTTAAAGATCATATAGAAATTAAAGAGAGAACAAAAAGAAAGTGCAGATTAATGACAAAGACTTAACTTCCCCCCAAAAAAATTTGCTGCAAGTTACTGAAATTATATCTATACTTATAAATATTTTTAAAAAGCGATTTGGACTGAGATATCAGTAAAACAAAAAAAAACAACTACAAATGTCTATGAAAATGACAAAAAAAACAAAAACAAAGCTTATTTGCAATATTACAAGAAAAAAAAAGACTAAAACTATTCAATTTGTCATTATTTGAAAGTAAGTAAAGAAAACAATATTAAAACAATAACAAGACAATGGCGCTCTGGAAATTGAATATACATATTCAATATTAATTTTGTTTAAAAGGCATGTTTGAATAGTCCCAAATTAGTCTATTCGCTCGACAAGTTTAGTTCAACACCTATAGGAATCAAACCAAAAATATCAGAGAATGTATTTACCAACTTAAATGCAAATATGAGGAAAAGGCTAAATGAAAATACTGACAAAACAAGTCTCTCCTCAATTCACTCTATAAGTTGAAAACTGATAACCAGATCTAACAATGGAGAAATTGGACACGATTTAGAATATTTCACTTTTAAGTGTGACAAATCAAGATCTTTTAACTTATTAAAAACTGTCACTTTTGACTCACATCTATTGTAGGCACATCGGAAACATAGCAATTATCAAAGATAATAAAAATGCTAGCAATGATAACCAAAGAAATTTTTAATATAGGCAAAAATCTGCTAGGATGAATTCATTCATCTCATATTTGGGACCAACGATTAATATTAGTTGTCCTAAAACCTGAAAAGTTTTCCCTTAAAAAAAAAAAAACAACTTGCAGGAAGTACTCCCTCTTACTTTCTACCCTTTGTATAAAACAATCTAAACTACTGGACACAACTTAAAGCTTGCTTAACGTCAAAATAAAGGCTATGTTGCACTTAGCCTTTTCTTAACACATCGCACAAAATTAACGTTGTGTGGGTTGATTTGTTCTTGTGCTTGCACCTTTTTGAATTAATCTGCACACCTTCCACTTAAAATTAATAACCATCAAAACTTCAACCTTTTCAAATTTATGAAAATTCCTCAAAATAGTGCGCACAGAAGGAATAGGCCTAAAAGCATGCAATGTGAAAAGGTTAAGGAATATACAATTAATAGTTAAAGTGAAAAAAGATCCACCCACCTCTGTATTACTTCATCTTTATTATTTGTAAATGATAATGGTGATGGTGAGGGCTGAATTTCTCTGTACATGTTTTTGCCCTTTTTGGATGAGGACGAGGAAGAGGAGGAGGACGAATGCGCCGAGGAATTTGAGGAGGAAGAGTTTGTATTTGCCCCGGCGCCCCCTCCCCCTCCAGTGCTGGGATCCCTACTACTGTTGAGCTGTTTGCACTGCTTGTGTGAAGAATTTGACGACGGCATGGGGATTGCTGATGCTGCTGCTGCCACAGCTACTGCTGCCGCAACACTGCTGTTCCCCGACTTGAAGCCTTTCCCAGAGTGCTGCTCATTGTTGTCCGCGCTCTCGTCAAACTGGTTCACGTTGGAGGCCTTCCTCGGCAGGCTTTTCTCTATGTACTCTATTTCGTCAGCCTCATTCACGTCAGCTATTTTGGATGATGATTTTGACTTTGAAGAAGAGGAATCTCTCTCATCGTCTGTTTTAGGTGAGGAAGATTTTTTCCCTGACTGTACACCATTTGAGATTACTTCCTCTTCTAACTTTGCAGGTAAAGCTGGTATGGTATAAACAGGGATGAGGGAGGGGGAAGGAGAGAATGGGTAAACAGCACAGTGCAATAAAAGTGTGACATTGCTTACGCGTAGGCTTATTCATTGTGGTGTTCATTGAATCAATATTACCAGCTTGGAGAAACTACTCCAAGTTTAACTAGCCTTTTCTCATCAGCTCCCACACATATTGTGCAGGTTGATATGCTCTTGTGCTAACACCTTCTTGTATTGATCTACACACCTTCTGTTTCAAAATAGTAAATATAAAAGCTTTTCAAACTTTTGGAAATTCCCTAAAATAGTATGAATGAGTAATTATGTAAGCTAAGATTCAGGACCTTTCTCAGGGTTTTTATTATATACAGTGAAAACCTAATGAAACGAAATCTGACAATTCCAATTTTTCATAAACCAAACTTTGCAAGAGAATAAGTTATTTTTCTCTCTTTGGCTCTATTAAAATCAGACTCATAATTGTACGTTTTTTAGTGTGATTCTAGTGGTAAGCAGTACAAACAAACTTCCACCTGAGAACTTGAATGTATAGTACATGCACGTTTTGTTGTGCTATTGGAATCCAGATTTCTAGATCAGATACTTTGATTTTGTTTCAAAATGCCACACAAAAAGGTGACAAAAAGAGCTTTACATCTTACCAAAGCGAGAGAGTAAAAAAAAATTCACGTAGAATTCAATAATGGAGTAAAAAAAAATTCACGTAGAATTCAATAATGGAAGAATGCTTGCAGATTTATCTCAGGTCGTTAGCCTTATAGCCAGCTTCCCTTGTCCCCAACGTTTTAGACATGGAACTTTGAACACAGTTGTAAAAGAAGTTAGACGACTTGTCGTACAGCTAGCAGTAGAATGTACAGAATGCAATGAGACAGTAAAGACACAGTGGAGTTCAGAGACAGAGACAATAGGGTGGAACAGACAAAGGAGGAAAGCATTCAAAGTCAACAAAGCACGCACTTTTTGGAGTTTGTCTTGTGGTATGGGTGCACACAGTTTCCAGAGACTTTGTGAAAATTGTTAAAAGAAAGTTTAACCTCAAACGTTTCTCAGTTTCAGATTTTTGCAAAGTTCTGTCTTAAAAATGCAATATCTCAGGTTCTAGTTAAGCTATTTGAACAAATTTAAAGTTCAGAAAACATGGAAAATATAAAAAAGTAATAAAAAAATTTTTTTTTTTTAAATGCATGTCAAATTTTCACCATGTGCCTTGGTTTTGCCTGGCCCGTCACATATTTGACCAATCTACTAATCCTTCTAAACAAATTTGCATAGTACTGTCAGGTTTATGTTCACCAATTTTTAGGTAACTTGTTACAAATAAAAAAGCCTCCAGAAAAAAAAAACCCAAGATGGCAGCCACATTATTCAATTTTTTGGGGGGAAAAGAAGAATGTTATTTACATTTTTTTTCATCAAATAGTGACCTAACACACACGTGTAAGGGGTTAAGTAAGATTTTCTTTTTTTTCTAAAAATGCTTTTTTATGAGCAGATTCCCTTAAACTGTTTGAAACAAGAGATTAAAAAAAAATTCACAAAATTGTGCCAGGGCAATGATATTTTTCATAGAAGTAATTTGCAATAATTGATGATGAACAAGACAGCCATTAAGTAAACTGCCAACGGCTTAGGAGATTGCTAAAAAATAACACTGTTACCAAGACTACAAGAGGGGTAAAATTGTTGTTGTGTCCATACACATATACACTTTAAAATTGTTTTTTTTTAGTTCACATTTAAGAAGGGTAATGGGAAGGAATAAAATATGCCACACATTATATCCAAAAGACACTAAGTTTATTAACTACCGTATCGAAAGAGAATCCCCAAAAAGTATCTGTATAAGAAGTTAAGATTCTTATGTGTTGCTTAACTTTTTACTTCAAATGAAAAGCAGTAATACATTTAGGTTTGTTCCTAAACATTTTCATTCACTCTGGATATAAGGGAAATCCTTAAATAACTTTTAAATGACACACGGCTGCTCGAAACTAAGCGAAATCGCGCATCTTAGCTGTCAAGGGTGCCTAGGTGATCAATCACCAGCCTGGCATCCGACAATGCCCGCTGCGGCGGGGAGGGAAGGTGGGTGTGCGGGTGCCGTGACGAGGTCAGAAGGGGTATCGCGTTACCACCTGTAGGCCGCCGATGCACCTCTTAATAATGGACTTTTGGCGACTTTTGTTCATTAGTTGAAAATCTCCTATGCAACCCACAGTTTCCATCAGCGTATCATATAAAAGAGTGTTTCTTCAACTTTACAACGGTATAAAATTCAGTGCTCTAACATGCTTTAAAAGTCCAATTTTGACTACCCGTAAGTTAAACTGAAGAATGTTTATTTTATTTAAAATAATTATAAAATAATTACATTTAATAAAAAAATTCACAAAATAATTACATTTTCAAGACAAATTTAAATTGTTCAACTATTTTTCTCAATAATCACAAAGTTTTATAAATATAACAATATAAGTATTGAAATTGTAGTGGTGTAAAGAAGATCGAGTCTGTATATAACAGCACAATTTCCGATTTTAGGCATCGCGTTTTCTAATCTATTTTTGTATGTTTTCTTTGTAGCTGTTAATTTCATAAACTAACGGTTTTAAGTAATATTTAAAAAAGTTGTAAACAGTGAACGGCCACGCTAGTAATTTAATACACAAAAAAATTACGCCTAATGTACACCGTACATCTTACTAAATTGTTAGCTACAATTTATTATATCAAACATAAAAACTGTATAATTTTTTTTAAACAGAGATCTAGACTTAATCAAGAACCATTTTAAAATGGCTCACACTTTTAAGTATCATACAGAATGTGTGAACGAACTTTGTAGACTGTGCTGCAATCGATCGTTAAATCGTAAACACAAAGATTCAGGGAAAAAACCTTTCCTCTGTCTCCACGACAAAGACGATTTATTCTTCATTTGTAATATTGACATTGCGGATGATGTTCCAGGTAAACATTCCAACACAGTTTGCTCCAAGTGTCTTTTTAAAGTAAGGTCTATTAAGAAAAGAAAGAGCAAAGGAATGCTTGACTCTCTGAACAGGGAGGAGAACTAATCCACTCCACGATAGCAAAAATCGAGAGGCGGATTTCTGGCATCCGACAAGAGGACAAAAGGCTAAAAACAATCTTGGAGTGTCATCTCCTTCAAGTTGCACCCTTCTTGCATAAATACATTCCCGCTACTAAGCGAAGGAAATTATAACATGACTAGTATAGTAATATTTAAAAAAGTTGTAAACAGTGAACGGCCACGCTAGTAATTTAATACACAAAAAAATTACGCCTAATGTACACCGTACATCTTACTAAATTGTTAGCTACAATTTATTATATCCGACATAAAAACTGTATAATTTTTTTTTCACAGAGATCTAGACTTTTTCCAGAACCGTTTTAAAATGGCTCACACTTTTAAGTATCATACAGAATGTGTGAACGAACTTTGTAGACTGTGCTGCAATCGATCGTTAAATCGTAAACACAAAGATTCAGGGAAAAAACCTTTCCTCTGTCTCCACGACAAAGACGATTTATTCTTCATTTGTAATATTGACATTGCGGATGATGTTCCTGGTAAACATTCCAACACAGTTTGCTCCAAGTGTCTTTTTAAAGTAAGGTCTATTAAGAAAAGAAAGAGCAAAGGAATGCTTGACTCTCTGAACAGGGAGGAGAACTAATCCACTCCACGATAGCAAAAATCGAGAGGCGGATTTCTGGCATCCGACAAGAGGACAAAAGGCTAAAAACAATCTTGGAATGTCATCTCCTTCAAGTTGCACCCTTCTTGCATAAATACATTCCCGCTACTAAGCGAAGGAAATTATAACATGACTAGTGTTTAAGCCTTTATGTAAATAGAACGCAACTATAGCTCTGCTAGATATATTATAGGCCTCTATAGAAATTACCATTCATTGTATGTTATCTTATTGAGATCGTAAACGACTTAAAGTTATACAAAATTAATTCTCTGTTGTGGATGTTAGTGATACTGTACTAGTGTTAGACCACATAAAGAGATGACGAGTACTGGTGCACGAACCGGGCCAACGGACGTCAAAATAGTGACAGGATATCAATCACTGCCTTGCTGTGCGCCTCTCGTGAGTGTTATATTAATGAAATTGATATGGTAGGCACGTAAGGCTTTGCTATACACGACAGTATTAACTTTAAAAAAATATTTTGTGAGAAACATACTGTTTTTGTTATTATAAAAATACCAAAATGCCATGTGAATTGCTTTACTTTAAAGGGTGAATTAAATGTCCTATCATTAGTTTAAAAAGACTTCTTTTTAGTTGAAATTTACATGTATGTAAAGTGCTTCGACTTGAGAAACAGAAAAAGCAAGTTTAAAAAGGAAAATGTGTACGTGCGATTTATAAGGAATTTTTTATTTGGACCTATGTTTACACGCATTTCTGGGTCACGCTGACCTATAATCAAACCGCACCCTGACCGTCGGGTTGAACTTGTGACCTCGCACGCTCCGCGCCCGCGGCGCACTGAACTAAAATGCAAGCTTTTAACAGCCGTGATTAAAGTTCAGATTCTTATGTGTTGCTTAACTTTTTACTTCAAATGAAAAGCAGTAATACATTTAGGTTTGTTCCTAAACATTTTCATTCACTCTGGATATAAGGGAAATCCTTAAAATAAAGTTTCCAAAATGAGACATATCGAAAGTATGCAAAACAAATTAAGGCTACCAACAGAGAAAGTCTATCTTAAAAACTACATGACGAGTTCACTTGAGTTAGTTGAACATTAGCACTCTTTGGGCTATATTTTGGACGGGCCCTTAGGCTGCATCTGACAAGAAAGGATAGGAATACCATGCCTCCTGTCTCAGCCGAACATGTTACATTGATACTGACCCAACCAGCTATAGGAGACAAAATCGGACAAATAAATCTGCTGACCTCCCGATCTGGAGACAAAAGCTCCACCACCTGAACCAGTTTGTCCCCTAAAAATATAAAAAGTATATGGCGCTTTTCAAGGGAAACATATATTACAAACCTTTGGGTTTGTCAGCATATTGAACTTCAGCAGGCAGTGCTTGTTGTAAAATTTGAAGATAAAAATCATTCTCTTTTTGTATAACCTTTTGTCGACGCTGAAAGGGAAAAACAAAGAAATGTGAATGAGAATCTCCATACAAAAACAAAAAAAGATAATCCACCCAAGACCAAAAACATGTTCCACTATATGACACAAATTTGTTGATCAGATTGCATCTGCCATAGTCTGAAAAAGTTAAATGAGATATTTTCCCCTGCTGGACCTAATAAATGGCAAACAGTTAAAACGCAGGATACCTATCAAGAAGATAATAGTTAACTTATTTACTTTTCATATTACATGCAGCTCAAAATAACATACATGCAGATCCTAAAAATGGGAGAGGGAGAAAAAGCGTTTTCTCTAATTTTCTTGTTGATTCAGTATAACATTTGATGAACAGAAGCATTCTAAAACAAGAGAATTCAACATATTTAAGAAGTCAGCGAAATCTTATGATGTAGAAATCTAAAATAATAGAGCACTATAGGTAAGCATCACTTACCAATCTCAATCTGTAAGAAACATAGCTTTTGAAACCAAATCCTAGAGTAACAACAGGATACCCAATGCTGAAAGCAATAAGAGAAGAACAAATTAGAAAGGAAAACAAAAACTACACCCCCCAAAAAAAAACCCAACAAACAAGTGAATCCAAATTCTAATAATCAGTACAGTGGATCTAGTCACAGATAAATAATGTAATGTTTGAAACCATACCAGGGGAGAAGATTTTTTATCAGCCATTATTTATTTATTTGGAAAGCAACAAATATAACATATTTTGAGCATGGCTGAATAAAAACAAAGAAATATTTAACGAAATAGTTTAGATTGACTGTTTGACCTTAAGAGAGGACTTGTTTAATTCTAGGTAAAAGTTATGATTTATTGGTATTACTTTATTGTCTATTCCTAATTTTGTGTAATTTACGAGATTGAGGTGTTATGATAGTACTTAAGAATGTATACTTGCTAAGTAGAAAATTATTAGTTATTATTAGTCCTCGGCTTGCCAGAGCCACACCAATGCTAGGTCTGATTCGTGCGCGAGTCACATGCTCTGGGTTGTGCAAACTGGTGACTAGTGGCCCTGGGTCAGTTATGTATTGTATTGATGTAGAATGAATTATCTCCCTTAAGTTTGTCGCGTAAGGGCTAACATGCCTAGACTGGTGGTCATTTCACATCACAGATTTCTATTAATATAAATCTGTGTTTCACACCCATGTAATATTATTGTACTGTAGGCCTAGACAGTAGATCGGACAGTACAATATATGTATACTATTACTAGTCAGGTAGTAATCTGGATCATACATGATGCTATATGATTTCTAGTCAGAACAGTGCCATTTGATTATGATTGTTCTGTAGAACTGCAACTTATATATTATGAATTATCTAATTGACAATGTCTAACACATGTTTTATTATTTTCTACCCTTTTCCACTTGATTGATTGCTGGGCATTTTGATTTTTATAATTGTGATTGTAATTTTTTATTATTGAGAGTGTAAACTCTCTAGGATAGCAGGACCACTTAGGCATGCTACCATAAGCATTTACAACCATCTAGTCTTTGATCTACCACCAACTTATAGCTAGGGAGTAAGTTAATGAAATAACCATAGATCCCGGTAGGTGGCAGGTTAGTATTTCGTATAACTGGTGTCCAGACATGTTGGAAGTCATTATTTCTTGGGAAAAGAAAGGGCCAGCATTTATTATTTTCTCTGCCTTCGCTGTCTTCTGTTTTGTTTTAACAAATTTTCTTTGTGTCAACATAATATAATTTTGGGCATACCTTACAAGACTGTGATTAATAAAAAAAAAAGTTAACTTTTTATAATGTGTAGCCATTTTCAACCTCTCACCAGTGGCATGCAAAGGGCCTACAAAGATCTAAATTGAAGGGTAGACTTTTCAGTTCCCGCAGTCGTATGGATGCCTCGATGTAGACAAACAGTAACCACAATGACACTGTTTGTAGACAAATGCCTCTTTCTGAAAAAAAAAAAAAAAGAACACCCCAAATATGTTTATACACAATCAAAAAAAAGAAAGACATAAATCGAAGAAATTAATGGCAAATAAAACAAACCAGCAAGATTATAATGTATTAAAAAATGTACTACTTCGTAATAATTTCTTTAATTCACACAAAACTATTTGTTAAAAATAACTCAAAGTAGGAAACAGGTCCAGATACAAATATTAAAATAACCCCTCAAATAATAAATGATGTATATGAGGAAATTGGAACATATTTAATAGTGAAACGGTTCCTCTTTCATTTTGTGCAAGAACGAGACTAACAGTAGACAGAAAAACTTGCCTGTGTGCCATACATACTGCACCCACACATAAGTGCTTGCTGCAAAAAAGAGCCACTGAACTGGGATGAACAGATAGCAGATGACATCTGATGTGATGGCAATGCACACAAAGAACACACAGAAAGCCTAGAATAGAACAAATGGGTACAACTTATTTCTAAGATATACAAATTAAAATCTCATATTTTCATTCTTTTTTCGACAATGTAAAATTCAAGGAACCCAACATAATCTGAATACCACAATAATACCCTATCCAGATATGCACTAATACTATTACTAGTTACATGAAAACAAACTATATATAACCACAATGACACTGTATAGACAAATACCTCTTTCTGAAAAAAGCACACCCAAAATATTGTTACATAATCAAAGCTTTATCACTACACTATATATATCAATAATCTATAATATCTCATAGATAAATGAAATAAAAAATTGAAAACCATCAGCAGCTTACAAGTCCTTGGTATTTGAAGGAGTCATAAACACTTCTGATCAGAAGCCAGAAGGGCCAGAGGTACTCAAATCGGAATTCCAAAATGAAATCTGCCATTAGAACCAAGGCCCACACCAGAAGAAATCTCAGGTACAGGAAAGTGCTGAAAAGAAAAATTTTCTCTTCAAACTAAGGCACATAAAAAAGCTAAAAACATTGATTAGGAATTCATGACATAAAAATAAGAGAAAACCAATGCTTCATATTTAAAACTGTGGAAAACAAATCTTCACAACAGGCTTGAATGACTGATTATCTTTTCTACATAATAATTTATAAAGGCGATGTAGATCTAATTAACACACTTCTAGTCGCAGGGCACTCAAATCACGTCGCTGATTTAAAGTGAATGGCTCATTGTGGTCTTGACCTAGAAACAAATTAATGCGAGTTAGGAAGCATTGTCCTAGCTTAACATCTATTTCCCATAAGTCCTTTTCAGCTGGCAGCACGTAAAAATGTCTTAAAGGAGACCCTGTGAGAGTCTATGAGAGACTATCACGCCAATCAGCGATTGGATACTGACTTAGAGGACAAAGTTTCATAACCGTGCCAAGAAGAACCAAAATATCCCTAAAATTTTTAGATCTAGTTGCACGGGTGGGTTGATGATTTAAGATAAGTCTCGGTTTCTCAGTGCCATACTCATAGACTAAAAAGAGCCTGAATTTTTTCTCGGAGAAGAAAAAAGCAAGTTGCGAAAAAAACTCTTTCGGAATGTCGGGAAAGAGCAAATTTGCGGTAACAAATCGGCAGGATTCCCATTAAACCAGAATGAAAGGACAGTCTGTGGCTAAGGACACAGTCGGAAGTAACGTTTATTACAGTAGTAGTAAGAATAAGGCAATCATCCGGACGTTCACCGAGACGGGGTCTGTGAGCGGGAGTGTTGGCAACCAAAAACCGGAGATCTGAAAGGCTTGATGAGACTGAAAACCGAAAAAAATCGGGAGGCCGAAAAAAGCCTGATTTCCGGCTATAACCAGAAAAGTGGCATCCCTGAAAGTCAGAAAATTTTTCAAACTGCGCACATTTGATTTAAATTAGGAATTGATACACTACTTGTTTTTTTGACAATGTGGTTTACTTGATGAGTGTTTATGGGTTCTTACATTACAACAACTTTGATTGTGCTCAACGAATGTCGATATTTAACAAATTTGTGGCCGGTTATTCACAAAACCAAATTCCCAGGTTTTCCCTGATATCCCGGTTCACTTCAAGCTGATTGTTTGTACAGAATGAGATCTAGCGTTGGATACTGACTTAGAGGACAAAGTTAAAGGGGCAGTATGACAGCAAGTCAGATTACGAGTAAAAGGTTGCATATATATATTTCAGTCAGCTTTAAAGTTTTTACATGTTGCGACATCTGTCAGGGGAGATACAGATGTTAGTGTTAAAAGTGCTATAGGCACCTGAACACTGCGACAGAAAGGTACTATTCTACTAAATGTTCGGACAGCACACCTAGGTGTATCCGCCACCAGGGACACTTTTGTTGAAGCAAATAGAGTCCAACCTATCCCTAATCATAGCTTTGGTTGGCTTGATCCTTTCAATATTTGGGTTCGCCATCAATGGGATCATCATACCTTGCAAACTGGATCTAGACGAGATCTACTCTAGATTTAAGTCACAAAAGGGTGAAGTAAACTGTATAGACAATATAATACAGATATAGGCCTGAGTTTCCATGATTTTAGGTAGATCTAGATTCTAGATCTATACCTAGAAATCTTGTTTCAAGATCTAGATCTTAATTTAAATACGAATTTTGAAGTTAATCTTGAATTGGTTTTTGTTTTTTGGGATGAGATTCATCGCTTACCTTCCGTAGATACCATCGGTTATTTTACTCCTTTTAAGCGGACGCCTAATTTTTCCGCAGTCTACATTCCGCGGTCTCTTCATAGTCCCTACCAACTAGCATTCATAAATCTGATTCTTGACGCCTAGATCTAGCTGGCAGAAGTCTTGTCACTGCTTGGTGCCAACACTCGATGTGATCCTGTTTGAGAGTCCTGGTCCTAGCGACTTATCACTTTGTCTGATACCACTTTCCTGTTCCTAATTTATTATGACAATCCGGGAAGTACTTCCTCTTTAATGTACACATGCGCTCTGACCCCATCGCACTGGCATTCTGGGATACCAACAACAAACATGGCGCTGCACGTACCACGAGCACCGGGCTTTGCCCAAATGATGAAAGAAGGAGCTAAGGTGAAATAAATTTAATAGAAATTTGTTATTATATGTAGAACCATAAGTTATAGTCTATATAATATTTAAAAGCATTGAGCTTGCTTCTTCTTTTTAATGGACACATGCTTTATTCGAATTAAGTTTTTCTTTGCCTGTTGGTATGGACTCTCCTGTTACTAACCTGTTCAGATCGAGACTCCAGAACATTCCTTTTATTACTAAGAATGTCCAATAGATAGGCCCTATAGAGCTACAAACTAGATCTATATCTGGCTCCTTATCTTTTCGACGAAAGAATTGAAACACCTAACACATTTGAAATTCTAGGCCTGGAATCTAGATCTAGATTTATTTGTTTTTAAAAACTTTTAAAAGATCTCAAGATTGAAGATTCCAGATCTAGAATCTAGATTCTAGATTATAGGCCCTAATCTGGAGTAGATTCACACAAACTAAAGCAAACATGTTATATGGCGGTTTTCACAAAATAGGTGCATTGAGGTTGTGCTAACTTTCAAGTTGTATTTGAGATAATATGTTGATAAATTCTTTTATATTTTGTTTTTGTTTATATGTATTGTTTGTGTGTTGAAGGAGCTAGAAAAGCAACCAAATATGAGTTATAGAGTATTTTTCAATTTTAAATGTGTCACCCTTGTTGGTTTACGGATGAACCAAATATCCCATTTTCAGATCTATGCCTTATAAATTGTTGTTGACAAATATAAGGCCTAAATTGGACACTCCCAGTTCCTTTAGTAAGTCATTGAGAATCTTAGAAGAGGAAATGAAGGAAATGCCCTTTGTTGTTCCGTCTGCATCCGATCTTCTAATCTAGATCTAGATTTCTACGAGGGCAGGCTGATAAATAAGGGCCGTTTTTTAATAACTTTTTTATTTGAAGGACTACAGAAGCAAGTTACACATCAAATGAAAGCTTAGAGTCTCCCCTATCTGATGAACTATCATTTTTCAACACAGTCACCATCGCGTTCATTACAGAGGCACCAGCGTTGTACAAGTTTTCGCATTCCGTCGGCGAAGAATTCTGGTGTCTGGGATCGGCACCAAGAGCGAACATCCGCCTCAACTTCTGCATCGGTTTCATAGTGATTTCCTTTGAGATGTTTCTTCAGCAAAGGAAATAAGAAAACGTCAGGCGGGGCCAAATCAGGACTGTATGGCAGATGTGGTATGGTAGGAAGTTCCAACTGCTGTAAAGCGCACTGGGTTTGGCGACTGGTGTGTGGCCGAGCATTATCGTGCTGGATGACGTCTTTGACTTTGTCCTGTCGAACCCGTCGGCTCTTCAATGCACGCGGAGTTGACACACATCTCTCTGAATTTATTTTTGTGCATTTCTCCAAAAACTCAATTTGGACGATACCTTCCATGTCCCAGAATATTGTCAGCAAAACCTTTCGAGCTGATGCGACGACTTTGAACTTCTTCGGGACTGGAGAGTTCTTGTGTCGGTACTGCATAGACTGCATCTTGCTCTCTGGGTCATAGTGATGCACCCAAGACTCGTCACCAGTGATGATGCTCCGCAGAAAACGCTCGCCGTCATGAGTGAATCTTTCCAACAGTTGTGTACAGATCGTTTTCCTCTGTGCCTTCATTTCCACAGTGAGCTGTCTCGGTACCCATCTTGCCGAGACTTTCCTGTAACCAAGGTGGACTGTGATAATGTGATGAACGCGTTCTTTTGAAATGTCAAGCGCATTTGCAATGTCTTTTTGTTTCACTCTTCTATTTGCAACACTCATTTCGTCTACCTTCTGTTGGTGCTCAGACGGGTTCGACAGGACAAAGTCAAAGACGTTGTCATCCAGCACGATAATGCTCGGCCACACACCAGTCGCCAAACCCAGTGCGCTTTACAGCAGTTGGAACTTCCTACCATACCACATCCGACATACAGTCCTGATTTGGCCCCGTCTGACTTTTTCTTATTTCCTTTGCTGAAGAAACATCTCAAAGGAAATCACTATGAAACCGATGCAGAAGTTGAGGCGGATGTTCGCTCTTGGTGCCGATCCCAGACACCAGAATTCTTCGCCGAAGGAATGCGAAAACTTGTACAACGCTGGCGCCTCTGTATTGAACGCGATGGTGACTGTGTTGAAAAATGATAGTTCATCAGATAGGGGAGACTCTAAGCTTTCATTTGATGTGTAACTTGCTTCTGTAGTCCTTCAAATAAAAAAGTTATAAAAAAACGGCCCTTATTTATCAGCCTGCCCTCGTATTTTAAGGAAAGGTATCATAGAAACTCTTCACGTTGGAAAAACAGAAAGGCATATATAAATCGAATGCACAAAAATCCGGGTTTTGCACTGTAGACAAAGAATTTCACGAGAATTTACATTCCAGGGGGCTATGCTGCTGGCAAAATTCTTAGATTCTACAGGAACCACCAGTTTCCCGGACTTTCACTTTCGTTACTCTGTGACTTTGTGCCAGAGAACAAGCATAATATACAATCGTTCTGTATCAAATTTCCTTGTAAACATCAGATCTCTTCTTGTTGTGTTGTTGCATTTAGAGTGCTATTAGTTATTTTAAACCTTTGCATCATATCAACAAGGGGACGACAGGGGCCTTAGATCTACGTACCAATCAAGTTTCCTTTTTTTAGCTCTTTAGGACATTTTAATTGCACATGACTTCAAGAAACGTAAGATTATGCGCATATTATAACTGAATGAATAAAAAGTACTTATAATTTTTTTTAAATGTACACTAGCTCAGAGTTAACAAACAAAAATTTTGAACTTGCAATTCAGGGGAGGTAATTAATTTTTACGGGTCATCATATGCAACAACACTTCACTTACCTTCATCAAATCCAGGACTGAAATTATTGATCTTATATTGCAAACTTCTCTAAGTATCTTAGTGGAGTGAGTCAAGCCCCGTTGGGAATGGTAAAACTAAAGTGGACTCTGATCCCGGTTTAAGTGTTTTGCCCTGCTCATGGAATCAGTGGTTTTTGTTTTGTGTTAGGGGGATCTAATAGTTCTTCACTAATGACACTAAAAAGCTGCTTAAATCTTTTGGGATTTATGTCTGATCATGCTTTATCTTTGTTATCCACAGCATTACAGTGGCTTAGAAGAGGCTGTTTACAGGAATATAAGTGCCTGTAAAGAACTAGCTCAGACGACAATATCTGCCTATGGACCCCACGGTAAACTATTGACATTTTGGTACACATTTGTATGTACACAGTGGCAACTAATTTTAAAACTTTCATGATAGCCCTAAAAGTGTGTCCAACGAAGATGTTTAAATATAGATAATAATGTTTTAAATGGTGATGAAACGACTTCAGAATCGTAGCTTCATTATTTACATTTTTTTGCTAAACTTTATTTTTATTTAAATAATTCTTTTTTAGGCCAGAACAAGATGGTTATCAATCACTTGGAAAAGCTCTTTGTGACAAATGATGCTGCCACAATTCTCCGAGAATTAGAAGTGGAGCATCCTGCTGCAAAGATTCTGGTGATGGCCTCTCAGCAACAAGAGCAGGAGTGTGGCGACGGCACTAACCTTGTTTTAGGCTTTGCTGGAGCTCTTTTAGAGAATGCTGAAGAGTTATTACGCATGGCAAGTACAATTATTAAAATAAACGTTTTAAACAGTTCCCAATATAGTCATCTCTTAATTTACGGTATGAGTTATTTTAATACAAACAATTCTCTTTGTCGTCCCAGGATTTCGTTAGTGGTATAAATAGTACATGGGCTGGTAGGATTAGTTTTAGAAAGAATCTTTCTAACGTGTGTTGTAAGCTTTCCCTGTTGGCTTACTAGAGGCCTTGCGATAACAGGACCCAGAGAAAACGGAAGGAAAGTAAGCGCCGAACCATAGCTCTATTTTAGCTTTAGGGGCCAATGAGTTGTCAGAAAACGTCATTCCCATAGGGCGTGGTTGTCACCCATTATTAGTCTCTGGATTACAGGTCCTATAATGCTAACCTGTCTCCCTTCTTGAGGAGGGAGGACAAACTTGTGCTAGTGGTTGTCGGTGTCCGTATATGAGTTGAGACAGGTATCCTAGCCCACACGGCTCAATCAGATATCCACTGACCTTTTTCCACTTTTTTCACTGCTCCATAGAATGCAATAAACCCTTTTCCTTTCAGGAACTACATGTGTGCCTCAAACACCTGAAAGAAACGACGACAGGGACAGATCTTTTACCCAATTCAATCATAAAAAAAACAAAACATGCCAATTCAATCTCTTCAACTTCTATTACAGCTGTTTAACGAAATTGGGATGTCCGGTACTTTTTTAGAAGATAATAATCTCTTATCCAACTTCCAGTGTGGCATAAATAGGGAACTAAATAGTTGACCCAA
Organism: Elysia chlorotica; assembly: GCA_003991915.1. Lineage (NCBI taxonomy): Eukaryota > Metazoa > Mollusca > Gastropoda > Plakobranchidae > Elysia > Elysia chlorotica. The sequence goes on from RQTK01000520.1 coordinate 107,724, forward strand.
GTGGCAGAGCGTCCTGTTCTCGTTAAATGTGCCTAGTTTTAGGCTGGGCAAATTAAATAATCAGATTTGTCTACTACTGGTTGGTTCAGTCAACGACAATGGTGTTAATGCCAATTGCTTTGGGCATGCTAGAAAGCTTAAATTATTTAGCCAACCGTCTTGAAAATGTTATATTTATTTCATGCGAAGCCTGTATATTGCTGGCATGGTTTTTTTTCTGACAGTAAAGATGATAACAAAATAAAAACAACGCAACAAAAACTGCATTTATTAAGTGGTTTAGCTTGTGTTTAAGTCAATACTGATAGGTGAACCAAATAAGCCATTGATTAGGTTTGCAGTGACTATTCGCGCTAAAAATCTGTATTGGCATTCTCAAAAATTGGCAGCTATGCTTTTGGTGTGATATCTGACATTTAAAACTAAATCCAAGCACCATTTGAAATTTGTAATAATAATTTTATTTTTTAATCTGTCTTTTCAGGGTCTTTCTGTTGCTGAAGTTACGGAAGGCTTTGAGATGGCCTGCAAAAAAGCCCTGGATGTTTTGCCAAGTAAGATATATATTTTAAAGAAAAATACTAAAATACCCTCGTTTGCCATTTGCTGTTTTGTTTATTTCAATTATAAAAATGCCAGTATAATCGTAAATCTAGACCTGCGTGTGTGCTGACAATTGACGGATTTCCAACAATCATTGCCTGTCCGCTAATTTCTACGACCAAAACGCAAGTGCAGTCAAATCATTGGCGTGTCCACTTAACCTGCAGATAACAGTCAAAGCGTCGGCAAATTCAATCCCTTGCTGACAATATTGTAGAAAAAAAATGTTCTTAGCTCAACCCGTGTCATCGGGAAACTTAACTTTTTTTCACCTGTTTCCTTTTCTCCTGCTTTTGCTTGACAATTCAAATACTTTTCGTTTGTTCATTTCGAACACAGTTTTGGAACCCGCTTTCTCAAATTTCTTGATTATCGTATTTCTCTTCCTTGAAGATTTGCTTTCAATGTGTTGATCTCTTAACCTCGATTTGACCAAGTTCCATAAAATTTGAATCTGTCATACTGAGGTTTACTTAGGTAATCATGCCCTGATCTTAATTTAAAAGTTTCTTGGCTAGATTCACGAATCCGATGTACTCTTCGCAGATTTCAGCCAAAAATTCTCTATTATTTGGTGTTAATCGAGATGTAGAATCTAGATCTTTATTTCTCTCGCTGCCCCCTTCTCTCTTTCTTTTTTTCTCTCTGCCAATTTAAGTTTTACCTTCCTTTCTCTCTCTATTCACTCTTTACTTATTTAAATTAGACCTTCAATTTCTTCTCTCTTTCTGTTCACTCTTACTTATTTAAACCGTAAAGCGCTACGCGGCAGTTGACTGCCTCGTAGTGAAAGAACTAATGGTTCTGTTTGCGGCTACTTCACTGACTTCGTACCTCCCAACTGGGCATTGCAGGGTGCCGAGTAACTGCCACTGGTGGTGGGCCTTTGTTTATATTCTCTCTCCCTCTTTCCTTCCCTTGACACTCCTCTCTACTAGGCCCTGGGGTAAAACATCGGCTTCTGACGCAAAAGATCTGTGGTTCGGGTACTGATGATTTTGCTCCCTAGTAGTGGACTCGGTGTCAGTTTAATGTGATCGGCTGGGACAGGAGTCGTGGTATCCTGTTCTATAGTCCAGTCTCTGGTAATGATCAGTTGCTGAGTAACCAAACTTTGCTTTAAAAAAAATTATTATTGTTTTTGAGAATGTACATTTATGCTTGTTTTCAGGTTTGTCTACTGGCAGTATAAGCAACATGCGCGTCAAAGAGGAGGTGTTGCCAGCCATTCGAACAGCTGTTATGAGCAAACAATATGGGAATGAGGATTTCCTGGCTTCTCTCATAGCTGATGCTTGCAGTAAGTTATTTAGCTAACACTTGTCTATCCAATTCTATCACTTACTTTGCATGTCTTTTATGACAGATTCAAATTACAGAAAGTTGTTTGATAAGAAATATGTGTACTGTAAAAAAAAAAAAAAAAGCCAAAGTTACTGGGAGAGGTTTTGAGATACAGGTCTATAAAAGCATTTTTCTCCTAAAATTTTCCCTTAATTTTTTATATTTATGAACACAAAGAAGCTTTGCAATTTTACTTGTCTATGATTATACCAAGAGCTTAAACACTATGATTATAATAGCCATATCTTGCATGCTTTAGCAGTAACATATTTTGATATAACTAGTTAACTCTTGACTGCTGAATTGTCCCTTGCTCTAATTTAGATATGTACTTTTCCTTGAAATCATTTTGTGAAACTATGAATGCAACATGATCGTGTAACAGTTCTTATCTTAATTGGGACTGCTCTCTTTCAGTTTCCATCCTCCCGGCTAAAGTCAGCTTTAGTGTTGATAATATCAGAGTGTGTAAAATCTTGGTAAGTTGTTTTTTTTTTTTATTTCTCTCATACTGTAAGATTTAGTGTATTTTTTCTTTTCTGCTTATTTTATTGTCACTCTTTAGATAACTGTACACACTTTCAAAAGTTTTCATTGTCAATATTATTTAACTATAATTCGTTCTTTTAACTGCTAAGTCACAGGGGACTTCTAGACTTTACGTAAGCACACCGTCACTCCAGTTGATTCTTGAATCTTTAGTATCTTAGTGACTTATGCATTTCCTTTCTGCTTTTTTTGCAAAAATGGTTTGTTGCCGAGGACTATCTTTAGCACAACACTGCACATTCTTCAGATTTTTAAACACAGTCATTCAGATTTTCTGTTCCAGGAGTGTGGCAGGTCTGTATATAAGGAGTTCACAAAATTCATAATTAAAAAGTAGTATGCATGTTGTGCATTTTCTTTAAGAGCAAAGCATAACAAACAGAACCATGCATTTAGAGATGTTGATGTCAGAATCGCCCACTTTAGAACTGTGTCAGCAGAAGCATCACAACTAGCACCACTGCTTTTAGTTCAATGTTACTTAAGAAACACTTTAAGGACAAAGCGATATAAAACAACACATTCTAAGAAACACACTGCGTTCTTTGGATAGAGAGATACAGATTTCGTTTACTTTCCATGGTGAACGTGAAGGCAAATTCTTTCTTGCCTCTGTGACGAAACTTGAGAGAAGAGAAGGGGATGTTCGGAACATTGGAAAACAGTTACAAATGATTACTATATGTTTCTTTTAAAAATTTGACTCCTTATGTAATAAAAAATGTTTTCTCAATTACTTTTGGTCTCAAACATTGTGTTTATTATTTACCAACTGTACCATCACTAAGTACTAACACGAGTACTAAAACAGATATTAGGCAAAGTTTACTAACGTGGAGTGAAAATCCCATAACTTCAAAATGACCACCTTACAAGCAAACTAAATTGGTGCATACAAAGAACAGTGACGAATAATTTATGCAAATTATACTATGCAATGGCTGCGCTTGGGTTGGCTTATCTAGACTAGTCATCGTATCAGTTTTGGATTCCCTGACCTTTTTGGTTCTGCAGCAGGTGGCATTTTATTAGGGGAATAAAACATTCAGTCAATTTTGTACCCAAAAAGTGCTCATAATTTTTTCTCAGTGAACTGATTTTCAAAATTCAAAATATTCCGAATTTGTCATGCCTCCTATTTTGTTTTAATGTAGTTGTTTTTTTTTTTTTAATTTATTCTGATCTTTTCTTTTTTTGAATTTTTTCCTTACATTGCTGCTTTTAGGGTTCCGGAATTTTACAGAGCACTGTCATCCAAGGCATGGTCTTTAAGCGGCAAGTAGAAGGCGATGTGACTAAGGCTGAGCAGGCAAAAGTTGTTGTGTACTCCTGTCCTCTAGACTCTATGCAAACTGAGACCAAAGTAAGTGGACAGCTACTGTTTTTTGTTGTTGTTGGTTTTTTTTTTTTTGTTGCATTTCTTGCTCCCGAATAATGAATGTTTCTTCTTTGTATTTTTTGCCCAAGTCTTTGTTTGTGGTTTGATTCACTTAAACTGGCTTTTCATCCTTTACAATTTTGATGTAACATGTTTTAAAATATATAGCATTAAAAAGCCAGTAAGGTTTTACTAGGGAGACAATATGTCTACATTTTTATGGCCTAGGTCTTTATTCATAATTTCTTCCCTTTTTCCAGGGAACTGTGTTAATAAAGAATGCTGATGAACTTCTCAACTTCAGCAAAGGGGAAGAGAACATGATGGAGCAAGTAAGCATATTTTTTTTCAATGAAAACATTCCAGAAAAAAAATATTTAAAATTAATATTTAGATGAAGTTTGGTCCATTTGGCTTGACTAACAACAAACTTTCGCAAATAATTAGAGCAGAAAACACAAACATAAACAGTTTAAAGATAGCATATTCTAAATAAATCTTCATAGAGACCAGCTGTTACTTTATTTACACACTTATGGTAATTATTTTTGGCTTTAACTATTTATAAGCATTTCTTCATGCTGTGTTGTAAGTTTTGTGTGAAAATAAATTAAAACTTTAAAGTTGTTAACGAGGTATATAAAAAATGAGACCTTCATACTTCTTTCATACATACATATTTGACTAAGACAACGTTGTTTGTTGCTTTTTCACTGCCCATATTATTGACTAGTATTAGTAATATTGATTAGAATCAATGCATGTTGTGTACAATAACACTCAAGTCTTGTTTGTTTTGTTTTTTAAACCATTCTAAATCATAAAGTGGATCAGAGCAGTGGGGTTCATCAACGTGTTATTCTTCAGACAAGAAGACGTCTGGTATTTGCACTCACCTAGAAAAACTCGCCTTCGGCGCTTGGCCAATGAGCCCCTAGAGGCAGTAGGAATTTTCAGTAAATTTTATCAAGGGTCACCTACAGGTCTGACCTTAGATTAAGTGTTCTTTCAGAAATTCACAGAGGGAAACTGTAGTAAAACGTAAAAGCCATCATACCTTTTATACCACTCGAAAAAGTGAACTTTTGGGATAGAGCCTTATGTTGAGTTAATGCTCAGTCCTACTAATAAACACAGACTTCATTGAATTCTATTCAATTTCACATATTTAAAATTTTTAGTGCAGGCATTCTCGAAGTGTGCTTTGCGCGTGATATTTTTGTATCACAACGTTCAATATATATTGTAAAAATAATTTTTTATTTAAAAAATGATCTGTTATATGATGTTAGTGTCAAATGACTCTGTCATTACAGTAAGGAGTGGTTTAAAGTGCACTGCACTGTGCAACCCATTATTAAAAGTTTACTTTAAATTTTTCAAAAAAAAAAAAATTGCTGTTACCTCTATTTGTTGTTCGTTTCCACAGAAACTGATGGTCTGCTGTTCATATAAATATTGTTTTCATTTTTCTGAAAATTTAAGCAAAAATGTGATACCAAGTTATGTCATAATGCATTTAAATTGAAAATTAGTCCTGCAAAGGAAACCTTCCATAGACCTGGGTGCTTGGTGCCTTAGAAGATATCAGGAATGTCTAACCGGCAGAAAGTTCATCTTGTATTGGATTTTTGTGTTCTAAAAAGACTGGTTTTCAATCTGCTTTTCTGAATACAACTTCTCTTTGCCACAAACACTCTTTATGCAGAACTATATGTGGGTTGTTGAAATTATTCGACTAATTGGGATTGAAATGTTCAACTCATGTGACCAACATAACAAAGATTGTTGTGGCTACAATATATGTACTTATTTATTGGTGGCAATGCCACTTTTATCAATTTGGCCATTAGGAGACACTATAATTACAGGATATAAATACTTTCAGTGCCAATGAGTGGTATCATAATAACCCAGGACTAATTACTTGTCCACATTTGGAGAAACTGTTAATGATTTTTATTGCTATGCTTTATTCATTCGTGTTTTTTTCCTCATTATATCTTGATTCATCTTTTCTTTCCAGCAAATCAAAGATATTGCAGATACTGGTGTGAAAGTGATTGTCACAGGTGGCAAGGTTGGAGACCTCGCCCTCCACTATGCCAACAAATACCAGCTGATGATTGTCAGGCTTTTGTCCAAGTGGGATCTCCGTCGCCTGTGCAAGTCTATAGGTGCCACTCCACTCCCTAAAATAGTAAGTCAAAGCTTAGTGAACTGTCATTTTGATATGGAATTACTGTGTCAGATCTTTTTTTTTTGTAAAACTGCTAGGTTTAGTGACTTACAAAACTCAATCTTGACCAGGTTGTAACAATTACGTATGTCTTTTTTATTTTCTGTTTTTTAAATATTTTAAACTTCAATAGCAAACCTAACTATACATATACCTCTGATAGAGCTTTTTATTATCTTGAAATTGTTGGAGTTGAAAAAAAAAAAAGAAAATATACTTGTAACATTTTGCATGGTTTGTTTGATTCATTTATAATAGTGCACACATTTAATGTTCTTGGTGTTTAAATTCTTAAAAATGTTGCAAAAAATATAACCATTCAGGATTGCATTAGGTGTGCCAAATAAAAATGATAGTGGTTATGATATGATTATAGGATTGACTTTTGTTTCATAATTTATGAGTGCTAAATGGTATAGTTGTAACCTTTTATTCTTTATGAACACAAGATTTAATTGCATTTGGTTAGAGTTAAAAAGAAATTTTCAAATGGTATGTTTCAAGGGTTTTTTTCCCTTAAATGTGTTTTTAAAAATGATGCCATATCTTATTTAGGTGTCGCCAACATCTGATGAATGTGGTTTCTGTAACCACGTGTTTGTGGATGAAATCGGTGACACACCCATCATAGTGTTCAAACAAGGTTGGTTGGAAATAAGTCAAGTGCTACATTTTTGTTTTTCATAGCATTAGAAATGTTACTGACAATAAGAGTGCAATAATGTAGTTTATTGTCTCTTGCATGCAATGTGATATGATTAAAGAGAAGACTGTATAGTGCCTAAATATATAGTACGTACCAAGGGCCAACTCTGTGCAAACCCCACCAAGTTGAAATAATCAGACTACATGGTTAATGCCACTTTTTTTTTTTAACAGATGCCAAAGAAAGTCCAATCGCTACCATTGTCATAAGAGGCTCCACTGAAAATATACTGGATGACATTGAGAGGGCTGTGGACGATGGGGTTAACACCTTTAAGGCCCTTACTAAGGTATGAAAATAATGCTTCCGTCACAGGCTCTTTATTTCATTATAACATTTTTCCTTTTTGTGCAAGAGATTGCAACCCTCATATGTTATTATATTCTAATACAAATTTATTTTGCTCATTTGGAATGATACTTAGGAGAATTTTTTTTGACTATTGTTAACTTGTGCACTGGAAAAGTAGAAAAACTTTTAAAATATTGTATTTGTGGAAACACGTTTACAACCTTCACGAGTCTGCTCTGATATTCATAATATCAAGGCATGTTAATGTTCTTTAAATTTGAAAATATTTTTGTCCCTAGGATGGCAGGACATTGCCAGGAGCTGGAGCTGTGGAGATAGAACTAGCAAGTCAGGTTTCAACATTTGGGGAGGTAAAGCGGCTTCTATAGAAAAAAGAAACAAACTGTCTCACACGGTCATGCACCCCTTTCCTTTTGCTGTTTTTTTTTTTTAATCCCTTCATTCTCTTTATTTGGTCATGGTTATGATATCTCCGCCCTGTCTCGTGTGTGGCTGCACATAAAATTTTCAGACATCGGTCTTGGGGTCCGTCCACAATATAGCCTATATAGTGCTGGTGTTGGACGTTAAAACTCTTTATTTATCTTTTCTTGCCTTCAAGGACATCTTAAATTATCAACAGCAATTTTCTATTTTTAAATAAATGCTTTCCTGGCCTATGTTTGTTTTATTTTGATGTATTTACAAAAATATCAGGATAATTCTTCATTATTTAGAGAGTTATCTACAACTGTACGAGATTTCATATATTTCATATGTCTCAGAGAAATGAATAGTGAGTCACAAGGCTTTTCCTTTAACCCCTCTGCCCAGCCAGCATTTGGCTTCAATAGTATATTTTTGTATCATTATTGGATTGTTAGAGAAGGCATACATAATTCTATTCAGAGGAAAAAGTATCTATCCATGTTTCACTCTCAGATGCCCTTAACATTTTAACTATTACAATTCTTATCTTATGTTTTGAATACAGGTGAAACAAATATATATGTTTTTTTTTCCCCACAGAGCTTACCAGGACTTGAGCAGTATTCTGTAAAGAAATTTGCAGAGTCTCTTGAGATTGTTCCAAAATCCTTGGCTAAGAATGCTGGAATCAAGGTACAAGTAACATTTTGTTCTTATACATTTTTTATTGTAGCGATAAAAGATTTTTAGAATGTGGTTAGCATAAATGTATAACTTTAATTTCATACAACCATCACAAAATACTTCAGCTAGTATTTTAAGGTATTTATCCCTTCTCAAAACAATTTTCATCAATAGCCACAGTTCAGTTTTCAATCTGAAAACTGAGCAAAAAAATCATAAATATACAGGGGTGCTACATTTCTGGAATTATGATTTGGATGCGGATCCTGCGAAAGTATTCCTGCCTGGGCCGATTTGTCAGAATGTGAGAAGTTCTTTAGCCAACTGTCTTGAAAATAGTATGTTTAGTACACGCAAAGCCAGGATGCTGCTGATATGGTGTTTCTGAAACTATGAGATGAAAATAAAAACAAGAAAAGCAAACAAAAAGAAGAAAAAAAATGCGTTTATTAAACAAGGCTAGTCCTTGGTGTAGTTTTTAAAGTTATGGTTAAGCTTGTGTTTAAGTCAATGCTGATAGCTGAAACTAATAAGCTTGGCCATCGATTAGGTTTGCAGCAACTAGTCATGTTAAAAATATGTATTTGCTTTTTCAAAAGTTGGCAGCTCTGCTGTTAGCAGGTAATAGCATTATTTCTTTAACATGTGTAACCTCTTAGCAACTCAGGGACTTTCTCAGAGCTCCTCTAGATGGATAATATTCTTGATAATTTTCAACCCTCCTACACCTTCACTGGAATCAAATTGCAGGAAATGGTGTCAGGGCTTGGTAGCATCCTTTATTATAGTATTCGTGATATCACTCTCCGTGTGCCGAGTTGTTTCATGCAAAGATCTAATTTAATGTAGCAGATCTGCAATGCCTAAGTCCTTCTCTTTCAGAGTTCTTGCTCTAGCCATCCAGCCATGTAAACTTTATAATAAACATTCTTTCAAAGTTTATAGCTTTAATATTTATCTTTTCAGGAGACTGAAGTACTCAGTAAAATGTATGCTGCCCATCATGAAAAGAAAACTTTTGCTGGAGTGGACATTGAGGTAACTTTGGAAAAAAAAAATCGTACCCTCTATGGCATAAAAAAGAAATTTTACTTCCCTTATGTTTTCCCAGACCTGCCAACATTACTATTAGTGCGGGTAGATTGCGCTACCTCTATTAACAGAGCTACACGTTTTATCCCCGCCTTAGCCACAGCTTTTTTTTGTTTTGGATTCCGGTATAGTCAGTGTCAGTATACCTTTCTTAGATTCCGTAAAAAAAAAAAAAAAGAAACTAGGACTTTAAACTGAGACAGAGATTTGTTCTCTCTTAACAAAGAATACTTTTCTTTACAACTCAGTGCATTCTAAAGACTGATGCAGTGACTGTGAGTGTCTTTACCGCAATACTTTGATGTTCGGAGATAGAGAACTGAAGACCACAGTTAGAATCTAAAATGAAAAAGAAAGAAAAACAACTCGGGGGAACATAAAAATTAACCACAGATGACTATTATATGACTGATCACTTGTTTACCAACTTCAAGGCACATTTTCTTCTCCTACTGTAAGAACCCGCACCCTCTAAGAAGAACCCCGCTTTTCTTGTCTCCTGAAGAGGTGATTCTTAGGGGAGACCACTGTATTGATGTCTTTGGTAATGTCTGAAATCACAGAATGTAGAGAATCTGTGGTAATTTTTTTAAAACTGAAAAACTATCTGCAAACATGTTACAATTGGAAGAAAAATTGAGCATGCTCTTTAAGATAGATCTAATGAAAAGGTGTTTTGGCTATATATCCATGTGTGCAATATGTTGTCTACTTTTGAAATGTAATTTGTTTCAAAAGCAGTAGTAGCCAGAGCAAACTGATCACAAATATTTTAAAGATTTGTTTTTCACAATGAATATTTCCAGGCTGATTGTGCTGCAGTGTTGAATGCTGTGGAAGCTAAAGTCATTGATCTGTTCATCACAAAGTATTGGGCCCTCAAGTTTGCGACATCAGCAGCGTGCACAGTCCTCAGAGTTGATCAAGTAAGCAAGCAATAACATAGCTGCCAACCAATACGTATAATACGTAGTTAGTACGTATTTGACCTCCAGAGTGCTTCCGTCCGTATCATGGTTGAAAAATATGTGATTGACAGTATCTAGCTAAAAATTGTTATCTTGTCGATGGCTTATTGTTTTTGCCATTTTCGTCAATAATGCCCGGTTAGCACCAGTGGCTCTCTCACAAGTACAGGGATGCTACTTTTACGGAAATTTCTGGAATTCTGGAAATATAATCTGGGTCCAGATCCTACGGAAAACTCTGGAAAGTTGGCGTCACTGCTGTATTTATTTAGACCTGAATGTTTTCAGGCTATTGCCTGGTTTCTGGCAATCATAACACTGCGCGAGAGAGAGAGCAAATTCTGCTCAAGTGCATTGTACGAGTATCCAGCCTCTGCCGACTCAACTTCTGACCCGGCAAGTGCTGAGAATCAACGCCTGCAATCAAAGCCCACTTTCCGGCAATGAATGCTAAAACTTTGATTAAAATGTGAATGCGAAAATGAATTATAATGACGCAGTGGGTTGCAGTCTAGCAGTTTCTGTGTTTTGTATTAAGTGACAACTTACTGACAAGCAAGACCAAGATTGAAAGGGATTCATGGAATTTGATTCACATTCAACTTAAGTTGAGTCAGACACTGATACGTTTCTCAAATATTCGTAAAATTATATAAATTTAGACAAAGATGAAACAATTTACCTTTTACCTAAGCAGAAATGCTTGAAAGGCCAAGTTATCAGCTGTTTCTCACTATGAAAACTGTTTTTCAGATAATCATGGCGAAGCGAGCAGGAGGTCCTAAAGCCAAGCCCAACAAGGATTGGGATGAGGATTGATGTCCACCAGTGTAGCATCACCTACTTACATCAATATCTCATATCATTTCACCCCCACCCCCAGGCCCCCTTCTGCTGCTTTCTTTGTGATACATAACTAGTATGATATGTGTACTGTTCGTGTGCTGTTATGTGCATTCAAATATTTTGTGTGGCTGGTATTGTACTGACATTGATAAAGGTATTGAGAGGAAGTGATCATTTGTGTGTGCCTCAATGAAAAAAGGTTTAAATGCATTCAACTAGGGGTTACGTTTTAGCCGTAAACATTAATTTTGAAGTGTTCTATTTTGAAATATAAATATTTCAAATTCAAGTTTTTTATTTTTTTATTAAAGGTACAATTTTAATTAAATTTTGTTCTAGCATTGCATTGTCTAATGCATTATGAATTTCAATAAGCTTGGCAACGTTTGAAGATTACCTCTGTTTGAAAAAAAAAATAAAGCAAATCTAATTTTACGCTTTGATTGAATGTGTTTTGTTCTTTTGTTGTGATATTTATTTTGTTCTTAAGGAAGAAAAGAACAGATAAATTTTTTCTTTACAGATCAATTTTTTTTTTTTATATTGTAGCTTGGAAAAAATTTTTTCCAACAGAAACTATAATAAGTAGTATATGCAACTCCTAAAAGGAAGTGAAAACAGGGGTTAAAAGGAAAGCTTTTAATTGAAGTAAGTTACACTGTATACGTAACAAGAAATAGTCTGGAGTCATGTCAAAATCTAATTGTAAGACAAAAAGTGATACATATATGTCTTGTACAATAAACAGCAAAATAAGACTGCGCAGAGGAACAGAACCCCAATGTTTCAAAACATCAATAGTGGTAATGTTAGTACCAGTGCTCAGCTTCACTAACATTCTATATCAGAATATCTCTTTATATTGATGTAATAGACATTGAAAATTGGTCCATAAAATACATCTTGAAATCTTTGAAAACTGGCTCATTCAATCAATGTGCCTATTTTTATGATACATAATACAATATGTACCTTTTGTTCCTCCCTATCCCCCTTTCTCTCTCCCCCTCCCTCTCCTTTTTAAATTTTATTGTATGAATCTTGGTAGGGTATTTTTTTAAACTGGTTGTGAGACTTAGTTATAATTGTTGTATTCAAGTTTTTCACAAGTGTATACTATTACTAATCTGCAAAAGTACATTAACGATTATAATATAGTTTACTTTGCATTGAATTTTATGTTTTAATTGATTCATCATAAAGGCTAAAACTGCTGCGAATTTTTGCAACTCTTTCTATTTTGGCTGCATTTTTTTGCAACTATTACCACTTTCAGTCACAACTTTCTGGGGCACAGCCAATAACAATTAACATGTTACTAAAAATACCCTTTACATGTTGAGAACTGGAAATTACTAAATAGAAGTTGGGGGTTGAAAATAATCAATTATTATAAATTGAGGACTGAAAATTACCAATCACAAGTTGAGGACTAAGAAAACTACCTATTGTACTTTTCTCTTTATCCAGATCTATATGATATTCCTAGTGTACCATAGTTCAGACTTAAAAAATAATGTATCAAATACAAACAAATTTTAGATTTAAAAATGAAAAATACATACTAGCAAAGTATAAGAGGTAATAAACTTAAGCGCCCCACATACCTGCAAGTGAACTGGGGAAATTGACTGGATACATGTCATTTGCCCAAGTTTACCTGTAGGTGTGTGGTAATACTGGAAAGTTGTGCATGTGATTTAGGCCAAGTTTGATTGACTTGTAGGAGACCAGACTCTGTTTGGTGTTGAGGCTTCAAGTCTCAAGCCGCTGCGCGTGAACACCTGGCGGGATCGGTCTCGTCAGCTCTTGGCCGACGGTGGGCACAGGAAATGGGTGTGCTGGGGGGTAGTGGGGATTTTTTAACTGGACCTACATTTATTAATATTTATCGTAGAAAAAAAATTAAGGGCATAATTGAAATTAGCGACCTCTAATTAACAAAGTCTCGTGGCAGTTTCCTGTTCTTTAAAGTATTTTGAGAAATAATTTTTTTTTTTAATTCTTGTTAGCCTGCTACAGTGCTAGGCCTATGATACAGACATAAAGAACTAGAAGCTCTAGTCTAGCATTCGATGTTTCTGTCGAGGCGAATTAAAATGACATCCTGGTCTAGAGATTCTGTTTTAAAGTTTATCGAACTATACAAATCCTATGAGTGTTTATGGCGTATCAAATCCAAGGAATACAGTAATAGAATTTTAAAAGACAAGGCATACGTGGAAATGGTTCATTTTGTTAAAGAGATTGACAGTAGTGCTTTTTAATAACAAGGTCCAATATGCTTAAAAGCTCTAAATAATTTTCTTCTGACATTCGAAGAAAATTAGTAAAATCAGCTGGGTACAACCTCAATTCTTCTAATAGTGTGGTATGATTAATTCTACTCCTCTTTTTTGCCCAGAAAGATCTACTTTTCCGCTGTTTTAACTTTAATTGAATATACAAGGTGCACAGAATTAACCGCTGTTTCCTCGTGGGCGCCATAGTTTCTTCCAGTCAATTGAGAAAAAAGATTGTGTAGTGTGTGGGTGGAACTTGAACTGGACTTGAAACTGTGATTGTGCAATATGGCTTGAGACAAGTCACTTGAGTAATAGGCTTGTGCAGTCTGTGACCAGCGTTAGTCTACATTAAGAATGTTAGTGTAAACATTACCCCAAACCTAAGAACCAGATTTCCCAAAACTGCAAATCTGGGGAACAATATTGTAGGTATATCTATCAGTGTATCTTTAAACAATTCATACATCTGGTGTCATCCCTGAAAAGGTTGATGTGAAATGACATACCACTTTATCCTGTTGTTGGGCTTTTGCCGTACTGGGGTACTTCGTGAAAGTAAGCCTTCCGTCTGCGCTGTTCCCTCTGCTTTACCCTCCAGTAAACCCCTACTTAGCAAATCATGGCGTTTCAGATTGTCTAAATAGCTCATCTTCCTTGTTTACATTGTGTCTACAATAAATAGGGCATTGCTATCAGCAACAGGCGTGCAATATACATGTACTTCTTTATTTATTTGTTTTCTTTTCCTTTTAACTAATACCTGTGCATTCCATAAGACGAAATGTCCATATTTCAAACACTGCCAATACGATTTTCGCTATCTCTGTATTAACTCCATGTTCCACAATGATACTTCAGGAGTGAACACCTGACCAGCCTAATTCTAGTTTTTGTAGTGGTTGAAATAGACAAAAGTAGGTACGCATAAAAAGTTGACAAAATCCTGCTTTGGCAAATGCAATCCTTTTTTAATTTCCTCTGTGTTTTTTTCGTCCTGAGTGATTTGAGGATCGAGGAACTTAAAGCTTGAAATATGTGTACAACATTTGCAGGCACCAACTACACGTGTGCATGTATTACTAGTATTAGTGTACCTGTAAGTAACATGTACATTATTCGTAATACATTTATTTTACAGACATGCTACTACTAGTACTAGCGTATATCTAAATAATACCACATTGCATTGACAAAACAATATCAATTTCGACCGGTTGTTAGAGAAGCCCTGACCCTATTCACTGACAGACGCGTGACAGCGGCATAGGCTTAGTTGGATAAAGCTCTCTATTAGGAACAGGAGATCTGCGGTTCAAACCTCAGGTTTCACCCTCTGAGTAAGTATTGTTACGGAAACCCCATGGGAAGGACTATGTGTAATAATTGCTGAAGGTGGACGTTTAGAAACCAACAAAAGTCAATGAGAGGGAGCACTTTTACAGTCCTCATTGGAGTTGATAACACAATTGTATGCCAATATTAGACAATATTTGTTAATTAGTGACAAGTGAATGCATTTTATTAAAATGACACGAAACATGATCTAGTAAAATGTATTTTGAAAACCAAGCTTTAGTTTAAGCCTTTCCTTGTTTCATGGTGGGTTATTGCCTTCTACAAAATCCAGTAGTTATAATAGAAAGTGCCAACTCCATTCAACCAAAGAAATTCTTTGAATAAAAAAGATAATTGAAAAAAAAATGTTGACTTGTATTCATCCGGGGCATCACTGGTTGTTCATATGCCTGGAGTAAACCAGCTTACTGGAACAATCCTTCACTGTGTTGCCTCGCACCGCCAACAGGGTGTGAACTGACACTGACAGGCAGAGTTCTCCGCTGCATGGCCTTGCCTTGCTTGCTCCCGTAGCAGTCACTGCTCCTGCTGACATGTTGTCTAAGACGTTCACGACACCGTGCATGTTTTGAGCACATCTGCCAAGCTGTGGACAAGGTGAGTCCCGGGGCCTGTCCATCTGGTTTGAAGGCCCAGACGTCCCTGAGATAGGCGGCAAGCACAGTCCCCCGCGTGGCTTTAGATGGGGCTCTACTGACCTGACGTCTAGTGCTCCTCTCCAAGGGTTTGACACGGAGCATACGTATGGAATATGGTGGGCAGTTATAGTTGCTGCCAAAGGCAAAGCGTTTGTAGACAAGCGATCGGCAGAATTGGATGAAGGAGTTTGTGAAACTTTGTCAATAATGGAAGAATCGTGAATTGCAGATCCACACGTATCCTTTATTTTGTCAAATACACCATTGGCCACAGCCGACTTTTTTACCTTAAGAAAGCCTATTTCTTCAAAACTGTGTTTACTTCTTTCCGTTGGTGTGAACATCTGTTCAGATGATTCTTCACAAATGTCTTGTCTCCTGTACTCAGCAGTGACAGTTTGGTTCATACTGCGAGCTTTAGTAAAGTCTGACAGTATATACGAATTTTCAAAAACAGTGGTGTGTTCCCACGGCCTAACCCGTGGCAATGTGCTTGTAATTGTGTCAATAGATTTCTTTTTACGAATGTCGTCTTTGCTAAATCGAGAGGAAGGAGTTACGTTTACATACACATCATTAAGCGACGTACCTGCTTGAATGTTGAACACTGAACCAAAAGGACACTCTTTGGACACATTTTTCTTCGACACGCTGAAACCTTTGACGAGACGACCAGCAATAGACAGAGCTGATGCCAAAGACTTGTCATGTGCTTCAAGTTCTCCGACTTTTGTATCGATATTATTCTTGTTAATATCGCTTGTGTTCGTAGGTGTAGCCTCGCCACTATAGATGCCGTCGTCAAAGCGAAAGTCAGCGAGTGGGAACAGAGCCTGCGAGCTTTGCTTTCTGCCTTTGTAAATATTGAACGGGAATCGATGCACGGGAGCGTTGATCTCAGAGAGCCACAGCCTGTCTCTCTGGGAGTCTAGAGACAGACCAACTCCACAGGTGTCTGGGTGGTCCTTGCCTGGGGCGTGTCTTTCAGCAGACGGAGTGTCGGCCTGGGCAGCAGTCTCAGATGCGACAGTTTCCTCCTCCAACCTGAATACCATTGGAGATGAGGTAGGCACGAAGTTCTGCCCGACTGACGACCCTAGCCCATGAGGATTTAGTCGGGTACTTTTTACCGACTCTCCTGTCATATAAAACAGTCCATCTCGGTGTTTGTTTGACTTGTAATACGGAGATCTGCCGCGAAACCTTGGCCGTCCCCGCAAGCTGGACCAGCCGCGGTATTTGTTGCGCTTGCCGTAGTAGAGATTCTGGAGTAGGTTCACCAGGGCACGCGGGCTTTCATCTGGGCTCGGTCTCAGCAGCTTTCTACTGTGGCGCTTGTCCGGGGAGGAGGCTGCCTCGGGCACACCTGCCACCTCTTCAGTTGCTGGGCAAACGTTACTTACATTCTCAACTTTAGTCTCAGTGGGACCGTCAGGACATGTGGTAGATCTTTGCGGCTTTCCAGTTTTCAAAGAAAATTCGCCGCCACAGACATTAGCACTAAGGTCTGTGCCAAACTCTACACCGGCAGTACGTTTGGGTGTTTCCACACACTCCAGGGACACTGTTTCTATACTCCCAGAGCTAGGGGATCTGCGGCTGAGCATGTCTCCGTTTTCCTCCTGAGTGACCACACGCGGCAGTGCGCCATCGGCACATGGAGTAGAAGGAACTAATCTGAGCGACGGAAGTCTGTCTATATTTGTGTCTCTATGCTTGGCAGCAAATGGGACTAGATCAACTTGCGTTTCATTTAAACCAGTGTTTCGTGAATCACCCAATGTTGCTGAAATTATCTCAGCTCTTCGGTTTTTTGGATTATTTGATACCTGTGTCATCGTTTCTGGTGAATTGTGTGTTGAGGAACAGTCTGGGAGGTCGGGGCGATGGTCGTTGGTGTCACAGCACATGTCAGAAGGCGGAGACTGCGGGTCCTGGGATACTCTAGCCGTCTCATCCGAACCCCAAGGCACTGAGTCAAAACCACTGGCCGTGCTGTCCGCCTCCAAACTAGATGCACATGGACTTGATTTTGCTGCCACTTGGATGATATTTACTGGAAGCGTGTGGAGGGCGGATGATGTTGCGGCTTCATCAGATGGTTGGTTCTGTGCTTGAGCCGCTATCACAAATGCCATGTCTCCTCTGGAGGTGCTCAGTGCACCTTTGCAAATGTTACCCATCCTAAAACTGTTATTACTTCTTCCTGAGTTGGCTAGACCTAAGACCCATGAAGCAGACACGGTATGGCAGGCTGGAGGACTTGCGGCAAGCTGCTGGCGTTGGTGTGAAGATTACAGAGACCATTCGACGAGCGAAGGAGATTAACACACAAGAAAGTGTTAATGTTTTTTGGGAAGCTCTTGTTACAAGGAATGCTCGCAATCGGTTATCTCTTTGAGTTCATGGCGCATTCCAACAGAGACCGTGGCGTCCACTCCAGTATTATTTTCTGCCAAGCGTAGTAATGTTTGCCTAAAGGAAAAAAAATAAACAAACAACAAGCTGTGAAGTTGCTGTAAAAAGTATCGTAACATTTACAGCAAATTTGTGTCAAGTGGGCTATGATAATAATAAACCAACAATATTTTACTAAAATTAGGACATGTCATGGCAGAATAAAAATAACGGTGTTAACGATATATAGCAAGGACCCTGTTATAACGTATCTAATTTTTAACCCGAACTTCTCCTCTTTGTATCATTAAATAATTGCTTCACGGCACTGCAGTGATACACAAGTTCAATGTATAATAATTAGGTTTAACATGGATAAACGCATTGTTTATGAAAAGAATTATATATGTGCATGGTAGATCAAGTCAGCTATAGCACAGATCCTAACGTTATCATATTCATTACTTTTATATATCAAGTCTATTTTTTTCTTAGTTTGAAAAATTATTATTGATACAACTTTTTACTTTTTACCACCCTCACGGATCAATACATGTAAAGGAAGGTGCTGTGCCTACTAAAATCATGTCCCACTATAAATTCGTCACGGAACCAACTCATAAAATAAGGAAAGTAGGCCTACTATAAAGCCTTTTTAACATTGCATTGGTTTCTTATAACACACATCGTTCCCAACAGAGGTGTTGCTGTCATCCTGTCATATTTCCCAAATTGTATCAGGTTTTTAAAGTACACAATTATTATTATTATTATTATTATTATTATTATTATTATTATTATTATTATTATTATTATTATTATTATTATTATTATTATTATTATCAATCAGCCACGGTACATATCCCACACATAGAGTGTAATCACCTGTGTAAACATTGGGGTCTGCCTGGCCAGAAGCAGATGTTGGGTGCGATAAGTATAGGTATCAAACAGCACGCTGATGGTTGCTAGAAAAAAACCACAAAACTGGCCACAACAGCTGGACCCCTACATCTAGAGTAGGCCCTAAAGGAAACGAACATTGGATAACATTTATTCTTAAAACTAAAATGAATACAGCTGAATCATGTCTTGCCTTGATTACAGTCATATACTATTGAACTACTAAACATTTTTGTCAAAGTGACGACTAAAATGTTACATAGCGACCTATATAATTATGCACAGTGATGCATGCCCGTCTGTTAGAAGAGGTAAACATGTATGTACGCCTACATCTTTACATCACGTAAAGTCCGCTTTAGGGAACTAGATCCAACATTTATGCCCAACCGCAAGGATTTCAAAACGGTTGTGTAAGATTATGAACTCAAGGTGAAACTCGTGTAAAGCCCCCCGAAAGGAAGCAAAAACAAGGAATATGATTGGGCACCAAATGACTTATTAACACAAAAACCACATTGGCATTTAAAAGAGAAAAAAAATGTCCGTTTGATATTGATAAGATCGCATACACTTCGACACTGTATCGTGTAAAAACTACAACATAAGAGAAAATGTACAAGGACAAGATATGCAATCAACACATAAATTTCATTAATCTTAGTTCATAATGCATATAATATACTTTACTCACAGCTATCCGTCGCTTAAGAAACAACACAAAACATTTGACTCTCTCCAGCCGTTGATCTTGGCGAACTGGTGTGGAGATCGCCAGGTCCACACCTCAGTGAGCTCTTCCTGTTGGGCTGGCATCGATCCCGGACAGAAGTGTGACAAACACCGACCAACGAAGCACTGGTCAAAAACATGTGTGCATTTCCTCCTTCTCCTAGTATGACTTAATATTATTAAACCACAGCGTAAGTCCATTTCTAAAGAAAAAAAAAGAGAGAGAGAGAAACTGAAATTTGACTTAAATATGTATACCCCCCCCTCCCCACACACACACACCTTTCCCACGCATTGTAACTCCATCCCCACGCTCCCCTTCCCTTTTCTTTTTTATACATCCCCTCTCTCTCTCTCTCCCTCAAGTTCTTTCTTTCTGCTGTGTTCTCTCTCTACCTCCTCTTTTCTCTTGCCCCTCGCTATTCCCCCTTTTTATTTTTTTCGATGTATATTTTACTTTATTTCATACCCTCTTTGACTCATTTCCCTTCTCCCCTCTCGCCTTTTTTTTTTACTCTATCTCTTCTAACGCGTCCGTGTCGAAACATTTAACGATACTGATTTTCTATGTGAGCTGTGGTCATCCTTTTAGGGCTATCTTCTAAGCTCATTCTGAACATGAAAACAATCATGAAAAAGTAGCGATGGTGCGTTTGCCAACTTCCCATGGTTATGTTCTATATATATACACTTACCATAGACGGATAGATTGCACACACGGGGCGGGGGAGCTTGTACAGCGCTGGGTCCTATTCAGGTCTCCGGTTCGATGACACAGTTGGGCATCTATATTTTGTCCCCCCCCCCCCCCCTTTCTCGTTGGTTCAGTGTACATAATGTGGCCGGCTGATACAGAGGTCATGGTATCCTTACGTTGTCTCCGTGTGGCAAGGGGGTGACCCATGGGTAGAACATCAGCTTCCGACGCAAAAGGTCCCGAGTTCGAATCCTGGCGGTTGCGTTCCCTACTAGTTGGGTCGGTGTCAGTATAATCTGACCGGCTGTGGCAGGAGTCATGGTATCCCAGCCCTGTCTCGTGTGTGGCAGCACATATAATTGTCAGACGTCCGTTTTGCGGTCCGTCCAAAATATAGCCTATATAGTGATGATGTTGGGCGTTAAAAACAACTCAACCCGTGTGGCAGTGTGTACCATTTCCATCTCTTAGTTCTATGTACCGTCCACAATATTGCGTAGTCGATGGCGTTGCACACAAGCTAGCTATCAACCCACCAAGCAACATTGCTCACCCAGTCAGCGCTGGGCTTGGGCACAAGTTAGCTATCAACCCACCAAGCAACATTGCTCACCCAGTCAGCGGCGGGCTTGCACACAAGCTAGCTATCAACCCACCAAGCAACATTGCTCACCCAGCCAGCGGCGGGCTTGGACACAAGCTATCTATCAACCCACCAAGCAACATTGCTCACGTAGCCAGCGGCGGGCTGGGGCACAAGCTAGCTATCAACCCACCAAGCAGGTCGGATTTGTGTGATGGGTTACCTCCCGTTCTGAGACTCCTTGAGGTTGAGTCTGGCTTGCTCTTAGCGCTAAACACAGTAAACAGACAGAGCGTGTCTCATTTCACTGGTGACTAGGGACCAGCGGAGAGACTGAATGCAATTCTACAATTTCTATTCTTTAAGTTGATGCATTTACTTGTAATCAAGCCGTCTCAGAATAAGGACGAGAGAGAGAGAGAGAGAGAGAGAGAGAGAGAGAGAGAGAGAGAGAGAGAGAGAGAGAGAGAGAGAGAGAAACAA